>CAUOFW020003047.1:13993-118308 GCA_963454935.2 Ilex paraguariensis | reverse complement strand
GAAGCGAAGCCGACTAATGTTATATTGCAGCTTATAGATATATCACTCACTTATCCAAAGGGCATAGTTGAGGATGTTCTAGTTAAAGTAGATAAGTTCATTTTTTTAGCTGATTTCATAGTCTTAGATTGTGAGGAAGATAGGGAAATACCTATTATTCTTGGGTGATGATTACACCCAAAGGATAACGCGATAGTTATAGCACAGCTTTGGAGTGTCGATTCCACAAAGAGACAAACTAAAAGAATAACAGAAGGAACAAAGAAACTAAAGAAAAATATTAAATGAGTACTAGAGAACAAAAATTAATTTTAAATGCAAATTAAAGTGTAGCAAAATGACTAACGGAAGAAAAAATACTCAAATTTGATAAACAGTAAAGCGTCGGGAATCCCTTGCACAAATCCGGTATTTTAATTATTCTTAATTCATTGAATAACTCAATTGGGAATTCAATTCCCAAAATTCCCAACTGGAAGGTATAGATTTATAAACCAAGATTAAATCACATGTAACCCTTTGAAAAATCATTCACCACTTTTAAAATACATAAATTATTATCACTATTGAGAAAATTCAACGATGACAATATACTCAAGAAGCAATATTGCAACAAAGAATTAAATCAATAAAGATAAATAATTGGTGCAAACATAATCAAGAGCTAAACCATTCAATAGAAAAAGCATGACTGAATCCATAAACAGAATAAATTCTTTGATTAATCGGAGAAGAAAACATCAACAATAAATTGAGAATGATAAAATAAAAGAGTTTTACTAATTAAAAATCAACTGCATAAATTAAAAATAAATAAAATATTATCTACTGTGCAAGTTCATCCATCGCTTTACTTGAGAATTTAGTTACCCATAAATATGATGGGGAACAAAAATCTCCCAAAGAAATAAAACAAAGCAGTCATCGGCATTTTTTTGGTGTTCTGAACTGCGTCTTTGTTTTTCTGCACCACCAGCTGTCTGCCTTCTTTTTCTTTTTTTTTCCTTTCTTCCAGCCGCCACTCCCACGTAAAAAGAAAAGGCCAGCCACCACCCACAATGAAAATAAAAAGGGTTAATTGCAAGTTATACCCCGAAAGATAGTTTGAATCTCAATTTACACCATCAAAGATCAAAAATCTCAATTTATACCCTCAAAGATAGAAATTTGTATAAATGTGCACCCCCAAAGATCAAAAACCTCAATTTGTATCCTCAAAAATAGAAATTTGTATCAATGTGCACCCCTAAAGATAAAAAATCTCAATTTACACCCTCAAAGATAGAGATTTGTATCAATATGCATCTAAAACTAAATAGATAAATTATACCTAGATCTCCTCATGTTTGTCACTTAATCATTTGAACCCCTTCACATTTAGAATATTACTCTTACATCTCATGACTTTTGTGTACATCTAACACGTAACCCTTTTTCGTTGATATATGTTAATATAACCATTAAAAAATATGATTTGATCCTAATAAAAAATTATAATTTTATATTACCCTTTATTTTGTGGGTTCGATATACTTTAAAGTTCAAAATTAAACTTACTATTTGAATGTCCAATAGAATGTAGATATTTATATAATTCTTTTTATATCCAATGCAATATATCACTCAATGTGCAATCCTTTATTCTATTAGAGATTCAAATGGTAAGCTCGATTTTGAATTTCGTAGTATATTTGACAAATTTCTATCTTTGAGGGTGCAAATTGAGATTTTTTATCTATTGAGGTGCACATTGATACAAATTTCTATCTTTGAGGGTGTAAATTGAGATATTTGACTTTGGGGGTACGCATTGATACAAATTTCTATCTTCGAGGGTATAAATTAAAATTTTTGATCTTTGAGAGTGCAAATTGAGATTCGAATGATCGGTTAGGGTGCAACTTGTAATTAATCCAAAGAAAAAAGTAAAGGCAAGGGTTTTGATTTAAAAGTCAATACCTTTTAGAAAAATAAATTTTCCTCCCCTCTTTTCTTTGGCCTTTCTACTTCAGCTCTTCTTGATTCCAACCTTTTTACTTTAGTCCATAAAGCCCAAATCTTGTGTAATTTGAAGAAGATAAAGTCCAATAAAAATTATGAGTGTTGGACCCACTTGACAGCTGCATCAATTTCAGTCTTTTTACTCTATGGGCTGTCATCAAAATAAAAATAAATATAAAACCCGAATAATAAAGTTTCAAAAATATTAAATGTAAAGCCTAATTATAAATTATTTTTCACCAACCAATAATGCAATATTTAAGATTTAAAATATTATAAAATCATGCTCAAATATATCTCAATGTTAATAGATATTAAATTTAATAATATAAATATATATAATTATTTCTATTCACATTTTAGCATTTTAATCCAATAATAGGGTATTTAAAATGCACTTTCGTGCACTTATCAGTATCCAACTAATGGAATTAAGGCTGACGTAGTTCATTATTAAAAAATTTTGAATTTGAGTGGGGTTTTAAATGAGTCTATTTAATTTGGTTTGAAATGGGTGAGTGACCTATCATTCTTTGGAATGGATTTGAGTCGTATTAAAACAACTTTAACTTATGTGAATTTTAGGATTCAAAGAGGTTGTGACTTAAGACGGAATTAAATTCCATATAAGATTATTGATTTTATGTGAGTTTGAAACACAAAAATCTATTAAGAGACCAAGACTCTTTTCATAAAGATCGTTGAGTTTTAAACCTCCTGAAAATTAATAAAGAGTTAGAAACTCTTTAATTTAATTTTTGCATTATTTAATTTGTAGGAGTTTAAAATTCCAAAAATAGTGACGAATTTAAATTGTCAAATTATTGTTACATTTGCCAAAATGGATCAAAGACCCCTTGTTTTGATTTTCATGTGCTTTTGAAGGAATACAAAATTTTAAGTCATTGCATGCTAAAAGAGGAGTTAAAAACTCCTTTGATTTGATGGAAGTTAAAACCTTCTTTGTAGTAATTTGTGCCTTGGAAAGGACCATAAAGAAAAATCTCAAAACTTGTATCTCCGTTTGGCCGTCACTTGAAATTTTGATTGTCTTAAAAAAAAAAATTAAAAACTCCAAAGACTCCAAATATATTTAAAAAGAGTTGAAAACTCTCTCTGGACTACTGCTTCTGTAAAGGAGTCAAAGACTCCTAATTGAATTTAAAGAGTTAAAACTCTACTTGCAAACAATGGACAACTTGGGCCT
Organism: Ilex paraguariensis; assembly: GCA_963454935.2. NCBI lineage: Eukaryota > Viridiplantae > Streptophyta > Magnoliopsida > Aquifoliales > Aquifoliaceae > Ilex > Ilex paraguariensis. The sequence goes on along the minus strand of CAUOFW020003047.1, from coordinate 115,100 downwards.
AGAGGAATCAAAAACTCTTTGTTGTGATTTCCATTTGCTTTTAGAAGATCTCAAATATTCGTGGAGACAAAAGCTCCAAAATTCTTTAGGAGTTACAAACTCCAATTTTTTTTAGGAGTTAAAAACTCCATTAATTGATGACTTGCAAAGGTTTGTAGCAAGTGTACTGTAACATTATTTTACCAACTTGAGAGTCTAAGACTCTATGTTGGTTTTGCTAAGAATGAACCCAAGGCTCTCACGCCATTTTTTTTAGCTGCTGCCATAAAGAAACTTCCACTGGGTAACTATATCTTTGCAAATGATCCACAACAAGGCCTAATTTTTTTGGCATCAAGTGCAAATTATTATTTTTTTGTTGTATGCAAGCCAAACAACTGCATGAAATTTTGATGGGTCTAAGAAAAATCCAAGACTTCCACTGGTGAGTTTTAACTCCATAATTTGTTACTTGAGGTCAAAGGGGGAGTTGAAAACTCCCTTCAAAAGAATTAGTGGACTTGGGTGCTTCAAAAAGTGTAAAATTCTTGCATTTTTTGTGCCCGAGAAAGCTTAGGAGTTCAAAACTTCTTGACTTGACCATGGGTAGAATCTAAAAACTTTTGAAGAGCCAAAGACTCTTAATTTCAATAAATTTTCCTTCGAGTTAGAAACTCCATGCTGCTTTAAAATGGTCCAAAGTAAGATTTTTTTTCTTAAAATGATATTTGAAAGATCAAAGCAAATTTTTTTTTTTCTTAAAATGGTCTTTGAAAGACCAAAGAAGAATATATTTTTAAGAGTTTGGAATTTTCGAGGTGCCGCATACAACTTTCATCTCCGAGCAGGTGGAGTTGAAAACTCCTTTAAGAAGTAGAGTTAAGAACTCCTTTGATTCATGAATTTTTGAAGAGCCAAAGGCTCTTAACTGCTATAAACTTTCCCAGGAGTTAGAACTCCATTACTGTTTTAAAATGGTCTTTGAAAGACCGAAAGTCGCTGCTATTTTTTTTGTTTCTAACCGATGTTCAGAGACTCCATGCAATTTTTTGCTTAATAACAGTGGGATATAATATTGCGGGATTTTGTAGAGCCAAAGGTTCTGTTCCTGCTGCTCTGAGCAAACTGGAGTTACAATATCCTTAATTGGTTTACTCAATACTTTAAAGGATTTCTTTGGAGGACTTCAGGGAAGCTCATGTGGAAACCTTGCAAAAGAATCTAAGACTCTTTAATTCTTTACAAGTTGCGGCTAAAATTCATAAGGATGAATTTTAATGGGTCAAATTGAAATTTGAAATTTGACCAGTGAGTTTGAAGGGTCAAGTTAACGATCAATAATTCAAAGAAATCACGCGTCGAGTATGAACCCATCATTGATCTTTGAATTTTTTTTTTTTGTCGTTTAACAGTTGCCCTCGAGTGCAATGTGTGAATTTTAAATTTACATATGACACTCAGATTATGAATTTTTGTTTTCCACTTTTGTTAGTGGTTCTAATGGTCTCAGACCACGATCTATCTTTTAAGCCTCTATTTGATGAAGTTTGGTAGTCTCTCAAAGACCTACTTTATCATTAACTTAGGTCTTTCAAAGACCTCCTTTTTTTTGTTTGTATTAGATCACAAATGAAATTTAATGATCTTTTAAAGCTTACTTCATTTTATTAGCATAAGTATTTCAAAGGCCTCTCTCTTCTGNTGAATTTTTGAAGAGCCAAAGGCTCTTAACTGCTATAAACTTTCCCAGGAGTTAGAACTCCATTACTGTTTTAAAATGGTCTTTGAAAGACCGAAAGTCGCTGCTATTTTTTTTGTTTCTAACCGATGTTCAGAGACTCCATGCAATTTTTTGCTTAATAACAGTGGGATATAATATTGCGGGATTTTGTAGAGCCAAAGGTTCTGTTCCTGCTGCTCTGAGCAAACTGGAGTTACAATATCCTTAATTGGTTTACTCAATACTTTAAAGGATTTCTTTGGAGGACTTCAGGGAAGCTCATGTGGAAACCTTGCAAAAGAATCTAAGACTCTTTAATTCTTTACAAGTTGCGGCTAAAATTCATAAGGATGAATTTTAATGGGTCAAATTGAAATTTGAAATTTGACCAGTGAGTTTGAAGGGTCAAGTTAACGATCAATAATTCAAAGAAATCACGCGTCGAGTATGAACCCATCATTGATCTTTGAATTTTTTTTTTTTGTCGTTTAACAGTTGCCCTCGAGTGCAATGTGTGAATTTTAAATTTACATATGACACTCGGATTATGAATTTTTGTTTTCCACTTTTGTTAGTGGTTCTAATGGTCTCAGACCACGATCTATCTTTTAAGCCTCTATTTGATGAAGTTTGGTAGTCTCTCAAAGACCTACTTTATCATTAACTTAGGTCTTTCAAAGACCTCCTTTTTTTTGTTTGTATTAGATCACAAATGAAATTTAATGATCTTTTAAAGCTTACTTCATTTTATTAGCATAAGTATTTCAAAGGCCTCTCTCTTCTGCTTTTTTGAAAGACCTCTACATGCTTGATTTAAATCTCTAAAATCAACACAAACTAGAATTTGTCCATTTTTCTTTCTGACAGGTACAATGTTAACAATCCACATTGAATATTTGACTTCTTGAATGAACCCAACATTTATCAACTTGTTGACTTCAACTTCGATTTGTGGAACTAGTTCTGGATGTAATCTTCACTATAGCTGCTTAATAGGGTGAGCACCATGTTTAATAGTAAGACAATAAACCGTAACTTTGAGATCAAGCACTGACATTTCTTTGTATGACCATGTAAAAACATCTTTATACTCTTGTAATATTTTAAAGTAGTCACATTTCTCTTGAGATTTCAGAAGAGCACTAATGAATATTGGTCTTCGATCATCTTCCATTTCTAGATTCAATTGCTATAAATCATCAATAATGGCTTGCCCTCCTTCAAATGTTGATGGTACTAGTTTGGGCTCATCATTAGAAGTTGAGTCTTCTACTTCTGACATTTCATCAATGGTCACATGATTCGTAGAGACAACTTTTTTCTCAATTTTGAATTCACTGATTGGCAAGGAAGAAATGTCCCTCGAACACGCTTGATCCAAGTCTTGAAAATTGCTGCAAATCCTCATGTTTCCATAATTTCTTCTCAGTGGTGCGATATTTCCAATCCATGCAGGATTTTTGGCTTCTTGAATGAAGCCAAACTTAACCAACGTACTGACTTTGGCTGAAAATTGTAAAATTGGTTTTTGACAGAGCCACTGCGGTAACAACATATTAGAGAAAACATTATTCGTAATGGAAAAATAGATGATTACATCATTGTGATCAATATCGTCATGACCATTCTCAATATTCTCAACAATATCTTGCCCCCATCCTTCGCAGGTGGTCAAAGTTGGGTTGGATTCATTTGTTGAGTATAATTCTTCAAGATCAAAATTTTCTACTATTGTTTGCTTAGCAGTGACATAGTTCACTAAGGTGGCTTCTTTGTTGCTTTTGGTATGCATCATTTTTGCCTTTTCTTATTTCTCGCAAACAAGTCTTGGGTGGCAATAGGATTATTGAGATTAACAGTGGCTTCCTCAACTACATGTTAAAGTTTTGGTATATGATGTATGCATCGTCTCTATTGTTTCTTGACCTTCTTGAAAAAGTTTGGTACATTTTGATCAACAGATTGTACAAGACATGTGAACATCGAAGCTCTTTGTGAAGATTCTGAAGGAAGAACTTCCCCACTCAATCAATCAAACACCATACCTCAAGTATCTTGTTTACAAAATTGATAAAAAATAGAAGCACGAGATTATATGATCTCTTCATCCTTACACTTGAATATTTGTATCGTGATAGAATTTAATGAAGCCTGATTTAGCTTAATCGAGATTGGAGTGAGATAATATCTTATCCCGAATTAATGTTGTGCAGAGGTGTCTCTTTTAGCGACCCTTTGTGCTATTGTCGACTCATCAGTTTACTCCCTTGAAAGAACTAGATCGAGTTTTCCAAGTTGGCATGGTTCACCTTTACCATAACCTACATTTTCAAAGAGTTTTTTAACACGAGTATCAAACCAACCTTCATTACGGTCTTTTCCTTCTTTTGCTATAGAAGGTTTTATAAAGCCCTTTAGTGATGGGTCAAAGATTGTTAGTTTTAATAATTGAGTTACAAGCAAGGTTAGTTCATTCTTCAAGAGCTTGATGTCATCTGTTGACAACTGTTATTGTTTTTCTCTTGATAGTTTGATCTTTGGTATAGTACTAGGAAGGGCCTCCATGATAAATTCCACTTCAGGGTAGAATTTGACGTTTGCAAATTGAGATTCTTTTGTTGAGAAAGATTTGGTCTCAACAATGACTTGCCTCACTTTTTCATCATGATAATATTCGAACCATTGGTGCAATATTAATGGCACAACTCTTGTCTTATGTAGTTAAGGTCACTCCAATAGTAACTCGTAAAATGTGTTGGAGTCGATAACATATAAAAGAGCAAAAGAAACCAATTCCCCAATCTTGATCTTAAGGCAAAACATACCAATGACATGTTGCCACCATTGATTAAAGTCTTGAATTGCTGGTTTACTTTTTGACAACTCCTCCATAGAGATTCCAAGTTACGTCATGATGCGAATTGACATGATCTTGACAACCGATCCACAATTGATCAAGATGCGAGATACCTTATAATCTCGAATACATTCGCTCACGTAAAGGGGTCTATTGTGGAGCAGAGATCCTAATTGAAAATCTTCATAAGTGAATGAGATTGTTGCCATGTAATTGGATTGACTAACTTGGTCAACAACAGTTAGGATCTTCTCTTTGAATATTTTCGGGTTGACCAAAGCTTGTACCAACACTTGTCGGGTTTCTTCGGGTAACTCAAGTGCCTCGAGAAGGCTTAGGTTTGATTGAATTTTTTTGAACCTTGCAATTATTTCTTCTTTGTTTGTCAATCTCTTTCTGGTCATTTTTTGTATCTAAACCATTATCTAGTGGAGGATCAGTTATGCATTTTTCTTTACAAACACTGATCACATAAGATGTTATTGATTCCCTTGTAAAAAATTGCTTGAAAAAATATTTCATCAATGTTACAGGTGTGCTAGAACATAACTTATAGTCTTCATCATCAATGGTTATCGACTGGGAATACACTATTCTTTTTCCTTCAAATTTTTGATTTCGGTGAGAATGAGATCCCCTCTTTGTTTTGGGGTGTTTTGGATTACTAGTTGAAGGAGACAGATGTTGTATCTTACAGAATCTACAAGGTTTCACTGTAGTCCATTCCCCCAGATCTTCTTCAATAGCCACATAATCATTCAAAGGAGGCCACCCACTTGGTTTGAAATCCAAAATAGGTACTCCCAATATGAGTTCTGACTTGTTTGGTAGGTTAGATGACTTTGTGTTAGTAGACGAGGTTCGGTATTAATCCTTTTTGTTAACAAAGGTTGACCAACCATTCCCGATCTCATCTTCTGATTCAGATAATGAAGCCCAAACATCTAGATCAATTGTTATGAGCTCATAAAGCGTTGAGAAGTTAGGGTTCTTGTGCCTTGACATACCTGGGTATACATACATCGTTGTTACCTCATCATCAACAATGAACTGCACTTGCTCAACTCCTTTGGGAAGAAGAATAGTGAGTTTCTTACTTTCAATTGATGATGTTTCTTCTGCAGAGGTAAAAGAATTCAATAGTTGTGATGTTCTTTAAGATATATCGAAGATGATGATTGTGCTCCTTTGTGTGGGATTGGTACAGGGTCGAAGGACCCAAAAATGACCATTGTTACATTTGCAGCTGTCATTTCTTCGCTAAAATAGAGTTTAATTTTTTTTCCCGTTAAATAAACGAAGAATCTCTTCCTTCATACCTTGGATTATACCTTGGATTTTTTCCCGTTAAATAATCCAATGATATTTATAATACCTTGGATTATCAACCTTTCCCGATTATTCTAGCCACTTGGGCATTGAAAACTCGATAAGTTTTAATTTGAGTAGTTGATCAAAAATATCTGACATTTCACCATCAGTGAAGATATTTCTTCTCTTCAAGTTCTTTCAAACTTGGACTTATCTTCTTTTGAGTCTGGTCCTGATTAAATTTGACTTGGAAGTTTGTATTTGGTTTTTTTTTTTTAATCAAAAATCTTCACTGGTGCAGTGGAGATTGTCTAAGATTCCTTTGATTTGGAAGATTTCACATCTTTCTTTTCATCTTTCTTCGCATATTTCTTTTCATCTTTCTTCACATCTTTCTGTTCGTGAGAGTCATAGAGGAAGTAACGTATGTGCTTGAAAATTTGAATCTCCAAGTCATATGCAAGTGTTTCAAGTTCTTCAAAAGTATATGGCATGTTTCCTTAGAGACTGTAGAGTAGTCCCCAATGCATCCCTTGGACACACATATTAATATAAGAAGCTTCACTAATGCATTCCTTGCAATTGAGAACAAGGATCCTCTTGCGTTCAATGTAATCAATGATAGGTTTGTCTTTTCTTTGCTTTGTTCCTACAAGTTCAGGAAGACTTATCATTCGTCGGGTGCTATAGAATCGAGTGAGAAATTCTCATTCAAGGTGGTCTCATTGTCGATAGTTCCTGTTGTTAGATCAGTGTACCAATCAAAACGCAGTCCCTTTGACGGAACAAACAAATTGTTTCACCATTAGGTTGCTATAGGTACTAGCATTGTTGCATGTTTCAACGAAATGGGTAACATTTTGTTTTGGGTTGCCTTTTTCATCAAACTGTTGAAACTTCGGGGGTTGGTAGCCCATTGGCATTTGCGTCTCATCAATTCATCTGGTATATGACTTAGCATATACCAACGAAGATTGGGGAGCTCCTTTGTACTGGGCTCGAATGGTATCAACAATCGTATGTTGAAGTTGATGGACAGAGAGTGCGACAACAGACATTTGTGAAGAATCTCACATGACATTTTGTGTCACGACTCAATTATATTGTTCTTGTTTTTGCTGTTGTTCTGAAAATTTTGGATTTTCTAGCATTTTAGTACTAGAAGGACTTGGAGTTTCTTGACTGCTTCCTTTTGAAGGTTCTTGTAATTCAAGCCGATTCATGAGTGCGGCAATTTGCATTTTTTTTACCTTCTAGGGCTTTGATCAACCTCTCGATCGTAGTAGTGAGTTGTTGAAGATGTTCTTTAAATGAAGGGATCACAGGCGTAGGCGTATCGAAGGCTGAGAAACAATCACTCCATTTCTGCTTAGGAGAAGTCTCAGAGTAAGATTTAGTCCTCGAGCCTATGCTGGAGTGTGTGTTGGGCAGAGAATTGTCCATTTCTTCCTCCAGATCGACAGAAGAATGGGTAAGTTGTCTCTTTTTGGTTGGAAGAGCCATCATTTTGATTTGCCTAGAGAGATGCTCCATCAGTAGCAAGAGTTGAGATTTTTTTGTCTTTGTTCTGACGTGAGTTGTCGGAATTGACTCCTCGACCAGGTCTACTGACTTGTTGGTGAGAGGAATAATGAGGTCTTGTTGAATTTTTTTGACTTGAGAGATGAGAGGAAAAGGTGGTGCCCCTAGGCATGCCAAAATTTGTAATGACAAATTCCTTGTATAAATTAACACAAAATAAGGTCAAATTATAATAGTCAATTTGATTGATTTTAAGTAAAAGATGTAGTGTAGACTCTCTTTGGCGTTTTTATCACATGCACTGTCTCTTATTCTCAATGAATTTGGTAAAGATGAGGGCCTGATTGGTGTAGTTCTCGTTCTTCAATTGATGACAATTTTGGGGATTTAATGAATACGAGAGCTGGATCAACGTATCTCTTGTTCTTCAATTTGATGATACTTTTGATGAATTTCCTCACTATTCTTCATTTTGAATAGCTTGAAGATGATTTGGTTTTTTCGAAGAAGGACCTTGGCAGTGTATTCTTCTTCTCGAAGACGAACTTGAAAGGTTTTAGCTGAAAGTAAACTTTAGGCAGAGCTTCACCAATCTTTCTTCCTCTTTGATTTTTTCTACATCCTTCTCCTTTTCCTCCTTTTTGGCCCTCCCCTATACCTCTATTTATAGTGCTATGAGTAGTTACCCAAATAGGGGTAGTAGTTATCCATATATGGATACTTTTATCTAACTATCCTTATGTGGGCTTTAGGTAGTGGGCTACCTATAAATTTGTAGGTTTTAGTTAATTTATGAAATTTAAGTTCAACCCATTTTACCTTTAAAACTGTTTAATTTGGGCCCATGGAATTTAAATCCATTTTAATTTAATAAGGCTGGTTAATTTTGTTTGGGCTTGTACTATTTGGGTTGCGGAATTTAGGTCCAACTCAAACCTATTTAATTAAATTTAGACCTATATCATTTGGGCTCATGAAATTTAGGTCCAATTCAATTTCGTTTATCTAATTGATTTGAGCTCAATTATAGACATTAATTAATTTTTTTTTGATGTCTACACCTGCATTAGTTAAACTCGAAGTAGAAGGTGAATTTTGAACTTCAAAACAACGAACCTTCAATGTCAAGGCAGGAGCTCCATCATTGACAATGCCAACTATGATTTCCTTCCCTCAAGTTTGAAAAATTAGCAAACAGAAGGTATTTTCGATTATCCACCCTCTTCTCTCTATCTGGTCTGGTCTAGTTTGAGGCTATTTAAATAATTTGTTCTTTAATTATGAATGTAATTATGGTTTTGATTATGTAGCATATTGAAGCTGATTATGCTCCTATCGTTATTGCATAATTTTCTTGCAAGCTTCTGTTCGTGTTTGTTGTGATTTGCAAATGGCTTGTTGTGATTGCAAGTTGTATTAAAAATTGAATGGATTAGATATATGGTTGATGATTTGGGGGTTTTTGTTGCATTTAATATACATTAAGGATGCGATTTTTATAATTATTGTGATTTTTTAGCGTATTTATAAATTTTTTATTTTTTTTAATTATATGATTGGTTCGATCAGTGACCCACTAGTTGAACCAGTAATCCATTAATCTAGTGCCTTTGTTAGGTTGATGTCTGGGCCGGATTTTAAAACTATAGTATCATTGGAATGTCACATTACAGATGATGATAACCCCAACTTCAAAACAGACGTTGGTTTTATTTAGATCTATTGTCATTTATGGATGATTTAGACGTTTAAAATTCAAAAAAAAAATTGAAATTTTCCATGAAACTATTTATCAATAAAACCAAATCCTCATATAAAAAGTAATTGCCAAAATACAAACACCATAAAAATAGGAAAAAGGTATTATAGTAAAGAGAAGGATAAAAAAACTGTCAATGTGTATTTCTCTACAACACATTTCAACCTAGTGGTACTTATTTACAATATATTTTTTCTAGGTTTTTTCTCAAAAAAAAAAAAATCCTCCACTAGGTAACCTACTCACAAATTTTTTTCCTATTTTTAAACCCATATATAGCCCCTTAAATAAACCCACATAATCTACTTGAGATATATTTTTAAAAAAATATTTTTATTTTCAAGAATCTCTAGAATATAATTATCTTGTGGGTTTTTTTAGTAATTTAATATTTATACTATCATTTAATACTTCATTCAAATAAAGTATTAGAAGTGATAAACACGGAGCCCACTACTTCTTATTATTTGAATTAAATATAGGATAATGAGATATTATCACTATAATTAGTTCAAGATTCAAATGGATTGGTATGGGATGAGCGGATTTGTCAAATCCAATACTATCTAATACTTAAACCAAACACACCCAACAGATTTTTATGTTTCTGGTAAATTGTATAAATAACCCCTCAAACTATGCCATTCCTTTAAAATTAGCCTCTTAACTTTTGTTTGTGTTAATTTAATCTCCAAACTCTTATAATTTCCTAATTCAGCCTTTCGGTCCCAAGTCACATGATTCGTTAAAACCTACGCACGCTTTGAAAGCATGAAAAAGCAAAAACATCATAAATTCACGTTATCACTCTAATCAATTTGCAAATTTAATATTTTACTCTATCACGTTATCACTCTATCAAAAGCACATGACTGCCTCTACTGAATGGCTATGCACTGGCACTAGAAAATGCAAAGGGTGATGTAAAGCCCATTAACTCTTTTAGAGGCTTCTTCAGTTGCCAACTACTCATTTCCGATGTGGGATGGTGTCGAGGGACAAAGAAATGCCTCTCCAATATTTTTTTTGTTTATCATTCACCATGATTTTATGCCGCAAATAAATAGTAACAAAGTTTTAAAAAGTTATAATATATTAGAATATGATATTTAATTTTTTAATAAGTATGTATATTTATAATATGACGTTTTCAAAACTCTTCCATTCTATTATATTTTTGCTTTTACGCTCTCGCTTAGTCTGAAAGTTTAGACGCGAATTTGAAACGAATGGCAAAATAGGAGGGGCATATGGTTTGAGAAAGATGCACTGAGGTGGGCAATTATGAGAGTTGGGAAGAGGGCGACAGTGGCCTACGGCCTAGTGGGCAATATATGGGCCCTCAACTTGGAAGCCTATTCGATTATTGCATTTGCACATGGAGCCCATGAGTCTGCCTGGCTGGATTTTTTAGTTATTGAAACTAAACCGAAAAGTATCACCTAAATTAACTTTTTTTTTCTGTATCATAACCTAATATAAGGGCAATTCGTGCCTGAAGGTATGATGTAATATAAATGGTTTTGAGAGAGATGTTAGTAGCCGTCAAATGAATCTATTTAAAACCGTTAGATAAATTTATTAAAATATTTCATGTTTTATATTATAGAATTAACTATTCAAACAAATAAAGTTTTGATATAGTATAATCCAGTTACATTTGACCTCAAAGAAATTTCAAAAACGATCGGTCCATTAGGACCCATCTCCCGGTGGCGGTGGGTGAGACCCCCTAAAAGACCATCAAGATTGTTCCGATGAACCAATCATGGGGCAAGGCTTGTTGGATGGATTACCTAGGCCTCTTGGAGGCTCTTCTGGGTTATAATAGATGGATGAGAATTTAGGCCTTTCAATAGTTCAGAGTTTGATCTTAATCCGATTAGTCAGATCTGAATTAATATTTTTTGATTAATAATCTAAATTTAATATCTTATATTTCACGAATTCGGATTTGAATATACCTATATCTGATCCGAAGTATAATTCGATCTGAAGTATTTATATATTTTTATATAAATATTTAAAAAATTAAGTAATTATTTAAAGAAATAAAGTTAAAATTTAAGTATAATTTGTCAAAATTTAGTTAATTAAATTATTTAGATCGGATTTAATTTTAGATTGTTAACAGATTCGAATATGAACCGTAAAAAAAAAAAAAATTGTCAAATTATCATATTAGATTGAATTTTTGAAATCATATTCAGATTCGAATGAATCAAAATCCGATTCGTTGACAAACCTAAATGAGATGCTAGTGCATTTGCTAGCTGCAATTCAAATACTAAATCGCTCCGTGATGGAAATTTTTCCCAAGTCGACAACATTGTAGCTTGACAAAGGAAAATCGAACTTTTGATGTCCATTTTTATACTGNCGAATCATCCAAGTCCTCTTTTTTACGTCTCTACATTAATGTAACCATACAAGTTTTGTAGGTGACGCCTATTGTATTAGAAAGGGCATTCCCATTTTTCGTACATCAACTTACTAACAAATTAATATAACAATTTACCTCCCCAAAGAAAAAAAGATATGTCATCACCGGAAGCATGAAATTTAGCCACAAGCCCACAAGGGCCAAGACCTTGACCCATCATAACACAAGTGTTCCATTATATATCACGATAAAAAACAGAAAACTTCGGGTCATTTGCACTTCACATAGATATTGAATATTCTTGTAAATACACTAAACAAGCCCTAATTGGAACCAATCAACCAGATGCAAAACATACTAAGGTTGGAACCAATCAACCAGATGCAAAACATACTAAGGAAACNTGATGCTTAAGATGAACATCTGAAGTTGTGGAATTGATGCTTAAACATGAAAATGTTTTGGTAGAATTGAATAGATGAAAAATTTATGACTGTTGTTAAGCAATTAGGACAAGTCAAGGCTATGGTTAAGCATTTTGGGCTTTAACGCAGTGGTCCGCTTCGGCTTGGGCTGCGCCAGGTGCACGAGCACACACGGAAAATGTATCTCATCAGTTTTGAGCATCTCCTCCAACAGAATGGTTAAAATTTAAAAATAGTTAAAATTTAGTTATTCAAAGGCAAAAAACATACTATAACAGAAGATATTGAGAATATGTAAAATACATTTTTGTTATAGAGATGCTCTATATTTAGAGTATCACTCTAGTATTATATATAAATAATTTACAATATATCCTCTCTCCTCTCTTGTCATTTGCTACATTTCTTGTTAACTTTTTTTCTTTCCATCCATTTTTTCTCTCTCTTCCTTTAAAAGGACACAACAAAAGTAAAAGATATGAGAAATAATATTTAAAAAAAATAGTTAAATAATAAAAAATCTATTAGAGTATGTATTGAAAAAATAAATAGCTAAAATAGAAAAAAATATACTTTTATATAGCTAAAATACAAAATCTTGTTGGCAATGCTCTTAGTGGCGGGTGCATGGTCAATTTTGTGCTGTTTAATTAAGCTCCACCGAGGTTGGAGTTATAATCCACGCGAGTTAGTTCAATGATCGAATAAGGTACAAGTCAAAAATTCACACATCTATATAATAAGNCGGAATGTGTAGGAAGTCTAGTTGCCTTTACTTAAATTATATTTTTGTTTATGAAAATATAAAAGTATCAAAGTTTTTCGAGTAGCTACCTCATCTCTCGGATTACGAGAGTTGTGATTTTTGATACTAAATAGTTTGTTTCTTTAATCAATAGGTCTTTAATTCAATAGTGCTCTTTGTTTTATAAAATTTTTGTTTTCTTGAGATCAAAGGTTCAAGTCTCTCTTTCCCTTTTTATGCAAAAAAAAGAGAAATTTGTTTTTTAAAAAAAAATAGTTTGTTTTTTCGAGTATCTCTTTTGTAAGTATACATTGTGAAGCATTTGGACATGTCTTAAATTATTTTATTTTTTTTATGAATTTGATAATTCTAACCCATCATCAAAAGGAAAAAAAAAGAAAAAAGATTAAGCTTCTAATATGATGTTTTAATCATTTAAATTATGTTCTCTTCACACCTAAAAATAAAGTCCCAAAATAAATTCCACCACCCACCACCACGACAATGAAATTGAACAGCCACTAGCTGAAATATAAGAAAGGGTCAAACAGTAATCATGAAAACATTTTGTCCGAAAGAATGATTGCACTTGAGTAACGTAAGAAATAATTGGGACAAAATTAAAATGGACAGAATTAATAGTGATGAATATATATGATGAAGTTCTATAAATATATCCTCTTCTGTGATCCAAAAGACATCTCACATAATGATAAGGATTTGACTATGGTATCTAAGTAATAATTTCGGTATCGTACCTTTAATTTTTATTATTTTAACGGCTATTTTTATAATTTTTATTGGTCATTTTATAGCTAAAAAATTTATTATTTTTATGAGTAATTTATCACTTTTATGAATGTTTTTGTTGTAACTATTTTTATCACTTTTTTTTAATACAAATNTATAGCTAAAAAATTTATTATTTTTATGAGTAATTTATCACTTTTATGAATGTTTTTATTGTAACTATTTTTATCACTTTTTTTTAATACACATTTTTTTTTTATCATATTTGTGAGTGTGTGATAACTATTTTTACCATTTTTTAGGGTACCACAATAGTGGTGAAAAATCCACAAATATAATAAAATAGAGGTATAATACAGATTTATTTTTTGGATACCATAGCCAATTGCTAATGGTAATGACACATCAAGGAANAAACAATCAATAAGATGTGACCACTTGCGAATGCTTAGCTCGAATATATATAATAAGGAACGAGATATTTGATTTTGAATATTATTCATAGATGATAGTGTATATATGTTTATATTTTTTTAAGGTCTTGTATTTTGAAAAAAAATTATCAAAAATTTTAAATTATGTAATTAAAGAAAGGGAAAGAAAGAAATTATTATTTGACATAATTGAATTAATTTTTTTAAACTATAGNTTTTACCATTTTTTAGGGTACCACAATAGTGGTGAAAAATCCACAAATATAATAAAATAGAGGTATAATACAGATTTATTTTTTGGATACCATAGCCAATTGCTAATGGTAATGACACATCAAGGAAGATAGTTTGTCTATGTACAGTAACAATATCCAGGACTAGGAGTGATGAGGACCTTTGATCTGCATTAGGTTGGCGACACTAGTTGTCAATCATCTACTTTCATCGCTAACTTTGCCACACTAATGAGGTTGCAGGACGAAATAAGATCATCTTTAATATAATTTTTTTATTAGTAAATTATTTATCGTAATTCTANTTTTATCTATCTATATATTCATCGTCAAACATTGGAAAAAATTAAGTTATTCTTAAAACATTCACTCATTCCGTAAAAAGGTGTTATGTATCTCTCGAACATCTGANGCCACACTAATGAGGTTGCAGGACGAAATAAGATCATCTTTAATATAATTTTTTTATTAGTAAATTATTTATCGTAATTCTAAGTGAAATTCATTATATATAAATGGATCTCTCATTCACTAATGGTAAATAATATTTTATAAGAAGAGAAATAGAATAAAAATATATTCGCAGGAGATCCGGATCCAACAAGTACTGCTGCTAAGACCATCATCACCTCCTCNAATTCAGCTCTTTGGTGTCCTCGTCAAATTAATATTGTTGAAATTTCTCACACATGAAGTAGACAAACTTCTTAATCCTTCACTATATTTTTGTATGATTTGTTCACGTGAATGACGAAGACTTTGATTTCATTCTTTGAAAGCTAATAATGGCAATCATCTACTATTGGGTCGAGGTTTTGCATGTATATTTCATGTGGACTATTTTACGNTTGTATGAATCTATATGCGGGATTAAGCTTAGATTAATGGAGTAATCCAGACAAGGGGATAAAAAGCTGAGTTGCTTAGTCCTCTACTAATGTTTAATAGGCGTGTGAAATAAAATATATTATCAAGAGTTTCTCTAGTATTAAGCCTCATCCTAATGTAAAAAAAAGCTGAGTTGCTTGGTACTCTACTAATGTTTCATAGGGGCGTGAAATAAAATATATTATCAAGAGTTCCTCTAGGCTTAATCCTCATCCTAGTGTACACCGTTATAACCGAAGNAGAGATCTTGTACCATACACATCAATGATAAAATATGTTTCTCACAAAAATAGAAGATGTATAGAAGATCACTAGACCTGCTCCTATGTTGTGATGAACTTTGTTCTACTTACTAACTTCAAGTGTATAATAGTTTAACCCCAAATCATATTACATAATCTATTAAATAAATTTATTATTACTCGATCAAAACTATTAAAATAACATTTCCCATGGCTATCCTATTTGTGTGCTTGTAATATCTCTTANCCTCAACGACATAATTATAAAAACACAATATAACAAGAATTCAATCAAATATATAATACAATAACATGTGATTAGAACAATAGAAAATAGACAATAATAAATTAGAAAGAGCCGGGCTGTAATATTTGAGAGACGTGTGATTACTGTCGTAAAACAGTTATGCCTCTTCACGTGAAGGTACTAACGGACATATGTAGCTCCAAGATCCAATCCAAATATGCTCACAACAGCATNTTTCGTACATCAACTTACTAACAAATTAATATAACAATTTACCTCCCCAAAGAAAAAAAGATATGTCATCACCGGAAGCATGAAATTTAGCCACAAGCCCACAAGGGCCAAGACCTTGACCCATCATAACACAAGTGTTCCATTATATATCACGATAAAAAACAGAAAACTTCGGGTCATTTGCACTTCACNAATCGAAATTGTCAAAAACTATAATCGGAAGATAAATATACAATATATATGGAAAAAAATACATACTAAAAACATACACTCCCATTATATGAGCTCCTTTTATATATATTTAAGAATGCTAATTATTAGAGGCTTTTAAAGTCTACCATCTAGTAACCTCCACCACATAAAGACAATCAAATGTCAAATTAAAATAAAATATAATTACTCATAAAATTTAATTAAATCCTAAATTAAAAGTGATCCATTAAAACATATAAAATAAATTAAATGAGAAATTTTAAAACTTTTATTTTTTCAACAATCCCCCACAAGTTTTAAAATTTTGAATATCAATGATAAATATAATTTTATACATATATACATATATAAGTATAAAATGAGCATAGAAAAATTATGACAACTATAATACTGTGCAATGGGTATAGGTGTTTTCCAGACTTGAACCTCACTTAGTGTTGACAGCCTTCCTCTGAAGGTTCATAGTGACGAAATGCTTGAACTCGACCCTTTAAGCTAGAGTTCAACTATCACGCACACAATACTGATATTTGTTAGGATTCGCGGGTCAGTGCATTTAATGGTCATGCACTTAATCTTGATTCTTATGAGAGTTTCTAGAGAATAGCTCAATTCTCATAGTCACGGCCTTACGACTACTCTCACTTATGTAAGCCCTCCAAGGGTACATGTGCACAATACCCTGCAGGAGTGTTCCTTCCTCGATTTCATTCAGGATAAAATCCTTCCTTACCGTCACACTACATATGCTCCTCTGCCATAGGGATGAGCATGAAAATATCTGCTCTTAGGATATTTTCTCAACAACGGTGCTAATGAGTCATTCAATATGGATTTTTTTCTGCCTATTGAACTTCCTTCATGGGGTCCCTAATCATAGAAGTTGGGTTACCTCCCTAGGTGACTCCCTTGTGGGCTTAGGCTCATCTCCCTCGACAGTTATTGAGACAGTTTTTCTCAAAATTAAGGCTTTCCTCGAAAGCTTACTAATGAAATTAATCATCTTTTATATTGATGAGGTCTCTGAAATTACAGCCCAAGTCCAACGTATGCGAGGTTATTGAGTCTGGTGTGTGATTTGGTTTGGAAGATTAGATTATCTATTGAAAGAGAAAACACATAAGATAAGTGGTTCGCCTTAACCAATAGACTAAGGTTACGTCCACTGTAATGAAGTCTCTTGCTTCTTGATTTTGTATATTGAACCTCCGGTGTATACAATCGAGATATAGGGGTTGGGCCCTTACAGGGATTGGTGTTTTGCTTATAGAATGTCCATGGTTGACAAATGTTCTCTAGGGCCTCCCTTCCTGTAGGGCACTGTTATATATATATGGGTCGTCTCTCTTATGGTTTCTAGCGGTTTCTCTTACCTTTTTACCGATCCTATAGGGACCTCCTGTCCTTGTCCTGCAAAAGCCTTTTTTAGCCTGTGCTACTGTGCCCACGATCTCTGAGACGTTATGCTCCACCATCTTCTACGTGCGGGGGTGTAGCTATCACAGGTTTCAGAGATGGTCCCTTCATCCTCTGGACGTGTGGCACGGCGGGATGATTCTGGGGCAAAGATGTGATTCCTCCTTCTCCAATTGCCCTTTAGCTAGCATCTGATTGGGCCAGGACTGGGCTACTGCTCCTTGGGTGCCCACTGGGCCTTGCTCTTTCGGCTCTATGGCATGGGCTAATCAGAGATGCTTTTTGGGGCCAATGAGCTCTGCCTTCAATTCCTCATGACATTTTGGGCTTCGGATTCATGGCGGCCCATGCCCAAAATTCCACCCTTATCAGTTACCCCCCAACCCCTGGTCACGAGGATGACGTCATCTCTGACCTGGGGTTAAATATGTCTTTTTTGAATTCCACATCATTTCTATGTGGCGGGAATGTCCGACAGTTGATTCTGATATGATTTGGGCTGCGTTGATATTTGTTAGTTATGATGGCTCGCGTACGTGTCACCAATGGGCAAGCCGAATGGTGCTGGTTCTTTGGCGTGTCCTGTTGCCTGCCTATTGCAGCTTTAAATGTTGCATATAAGAGGGGAAAAACTTCTTGCCTCTCCCACTTTACATTCATCCCCTCTTTTTTTTGAAAACCTTTCTTCTTGTCTTCTTCTATTCTCTTCGGCATTCAAGACGTCTTGTTCTTGGCTTTTGGCGACTTAGGGTTTTTGTGCTCCCAGTTCTTTCTTGCTTCTAGCGTCCTACTAGGTATGTCTCTCTTCCCTTATTTTCTTTTCTGTTCGACCTGTATCCCTTCAACCCTCCCTGGTGGGGTTTTGGGTTTCGCTTCCTGATTTGGAGATTTAGCTACTTTAGGAGTCGTTCCAATGACCTCTCTATTCTTCCACGATTTGTGTACTCCTCTTTCTTAGTTAGGATATCTTTTATTGGGGATTGGTCCTTGAGACCTTTGTTCTTGACGGATTGTGCCTTACATTTGCCTTCTCTGTACTCTAGCTTGTCAGTTGAAACTATGATGGCGAGATTTGTCGTTATTTCTTCTGAGTCAAGTTCTGACGATCTGGTCAGCGAGGAGGTTGAGGAAAGCACCTCTGGTTCCCTTAGAGATCACTCTTTTACTGCTGGCGAGGTGGCATCTAGGTCTGCCCCTAGAGTTTCCTCTTCGGCCTCCCCCATCGAGGCTCGCCTTTTTCCATCTCTGGCCTCCACTGCCTCTTCTCAGTTGAGGAAGGGGAGGTCTAAGTCGGTACCACCCTCCATTTTTAGGGAGAAAATCCTTCGACCTGACCTATTGAGTCGAGGAGACCTCTAGTTGCCTTGATAATGATGATCTAAAGGAACTGAGGCGGGAGTATCATCTTCCTGACTCTGTGGAATTGCATTCGCCTAAGAAATACGAGAGGTGCAATTCTTTTCTTTTTGGACTGACCTGCTTCTTCGAATCAGCTTTTTGGGCTGGTCTTCGATTCCCCGTTCATCCTTTTATCAGAAATANTAAAGACGAAGTCTCTAATTTCTGGGCTATCTTCTTCTAACAAGGGGTGGAAACCAAAGTTCTTCTTCATTAGGGGAAACTCCTCAGAGTTGCCAGGGGAGTCTGGCGATGCTCCTCGTATCCCCCGGGTTTGGCGGTCCCAAAGAATACGCGTAAGGCTGACTTACCAGTTATGAGTTCCCTTTTTGTTCGTATTCTTCTGTCTGAATTAATCATTTAGCCTAATTTGAAGATTTATGTCCAACGCTCAACAAGGAGGAGATTGCTCGAGTCTCCAGGGTTGAAGCTTTGGGGTTGCGATCATTCTTCGACTTGGTGACTGACCAGAATCTTGCTATGTACGAGCTAGGGCTCTCCGTTGATCATGCCCTGGAGGTTGCATTATCATTTTCCCCCCAGTCCGACCTCATGGATCAAGACCTGATCATGTTGATGTTTTATGATATTGAGCAGTCGAGCAAGAGGAGGAAACTAGTGAAGGGGCCACGACCGCCCTCCAAGGAGGCATCGGTTTCTGGGCTAGCGCTCACTCCCTTAGAGCAGACGCTCGAGGACCCTCCTCATGGGGATGTTGTTGTGCCCATATCTCCTCCCAAACTTTCCAAAGGCCATACCCACTCGGAGGGGACCACAGTGGACAAGCTTGGGGCTGAGGCTACCCATCCTTCCAGAAATGCGATTTCTCAGAAGGGCGGTAAGGGGGAGCCCATCCCTCCAATGTCCAAGGTGCAAGTAAGCGATTTTCTTAGCGATCCTGAGGCTGCGGTGACTGCCTTGTTCGAGCTGATCCCCACGTCAGATCCTAAGGCGGCTATGCAGGTTCCCTTTAAGAGGAAAGTTCAGCATACCATCCAAGGCTTGGCTAAGGTGTCCATCATTGTTACTCATGTCTTTCTGTCAATTGTTCTTGAATTTCCTGCCTATTTCATGTGCTGACCTACCTTTCCTTTACCTTTCTTTTTTTTTTTTAAGTCACTTGCCTATGTGAAAATGCTGGATTTTCACCACGAGCAGGATCTCTAGAAGGCCAAAGAGGCCCTTGACACCATGACGGTTAGCAAGGATAACGCTGAGGGGAAGGTGAAGATTCTGGCGAGTGAGGGTGCTGAGTTAAAGAGGATCAATGATGAACTGGACACCCGCCACCAGGACTTTGTAAAGCTCTCTGACACTCAAGCGAAGAACCGAGAAGCCAAGCTCAAAGCCAAGGATGCCGAATTGGCGTCCTTAAAAGATAGAGTGTCTGATCTTTTGAGGGAAAATGATTCAGCCTTTGTGAATGGGTTCCTGAACTATTTCGACCAAGTTGACAACGTTTATCCTGACCTTGATTTAGACTCAATCCGGCCACAGATCGATTTCAAGAAGAGATCTGAGGTGTCCAAAGAGGCTGAGGCATCTTACCGAGAAGGAGCCCGTGCTTGGGGTAGAAGTTGCTAGAGAGGGAGTTAGTGGTGTTAAAAAGGCTGCCCCTTGACGTCGGCTATTGATGATTTCTTTTCCCCCCCTTTCCCCCTCTTTTTTTTAAAGGCCATGTAATCCTGTGGATGACACATTCCTGTATTTTTCAAAGGTTTTGTCACTAGCTTCATTTTTTCCTAAAAATGATGTGTATTGTGCCACTGTCTAGTCCCGAAGAATTGGGTGTCTGGTCTTGACCATGCTTNTCCTGTGGATGACACATTCCTGTATTTTTCAAAGGTTTTGTCACTAGCTTCATTTTTCCTAAAAATGATGTGTATTGTGCCACTGTCTAGTCCCGAAGAATTGGGTGTCTGGTCTTGACCATGCTTTTGTAAGTTTTGTTATTGTCCTTAAGATTTTGATCTCCGGGGTTAAGTTGTCTTCTGGTAATTGTGATGAATGAATTCAAGGATTTCTGAGTTGACTTGAACGGATGAGCAAACCTGGTTCGTTATAGAAGAGTTGATCTGGGTGCCCAAGCCTGGACCTTGCCACATGTCTATGCCATGGTTTTCTAGGGCTGTTTAGGTCTTTTCATTTTTCTTTTTGTGTACTTCAGACATAATGATTTCGCTTGTTTTAGATCGTGCGCCGTCAGGGGGTAAGTGGCTCCTTGAACGTGGTGCCTTGAAGGCCCCCCGTTGTACCATGCATCCCTCTCATTAAATGCAAGGGACGTGCATTAACTTTATCCGACGAAAGCAATGGTTGTTCGCCTGTGGGACCTATAAGTACGCCCCCTAGGGAATGATTGTCTTTCTCTGGACACCAAAAAGAGAATCCTTGTTTCTTCTTCTTGGTGTAATACCTCTCTTTCTCGATTTCTTTGCCTCTTATTCTCATGGCCAATACCCTTTCTTCACCATGCGACGTAATGAGACGTTCCTTTCCTAATGTCGAAGTCAACGAAATTAGGGATGAAGAGGCTCAATCCCTTGCTAGGCATTTCGACTTCCCTCCTAGGGTGTTTGTGCACCCTGCCGCCTTACGTTGATTTCATTCCTTAGTTGGGGGTGAAATTTGTTTCTTCAAGGCTCCTTTTCTGCTAGGGCTCCGATTTCCACTTTCTTGTTCATACGAGAAGTTTTGTACTTCTTCAGTTTTTGCCCAGCTATGTTTCTTCCAGCAGCCTGGGCAACCTTGCTGGCTTTCTTGGCGGCATGGGGAAAGCTATTCCCTCGATCTAGGGCCACCGAGTCAAAATTTCTTCACTTCTACCGCCCGGAGGAGGTTTCCGAGTTTTATTACTTTGCTCCCAAACGGGCAGGGAAAATTCCTATTCCAGACCTCCCTTTAGAGCTGGAAGGATGGAGGAGGAGATACTTCTTTGTCTCTGGGGATGGCTGGGAGTATGGGGCTATTTTCCCAGCATCCATGAGGGTTCCCATGGATTGGGGCAGCGCAGGAATCTGGGTGAGTTTCTACTAGCCTAAGACGTTCTTTGCTACTTTTCTTAGTCTCCTTTGGTGATAATGTCCTATGTCTATTATTTTGCGTACTTTTCTTTTCTTTTTTGTATAAGCGAGCTCCCACCTTTGTCTGGGGAGGAACTAACTCAGGTTAATTAGGCCCACGCTTGCCTATCATTCTCATATGCTGAGTTGATGCACCCTGAGCTGACTTTGTTGCCAAGCGGTCGTAAATATTCGACATTCCGCCTAAATTGCCTTGTTCCTATTTTTGTTTGGAACCTTATCCCCTTCTGTGTTTTGCTTGTGCAGTTCCTTCATACCTGGTTACCCAATAGACTGTGATACTGGAACAAGTGGGTTGAAGGAGACGAGTCAAGAGTTCAAAACTTGCGGCAAAAAGGGCTAGGTTGGGGGACATTAGCTCGGTCCCCCCATCGGGTGTTGGCACCAATCCTGAGGCTCCTGACATTGGTGGCGATATTTCAGTGTCTTTGTCAACTCCGAGCTTCCTGCCTGCTCAGGCTGTGGGAGTTACTAGGCCTGAGCCTGCGTCTGCTACCACAGTTGGGACCGTTGTGGGCAGTCCGATGACGAGACCAGTTCANTATTTCAGTGTCTTTGTCAACTCCGAGCTTCCTGCCTGCTCAGGCTGTGGGAGTTACTAGGCCTGAGCCTGCGTCTGCTGCCACAGTTGGGACCGTTGTGGGCAGTCCGGTGATGGGACTAGTTCGGCTCAGCTCTTCTCAAGCAGGAATGGTTGGTTCCAGCTCGAGGCATGCTCCATCTTCCTCGAACGTTGACCTTGAGGGGAGCTTGCTAAGAAACGTGGGCCTGAGTAGTCGGGCGTTCCGTGGAACTCCTGTTCTAGACCCGAAGTTGGGAAGCACTTCATGCCCTTGTTGAGGCAAGTGTCGCCTTTCCTTATATTCCTCACTGTCTTTGGGTTTGCAGCGTTGCAACTCTTTTCTTTGTTTATAGGTGGCGACGCATGTTTGTGCACTTGGGAGGGAGATTTTCATTACGAGGAGCGACGTTCAGTGGAAGGTGGTCGAGCTCCAAAAGGCTCGTCAGCGAAACTCAGAGCTTCTGAGTTGGGTNCTTCTGAGCTGGGGTTTGGCCACTGAGAAAGAGCTGAAGCAAGTTCTCACTCAGCGGGCTTAGACCTTCCGGCAACTGATTGCCAGTACTTCCTCCAAAATGTCCCTCCGAGATGAGCTAGCTTGCACTAGGGAGAACTGTGATGCTCGGATGGAGGACCTTTTGGATTCCTCTATCTCCCAAACTTTACAGTTGGAACAGTTGAAAGAGTCACAAGCTACTATTGCTGAACTAAACAGATCCCTAGCTGCTAAGCGCCAACTGGTTGAGAATCAGCGAAAGAAGATCGAGGGAGCCAGGGTGGAAGCGGCCAAGGCCTTTGTAGACAGGTTTTTCAATTTTGCCGACCAAGCGATTGAAAAATTCCCCGACCTGGATCTTGAGCAATTTCAACCACGTTTTGATGTTCCCCCTGGTGACGGGGCTCCTAATACTGCTCCTCCTACTCCTCCTTTCGACTAATCTTAAAAGACCAGACTCATTATCTCTTTGTTCATTCTTGTCTTCCTGCTACTTGTCTTTTTTTTTTTTTTTGCAATGCCAGTAAACATTTTCTTTGGTAATGGAACTTGTCTTTTTGAAATGTTTTCTTGGTATGTTTGAATTGATAGCGATGCTATATTCCCTTACCCCTTACTCCAAGGAGGTCTTGGCCTGGTTGGAGTAGTATTGTCCTTTGGGCTGCTTGTTTGTCTAGCCACGTGCATCCTTGTGTTTTTCGTGTAATTTAGCTAGCGTCTGTTCATTTCCTTTTCCCTTCTCCTTTTTTTTTTTTTTGGCAACGTGCGAAGCGGCTGTTCATTTAAGTGGGCCTTTAGGTGGCTCAACAACCTCTCTGAGTCCTATGCCCTCATTTATTACTACGAGATTCCAACAGTCTTATTTCAGGGCTATATATTCTCAGGTATTTTGAGTCCCTACATCCCCACTTCTTTTCAAAGATCTTCTTTATTTGAATCTTTGGCTCCTTTCGACACTTAGCCCATCAATCTCTTGGACTAATGGCTCCCTCCTCACTTTTCAAACATCGTGCCCAAGAGTCTCTGAAGGGCGAATGGTACTCTATTTTCCTTCTTCCATCTACTCTTACGGTAGCGGATGTTGACGACATAAAAAGTTGGTACGATATCCCTGCAGGTCTAGGGGTTAGAGCTCCTACCTCTGATAAGCCTTGCAGTATGCTATCCTCATGTGAAGTTGCCTTCTTTGAGAGGGCATTTGAGTGTGGCCTCCAACTCCCCCTCCATCGAGACTTTGTTCAGGTTCTTTCTCATCATGACATGTGTCCCTCTAGGCTCTCTCCTGAGAGGTGGGTTGCCTTAGTTAGCTTCTCCATTTTCTGGCGTATGCAGGGCTTTTATACCTTCCCTACTATCTCTGAGTTCTTCTATTTCCTTGACTTGTCCTTCGACTTTCCTCATTTCTTTAGCTCTCTCTCTCTTTTAAGTGGTACTTTCACTCACCGTTGGTTGCTGACATTCCCTCTTCCCCTGAGGGATGAACCCAACGTTTTTTCTTCATCTCTAGGGACTTATGGGAGCCTGCTGCGGGGAGAGACTGTCCTGCCTAGGTCCCCCATTCTTGGGGAAGCTTTCGGGAGAGGGGTAAACTTTTTATTTTGATTCTTAGTTAGCCAAATTCCATTGGTAGGTACCGTGCTGATCCCATTTTTGTTGGCATCCTGTTGTGTAGGTATTCCCGGCTTAACTCTGCTAGAGGCATTTAATGTCCGCATGGTTGAGAAAACATCCTCTCTTCCCCTACTCTGCCCTTGTTACCCCTCAGAATCTTGTTCTTTATGGGATAGGGGGAAGTTCTACTCGAATCCAGCCCACGTCTTCCTTTTTCTGTGATTCAGATGTCGCTTCTAGCAGGTCGGAGGTAGATTCATTTGGCAAGAGGGATGCTGAGGTGGAAACCCTTAAGAAAAAGATGGCAGAGTTGAAGCGAGAGAGAGATATTCTAAGGGAAGACAACGCTAGGCTTAAGGGGGTGAATGCACAGTTAGAGAAATGAGACCGTAAGTTAAAAGGCATTGCAAGGGAGGACCCGAAAAGAGGGGGAAGTCTGTGATAGTATTTCTTCTAAATCCCGGATGGTGCTGCTTCTATATCCCGAATGGTGATGCTTCTATGTCCTGAATGTTTTTTTTTTTGTATTTTTTGGTGTACCAGCTTGTTGAAATATGAACCTTCCTGTTCTTAATGAAACATAGTCTTTTGGTTATTGACCTTGTTTTTTTGCGCTTCGCGTCAGTATGCCTACTCGCAGCTTTCGAGCTCCTTTTAGGCTAAAAAGCTTGCCTTTTTTGAGCTTATGAGCTCTCCAATACTTAGGCTGAAAAGGCTTGTTGATCTTGAGCTTATGAGCTCTTAGGCTAAAAAAGCCTTGTCTATCCCGAGCTTACGAGCTCTTGAGCTTACAAGCTCTTAGGTTGAAAAGTCTTGTCAATCCGAGCTTACGAGCTCTTAGGCTGAAAAGCCTTGTCGATACCGAGCTTATGAGCTCTTGAGCTTACGAGTTTTTAGGCTGATAAGCTTTGTTGATCCCGAGCTTACGAGCTCTTAGACTGAAAAGCCTTGTCGATCCGAGCTTACTAGCTCTTAGGCAGAAAAGTCTTGTCAATCCCGAACTTACGAGCTCTTAGGCTGAAAAGTCTTGTCAATCCAAGCTTACGAGCTCTTAGGCAGAAAAGCCTTGTCAATCCGAGCTTACGAGCTCTTAGGCATAAAAGGTTTGTCGATCCCGAGCTTACGAGCTCTTAGGCTGAAAAGCCTTGTTGATCTCGAACTTACAAGCTCTTAGGTTGAAAAAGACTTGTCGATCCCGAGCTTACGAGCTCTTAGGCTGAAAACCCTTGTCGATCCCGAGCTTACGAGCTCTTACAGGCAGAGTTTGCTGCCAGCTTTCTCCTTTGCGAGGACTTTGAAAATTTCATTGATCTCAAAGGATGAAGTTTTACAATAGCTTTCCTTTTTATTACAAAAGGCTTCCGGGGAGTGTCATTGTTAGTAACATTTCAGATGGTCTGCGTTCCACAAGTGTTGCAGTTCCCTCCTCTCTTCAGTTTGTAATTCGTAGTTCCCAGGTCAGACTATCCTTTTCACGATGTGGGGCCCTTCCTAGTTGGGTCTGAGCTTTCCATGGGTTGTGTCCTTCCAAGCTAGAAGCAATGTTTTTTGAACCAAGTTACCTGGTTTGAAATTCTTTCCCCTTACTCGCTTGTTATAGAACCTAACCGTGCTCCTCTGGTAGGAGAATATCCGTTGCAGTGCGACATCCTTTCTTTCATCCAAGAGGTCGAGATTTAGCAGTAGGNGGAGAATATCCGTTGCAGTGCGACATCCTTTCTTTCATCCAAGAGGTCGAGATTTAGTAGCAGAGACCTCTCGTTTTGCCCTAGATCGAAGAGTTCGGCTCTTGCAATGGGCATGCCGACCTCGACGGGAGCCATTGCCTCTGTCCCATATGCTAGGCTGAAAGGGGTTTCGTCGGTCGCAGTTTGGACAGTTGTTCGGTAAGCCCATAGCACGGCTGGGAGATGGTCCACCCATTGAGATTTGGATGCCTCTAGCCTGGTCTTCAGGGCCAGCTTGATTGTCCTGATAGTCACCTCGACCTGCCCATTGGATTGCAGGTGAGCAGGCATTGAGAAATAGTTCTTGATTCCCGTTCGACGCATAAACCTGTGAACGTCAAATTATCAAACTGTTTCCCATTATCTGAAACTAAGGCCCTGGGGATGCCGAAGCAGCAAATTATAGACTTTCAGACGAAGTTCTTGACCTTCTATGTTGTAATCTTGGCTAGAGGTTCAACTTTTGCCCATTTGGAGAAATAATCCACCATGACTACGATGGACTTGCATTGTCCGACCCCGATGGTAGGGGCCCTAGGATGTCCAACACCCACTCTTGAAATGGCCAAGGGCTCACCACGGGAGTGTGCAGCTCAGGTAGACAGTGAGACAGGTTGTTATGGACTTGGTAGTCCTGGCATCTCTTCACTATCTCCTTGGCATCTTTAGCCATGGTTGGCTAGAAGTTGCCTTGTCGCAACGCCTTACTTGCTAAGGTTTTTGCGCCAATATGATTTTCGCACATGCCTTCGTGAATTTCTCTCAAAATAAAATCTACTTCCACACCTGACACACATTTCATAAGTGGAATATAAAATCCTCTTTTATAAAGGTTACCTTGTAGTAGCGTGAATCTTGCCACTTGGGCTCTCATCTTTGAAGCTTCTTTTGGGTCATCCGATAATACACCGCCTTGTAGGAAGGATACAATGGGATCCATCCACGAGGTGCTCTTTTCGACTGGCATGACTTGGTTTTCGCCAGCTTGCTCCTCCTCGAGCCGTATGCTAGGCTGAGCTAGGACCTCAACGAGTGTTTGCCCCAAAAAGTCATGGTCAATAGCAGTGGCCAACTTGGCCAGAGCGTCTACTCGGGCGTTGGCTTCTCGCGATATCTGGACCAGCTCGGACTGTATAAATTTCCTTAGCAAGCTGTGCACTTTCATCATGTAGATTGTCATTTTCTCCTCTTTAGCGGCGTATTCCTCTTCAACTTGCTTGACCACCAGCTGTGAGTCATTGTGGATTACGATCTATTGTGCTTCCATCGACAAGACTAAGTTTAGCCCAACTATGAGGGCTTCGTATTCGGCTTCGTTGTTGGATGCTTGAAAATCAAATCTCAATGCGTATTCCAGGTCATATTCCTCTTGTGAGGTTAGGATGAGGCCAACCTCGGCGTTTGATGCTCCATCTACGTATAATTTCTAGGTCAGAACGTCAGAGATGTTGTCCCGATTCTCTTTGTCTCCTTCCAATGGGGAAGTGAAGTCAGCAAGGAAATCTGCTAGGACTTGTCCTTTTATTACAGTTTTGGGCTTGAACTTAATGTCAACTCACTAAGTTCCATTGCCCATTTCATCAGTTGACCCGAAGCTTCGGGCTTGTGCAGGACCTACCTCATCGGTTAGTCCGTTGGGACCTCTATGGTATACACTTGAAAATACGATCTTAGTCTTTGAGTTGCTACTAGGAGGGCCAACACGAGCTTCTCCATCTTTGGGTATCTTTTCTCGGCTCCTCGGAGGGCTTTGCTGCAGAAGTAAACAGGTTGCTGGACTCATTCTTTGTCTTTTACAAGGGCGGCGCTGACCGAGAAGTCTGATATGGCTAAGTAGAGTGTCAGAACCTCCCCTTCTCGAGGGCTAACCAGCACTAGTGGTGAGGCTAGATAAGCTTTGAGGGCCTGAAAAGCCTCTTCACATTTTTTGTCCCATCGGAACGTGGCCTTTAGGACCTTGAAGAAAGGCTGACATTTGTCACTGGAGTGCAAAACAAACTAGTTGAGCGCAACTATTCTTCCAGTCAAGCGTTGTATTTCACGGGTGCTGGTGGGGGGTTTTATTTTGATGACAACCTTCACTTTGTCAGGGTTCGCCTCGATTCCCCGGTTATTGACTATGAACCCTAGGAACTTCCCAGCCGATACTCCGAAGGCACATTTTGTCGGGTTCAACTTCATTTTATTTTTTTGCATAATATCAAATGCTTCCCCGAGGTGTTGGACGTGCGCCTCAGCTCGAAGTGATTTCACCAGCATGTCGTCTATATACACCTTCATGATCGAGTCGAGCTTTTCTCTGAACATCTTGTTGACCAACCTTTGGTAGGTAGTCCTGGCTTACTTCAATCCGAAAGGCATTACCTGACAGTAAAAAATACCTTGTTCCGTAATGAACAAGGTTTTCTCTTGGTCGCTGGGGTCCATTCTAATTTGGTTATACCCCGAGAAGGCATCTATGAAGCTGAAGAGCTCATGACCGACTATAGCGTCGACTATTAGGTTGATCTGTGGTAAAGGGAAACTATCTTTAGGGCATGCTCGATTTAGGTCGGTAAAGTCGATGTAGAGTCGCCACTTATCGTTGACCTTTTTCACGAGAACAACATTGGCTAACCAGGTCGGGTAATCGACTTCCCTAATAGCTTTGGCTTGCAACAACTTAGCCACTTCTTCATTGATTGTCTTCTGCTTATCTGGTGTGAAACTTCTCTTTTTCTACCGCACTGGCTTGCAGCCAGGATCAACGTTAAGGCGATGCACTATCACCGTGGGATCTATTCCTTCCATATCTTTTTGTTTCCATGCGAAAGCATCGACGTTTGCTTTCAAAAATGCGATAAGTTTTTCCTTAATGGGTGGGAGCAGCATGGAATCCATGAAGACTACGTGCTTTGGGTCCTCGTCCATCCATACTGGTTCCAGCTGTTCTGTGGAGGTTGGTTGGCTCTCCAGCTCGTCCCTTATATCTAAGTCTTCCAGTTGTACTGATTCCACCTCATTTTGTCTCATGGATGCCACATAACATTCCCTAGTTAGGCGTTGGTCTTCTCTAACCACACCAACCTCATTCTTGATGGGGAAGTTCATTACCAAATGATAAACTGAAGGTATAGCCTTGATGGCGTTGAGGGACAGTCTTTCTAACAGGACGTTATAGGCAGAGGGCGTGTCCACTACTAGGAAGCGAATGGTGGTTGTAGTCTGGCAGGGCTGGTCTCTTATGGTGAGCACGAGTTAGATAGAGCCGACTGGCAGGACTTTTTCGCTTGAGAAACCCAGGAGGTGAGTTTTCAAAAGCTCGAGCCACGACCTCCCTATACCGAGCTGATCAAAGGTAGATAAGAAAATGATATTTGTCGAACTTTCATTATCGATGAGCACTCGATGTACTACTTTGTTCGCGATGATCACCTTTATGACCAGGGGGTCATCATGTGGGTGTTGTCACTCTTCGAGGTTTGCGTCAAAAAAAGTGATCTCCACATTTTGGCGGGGTGCCTTACTAATGACTTGGACTTCGATGAAGTCTTCTAATCGGGCTCTTCTGGCGTGCGCCTTTCTTGCCGAGCTGGACTCACCGCTTCTTGTGAATCCCCCCGAGATGACCCTAATTTTGTTGAGAGCTTGTTGGTGTTGCTGAGGGGGTGCCGCCGCAGTTCGGGCTTCCCGCCCTTGATCATTCTGAGCTCTTCCTTCTCCCGCCACGTAGTGGCATAGGAGTCCCCTCTAGATTAAGTATTCAATCTCCTTCTTGAGTTGGATGCAGTCATTCCTGTCATGGCCTCTGTCTTTGTGGTACTTGCAGTATTTAGTGGCGTCCCACCTGCTAGAGTCGGACTTCATCTGGGGTGGCCACCGGATGAACCTTTCGTTCTAAATCTCGTGAAGGACCTAAGCAATTGAGGTGATGAAGGGGGAGCCACGCTAGGGTGTATCGGGGCTGTAACTCCTGTGGAGGGGATTCTAGGCGGTCTCGGACGTTGCCTCTCCTTATAGGAGAAGACTCTCTCCTTCTTCTCGGGGAACGGTCTCTTTTCGGGGACCAATCACGTCTTTTCTATTTCTTGGGACTACGGTCCCTTTTCTTCTTGTCTTCTTCCCTTTAGGCAGAGGGCCTCTTCGCCATTGATGTATTTCTCGACTTTTGCCAACACCTCGACCATAGTGGCTCGTGGGTTCTTCGCGATTGAGAAAAAAAGGTCCTTGGATTGTACTCCGAGTCCCAACATGAAGGTGGTCAGCGTGAACTTGTCGTCCACGCTTTCCACCTTTAGAGACTCCTAGTTGAAGCGCAGCACGTAGCTTCTAAGGGACTCGTTAGGTCCTTGTTTGACTCTCAATAGGTGGTAGGACAGTTTTCTGTATATCCTTGTTCCAATGAAGTGCGACACAAACTGTATTGATAGTTCCCTGAAGGAGGAGATTGATGTTGGTTGTAGCCTGTTGAACCAGGCTATAGCCGACCCCTTCAGGGTGATGGCAAAAGCTCGGTAACAAATCAGGTCTGGATACCCCTGGAGTTTCATCTGATCCTTATAAGAATTCAAATGGTCAATCGGGTCTTTGGTCCCGTTGAATGCCTCTATCGATAGCATCCGAAACTTTTGGGGGAGAGGAAAATGAAGGACCTCGGGAGTGAAGGGTGACTCGGTTTGTTGAACCAAAGTGTCCATGGTGTCGGGGGCCCTTCCCTTAACCACCTCTTTCATGTTACCCAGCTCCCGCTGGAGTTCGCGGATTTTTTGCTCCCACGTGTGATTGTCGGCCTCCAGTGGGGGATGGGGTTTGTCTTGTCAGAAGGATACTTTAGCCCGACTGTGGGCTTCATCTTCGTCTTGCTACTCAAAGTGCCTCCTCTGGTGGTTTTCTCTAGAGTGGTTGCGCTCATGGAGCTCGGTGACTCCGTTTGGTGGGGCTTGGCACTCTTGATGAGGGGCGTCGCGTTCTGCCGAGAATGGAAGGGGAAGTTGATGTGTTCGTATCCACTCCATCAANCATCCATACTGGTTCCAGCTGTTCTGTGGAGGTTGGTTGGCTCTCCAGCTCGTCCCTTATATCTAAGTCTTCCAGTTGTACTGATTCCACCTCATTTTGTCTCATGGATGCCACATAACATTCCCTAGTTAGGCGTTGGTCTTCTCTAACCACACCAACCTCATTCTTGATGGGGAAGTTCATTACCAAATGATAAACTGAAGGTATAGCCTTGATGGCGTTGAGGGACAGTCTTTCTAACAGGACGTTATAGGCAGAGGGCGTGTCCACTACTAGGAAGCGAATGGTGGTTGTAGTCTGGCAGGGCTGGTCTCTTATGGTGAGCACGAGTTAGATAGAGCCGACTGGCAGGACTTTTTCGCTTGAGAAACCCAGGAGGTGAGTTTTCAAAAGCTCGAGCCACGACCTCCCTATACCGAGCTGATCAAAGGTAGATAAGAAAATGATATTTGTCGAACTTTCATTATCGATGAGCACTCGATGTACTACTTTGTTCGCGATGATCACCTTTATGACCAGGGGGTCATCATGTGGGTGTTGTCACTCTTCGAGGTTTGCGTCAAAAAAAGTGATCTCCACATTTTGGCGGGGTGCCTTACTAATGACTTGGACTTCGATGAAGTCTTCTAATCGGGCTCTTCTGGCGTGCGCCTTTCTTGCCGAGCTGGACTCACCGCTTCTTGTGAATCCCCCCGAGATGACCCTAATTTTGTTGAGAGCTTGTTGGTGTTGCTGAGGGGGTGCCGCCGCAGTTCGGGCTTCCCGCCCTTGATCATTCTGAGCTCTTCCTTCTCCCGCCACGTAGTGGCATAGGAGTCCCCTCTAGATTAAGTATTCAATCTCCTTCTTGAGTTGGATGCAGTCATTCCTGTCATGGCCTCTGTCTTTGTGGTACTTGCAGTATTTAGTGGCGTCCCACCTGCTAGAGTCGGACTTCATCTGGGGTGGCCACCGGATGAACCTTTCGTTCTAAATCTCGTGAAGGACCTAAGCAATTGAGGTGATGAAGGGGGAGCCACGCTAGGGTGTATCGGGGCTGTAACTCCTGTGGAGGGGATTCTAGGCGGTCTCGGACGTTGCCTCTCCTTATAGGAGAAGACTCTCTCCTTCTTCTCGGGGAACGGTCTCTTTTCGGGGACCAATCACGTCTTTTCTATTTCTTGGGACTACGGTCCCTTTTCTTCTTGTCTTCTTCCCTTTAGGCAGAGGGCCTCTTCGCCATTGATGTATTTCTCGACTTTTGCCAACACCTCGACCATAGTGGCTCGTGGGTTCTTCGCGATTGAGAAAAAAAGGTCCTTGGATTGTACTCCGAGTCCCAACATGAAGGTGGTCAGCGTGAACTTGTCGTCCACGCTTTCCACCTTTAGAGACTCCTAGTTGAAGCGCAGCACGTAGCTTCTAAGGGACTCGTTAGGTCCTTGTTTGACTCTCAATAGGTGGTAGGACAGTTTTCTGTATATCCTTGTTCCAATGAAGTGCGACACAAACTGTATTGATAGTTCCCTGAAGGAGGAGATTGATGTTGGTTGTAGCCTGTTGAACCAGGCTATAGCCGACCCCTTCAGGGTGATGGCAAAAGCTCGGTAACAAATCAGGTCTGGATACCCCTGGAGTTTCATCTGATCCTTATAAGAATTCAAATGGTCAATCGGGTCTTTGGTCCCGTTGAATGCCTCTATCGATAGCATCCGAAACTTTTGGGGGAGAGGAAAATGAAGGACCTCGGGAGTGAAGGGTGACTCGGTTTGTTGAACCAAAGTGTCCATGGTGTCGGGGGCCCTTCCCTTAACCACCTCTTTCATGTTACCCAGCTCCCGCTGGAGTTCGCGGATTTTTTGCTCCCACGTGTGATTGTCGGCCTCCAGTGGGGGATGGGGTTTGTCTTGTCAGAAGGATACTTTAGCCCGACTGTGGGCTTCATCTTCGTCTTGCTACTCAAAGTGCCTCCTCTGGTGGTTTTCTCTAGAGTGGTTGCGCTCATGGAGCTCGGTGACTCCGTTTGGTGGGGCTTGGCACTCTTGATGAGGGGCGTCGCGTTCTGCCGAGAATGGAAGGGGAAGTTGATGTGTTCGTATCCACTCCATCAACTCTTGGTTCTGCTTTATCAGTCGCATCGCAGTTTGGTGGTAGGTGTCTAGTTCATCGAGTGGGGGGAGGTTCGCCAATGGAGGATGGTCCTTGGCGTCTACCTCAGAGACCGAGAAAACTCTCTGGTAAGTTTTGGTGGGTTTGAGAGTTGGCGAGATCTTTACTCATGTTTCGAGTTGAAACCATCAAATAAATAAAAACTCAAGTAGGAAAACAATTATACCGTTTCCCACAGACGGCGCCAACTGATGGGGTCTCAAAAATTATAGCCCAAGCCCAACGTATGCGAGGTTATTGAGTCTGGTGTGTGAGTTGGTTTGAAATATTGGATTATCTATTGAAAGAGAAAACATAGAAGATAAGTGGTTCGCCTTAGCCGATAGACCAAGGTTACGTCCACTATAATGGAGTCTCTTGCTCCTTGATTTTGTTTATTGAACCTCTGGTGTATACAATCGGGATATAGACGCTGGGCCCTTACAGGGATTGGTGTTTTGGTCTCCCTTCCTGTAGGGCACTATTCTATATATATAGGTTGTCTCTCTTATGGTTTCTCCTACCTTTTTACCGATCTTGTGGGGACCTCCTGTCTTTGTCCTACAAAAGCCTTTTTCAGCCGGCGTTACTATGCCCACGATCTCTGGGACGTTATGCTCCACCATCTTCTGCGTGTGGGGGGGGTGTAGTTATCACAGGTTTCAGAGATGGTCCCCTCGTCCTCTGGACGCATGGCACGGCGGGGATGATTCCGGGGCAAAGATCCGATTCCTCCTTCTCGAATTGCCCTTTAGCTAGCATCTGATTGGGCTAGGGCTGGGCCACTGCCCCTTGGGTGCCCACTGGACCTTACTCTTTCGGCTCTGTGGCATGTGCTAATCAAAGACACTTTTTGGGGCCAATGAGCTCGGCCTTCAGTTCCTCATGGCATTTTGGGCTTCGGATTCATGGTGGCCCATGCCCAAAATTCCACCCTTATCATATATATATATGTATGTATGTTTGGCTTTCCTCGAAAGCTCTATAATTATTTGTCAACTTTGTTTGATTGAGATTTATAATTTCAATATAGAATGATCATTCTTCACAGATGAATATTTCACTTAGACGTACACACCTTCTCAATACCTTGTTGTATTGATTTGACTTGCTTTTCAAGATCACAGAGCACGATCAAATGCATTAAAGTAAGTAAGGACTTCCTTCTATCCTTATACTTCCACTGGGTAGGCATATATATATATATACTTTTGCACAATAAAATATTTAATCTCCACATTAGAGATAATAATTAATTCAGGATAACTGAAATAAATTTTCCCCCACGTTGCTGGAATACCTAGCCCAATGGTCATACGACATATTGGATGAATCTAGTTCAACGAGTGCTTTTGAATGAGTGAACTTCAGGGCTTGCATATACACAAAAAGTTATACACAGAGCACAAGTATGCTTTGAATATATATATTGCAATTTCATTTATGGTACTCATGCTTACAAATAGTCTAGAAAAATGGCATACATCTGATAGCTTTAAATGAGTCTACTTAATTAAGATATGACTCTCACATTTATTAAATTTCTCAAAATTTCTAAGACATTACTTTTGAGAAGCACATATAGGATCATATAAAGAATATTAGCCCACATTGTAAGATTTTTCAATCTCACAAAGTTAAGTAGACCATTTTTCTACTTAAATTACACATCAATTAATATCAAATAAAATTTGATGGCTTGTATAACAATAATAATGAGTCTCATGACTTTGGTGTGCATCCATACTGTCACACCCCAACTCTAAGGGCATGACTGGCCGTGAACCATAGATCTGTAATCTATGGAACACGTAAGCCTAATAATAAACTAATAATATATGAATGAAAAATAACATTAACACTAAATTGATCTCATGTCAATATGTTAAAGTCAACATACCTAAAACTGTTTGCTTCAATTATCGAAACAAGGGGGCTATACGATATATGCTATGGAGGTTACAACACTATTAGTCCCCAATCAAATCCCTGAGTCCGCTATTGACACTCCAATCATTTACCTAAAAAAAATATTATTTTGAAAACATGAGCTAAAAAACCCAGTGAATAGAAAGACATGCATATTCAAAGCACCTGAAAAACATATTTGACATACGACATGTAAATCAAAGGTTTGGAAAAATAATTTTATCAAGATAACCAATTTCTCAAGAATAACACAATCGGATTTCAATAAGAAATCATACCACAATGGTGAATCATATCATAATGGTAAAGACTANTGCTTTTCAAGATCACAGAGCACGATCAAATGCATTAAAGTAAGTAAGGACTTCCTTCTATCCTTATACTTCCACTGGGTAGGCATATATATATATATACNAGGAACCAAATACCAAATACAATAACTGATAACAAGAAAATACATATGACATACGATAGATAATCATAAACAAAGCCAGTAAAAACGTTGTGACAATAACAAATTATATCATCATCTCATTCTGATATAGACTTGTACGATATCTGAGAACCATACCAAATGCCAGAAGATCTCAAGGTTGAATTCAACACCGTACTTAGGGTCACCACGGGTTGCCGCCTGGGAACTGTTCCCTAAGACGATCCGATGAAGATCACCAGGATGCACCAAGAACTGTTTCTTCAACCGTTGAGCACTAGGGTCACTTCAACCTCCCCCGGGTCTGTTCCCTAGTGGCTAGGGTCACCCGCACACAGATGAATAATTTTCCTGGACTTTTAACCAAATGCCAGAATACATCTCAAGGTTAGATCCAACATCGTACTTAGGGTCACCACAGTGTCTCTTGGGTCTGTTCCCTAAGACGATTTAGTGAAGGTCACTAGGACGCACCAGACACTGTTCCTTCAACCGTTGAGCACTATGATCACCTCAACCTCTCCCGGATCTGTTCCCTAGTGGCCAGAGTCACCCACACACAGAGGAATAATTTCCCTTGACTTTCAATCATGGCCTCATTCACTATCACAAAGTCTCACCATATAAACAAGTGATTGAGTCATAATACTTCATAAAAGAGTTCATCAAAGTAATCAAAATCGTATGTCGTAAATATTTAGACAATTAGCAAAACATTATTGTAAAAGTAGTAAGAAATAAGCATTATGTATCATTTTTAAAATGTTTAGGGATACGAGAAAAATACGTAGCATGTCAAACCACTCACCTCTAGTCCAAATGATATGCTTCTTGAGTGTTGCTTGTTACCCGAAATAGAGTGAGATATTATTGATGTCTTTCCTCTTATTCTCACAATTTCTTTTCTCCTTTGATGATGTGTTCTTCCTTCCTTCTTCTCTCTTTTACTCTCTATTTTTTCTTGAAAGTGGAAAACTACTTGTGCACTTGTATTTTAATCCAATCCTCAAATGCCCTATTTATAGGCATCCTACGATTATTCTAGAGAATATTGGCATGTGACATTCTTAGGAGAGATTCCCTAGAATATTCTACCATCTCCCCTTTCCTAGATTCTTTTAAGTTTCAAGCTTATGTTGCACATGACAATTTCATTAGTATCTAAATTCATTTATGATATTCTAAAGTTTTCTCTAACTTTCGACATTCTTCCAGAATTTTCCGGAACATTTTAAATCTATCTAAGACCTTCTTGTATTTTCTAGAAACTTCTTCAACATTTTAGATTCTTCTAAATTGTTCTAGACTATTCTAGATTATTCTTGAACTTTCTAGAATATTCTAGACTATTCTACATTTTTCTAGAAACTTCTCCAATATTCTAGATTATTCTAGACTATTCTAAATTATTCTTTAAAATTTTTCTTATTCCTTACAAGATAATATTTCTAACTAGTTCTTTGCCAAATTGGAACGGGATATTACACATACATCACAATATTGTTACCAAAGTCTATCATTGAATTTTGAACTATGCGTATTAACCTAAATGTAAATATGTTGCTAATATCCTGAACTTGCCCTCCTCATATTTTTAAGAATTTACATATCACAAATATTAAGATCCATGTTGCCGCACAGAATCCCACAGACTTTCCATATGTGTCAAAACAAAAATGCTTAATATCATGGTTTATAAAAGAATAACAATACCGACAATTCAAGGATATAAAAATATAACATCAAGCCATCTAAATTAGAAATTATTATATTTCGAATTCAATCAATGATTATGCAGGCCCCTTCATCAATGACACTAGAAAATGTCACTGCAATGTCATTATTCTCATAAACACATTCATACAAATATATTCTAGGTGTTAGTCACACTGTTAAAATGTATTAAAACTGGTGTCTAGGATAATCAATTCAAAACCTAGTTGTTTTTTAGTATCCATTGAGTCATCTAAGAGATGAGTTGCTCTAAGTTTGTTTTTCTTTGTGCGTATGGTGGGCATCGATTTGTAACTATATGGTAATATGCAGATACCCTTTTTGTTCAAATGTCAAGTTCAAGTATAGTACTGATCTACTGTAGTCCGAATTCTGATGGGCATGTGTGTCAAGCTGAGTTTGTTCATTATGTGATGCACACTTGCTTAGAACATTATTTAATTTTTCTCGTAATTGATTTCTTGGATTTTGCGTTATTGAGCTCATTTGCGAATTGTCATTAAGTGAATAAGTGAATGCATCACTTGGTTTGTATACAATGATGTAGCATAGTGTTTGTAGGCAAATTCGTGGGATTTCACGTTGACTGTTTCTTCACCATTAGACCACAATGTGTTATCAAGTTGTGAAGTAGGAGACGGGTTCGACCCCTTCTCCTCCCACTCCTCATTCCTTTCACTTTTCTCTCATCCCACCATTCGGATAAGTAGATTTATAATTTTGGAAATTAAGGTTAATAAACACTATTATTTTTTTATTAAATTTTAAATGAATGGTTGATGGTTGGTGAAAGAATGGTTACACCAAATGATGGGATGTGATCAAAATACATTTAAAGACTTCTTAAGCCTTCTCCCCAAAAAGTGAATGTAATGTATAATTGTATAGATGTCTGCAGGTGCATGTTGTGGCATGTGATCATTAGAATGCCTACTTTGTGAATAGCTTTGAGAGTTAGTCATATAGTTCCTTCCTTTTTTCAGTCTATGTATATGAAATGGATTTTAACAAACTTATCATGCTTTGGCGGTTGCTGATTTGGAGTTCAGATCCTTCCCAAGATATGATGCAAGATTTGCAAATGCTAATTGTGATATCACATATTACTACTGTATACAATAGTTGGAATGTCAAAGACCAAACCTTACCTTCATTTTTTTCCACTTATAGACCACTAAAAGGGAGTTCCTTTTACTTTCTTTGTTTTGGAAATTGATTGGAAGAAAAACTCATTATGTTCTTTTCGATGAAATAAATTTTTTAGCTTCTCCATTGTTGTTTTCCATACTATCATATAATGCAAGTGATCTAATATAGTCCAGTGTGAATTCAACATGGAAAATAATAGTTTTAATTTGTTGACCGGCATAAGGACGTGTTTTCCCTTTGATATCTTATTCGAAGAGATTCACTATATTATTATGAAGTTTTTTCATCAAAACGGGTTATCATATTTTGGATAGGACTAATGTCGAAGGTTTACTGCTTTGTATG
Source organism: Ilex paraguariensis (assembly GCA_963454935.2). Classification (NCBI taxonomy): domain Eukaryota; kingdom Viridiplantae; phylum Streptophyta; class Magnoliopsida; order Aquifoliales; family Aquifoliaceae; genus Ilex; species Ilex paraguariensis. Next base: position 76,154 of record CAUOFW020003047.1, on the reverse strand, counting down.
ATGTTTAATAAATCCCACGACTAGACCATCTTGGATAAACAAAAACACTCCTATAGATTGAAAACTTTTTGCTTTTCCTTCCTTTTTCTATTTTCTTCTTTCATTCTCTCCCTTCTCTCTTATTTTAAGAAAGTAGCATGGGTTGCATTATCTTTTCACATATGAACACCCATATTTGTTTATATCATATGTTTTTAATTTGAAAACCCAGCAAACCTCCACACCCTCGCATCTAAAAGTCAGGGAGTTCAGATTTTTTGACATTTGTGATTGTTTCATTTGATCTCCTATATTCTTTTTATGCACTAAGAGCATATTTAAGTGTATCATATATTTAGGATTTTCGCTCATATTTTCCACAAACAACTATGCACTTGAATTCGACCTTGATGGTTGAAATATGGGATTAGTGGACTTCGTTCACAAGTGATTTATGCCTTTGCATCCTTCCTATAGCTGCTTTAGATTGTTGGGGGTAAAATTCCATAATTTTACAAATATTAATTAACATNATTTTCGCTCATATTTTCCACAAACAACTATGCACTTGAATTCGACCTTGATGGTTGAAATATGGGATTAGTGGACTTCGTTCACAAGTGATTTAGATTGTTGGGGGTAAAATTCCATAATTTTACAAATATTAATTAACAACATAATTATAAAACACAATATAACAAGAATTCAATCAAATATATAATAAAATAACATGTGATTATAGACAATAATAAATTAGAAAGAGCCGGCCAGTGATATTTGGGAGGCGTGTGATCATTGTCCTAAAACAGTTATGTCTCCCCACGCGAAGATACTGACGGATNAAATAACATGTGATTATAGACAATAATAAATTAGAAAGAGCCGGCCAGTGATATTTGAGAGGCGTGTGATCATTGTCCTAAAACAACTATGTCTCCCCACGCGAAGATACTGACGGATATATGCAGCTCCAAGATCCAACCCAAATATGCTCACAGTAGCACCTTCTCGGGGGTCATGTCCACTGAAAGGTTGGGGTGAATCTAACTCGAATCAAAATTATCCAAAAATATAAATTGGAAGGTACATATATAATATATATGGAAAAAGAATACATACTAAAAACATACACTCCCATTATATGAGCTCCTTTTATATATATTTGAAATTGCTAACTATTATAGGCTTTTAAAGTCTACCATCTAGTAACCCCCACCACATAAAGACATTCAAATGTCAAATTAAAACAAGNAAAGAATACATACTAAAAACATACACTCCCATTATATGAGCTCCTTTTATATATATTTGAAATTGCTAACTATTAGAGGCTTTTAAAGTCTACCATCTAGTAACCCCCACCACATAAAGACATTCAAATATCAAATTAAAACAAAATATAATTACTTATAAAATTCAATTAAATCCTAAATTAAAAGTGATCCATTAAAACATACAAAACAAATTAAATGAGAAATTTTAAAGCTTTTATTTATTCAACACGGATGACATGGGTTTTGTCTTGGGTTATATCTTTGGCATTTGAACTACTCATGCTAATGTTGATACTTAGTTTCTTTTGGTCTTTTTAATTGAGTTGCTTATGCTTTGAATATATTATTGTGTAAATGCTGAAAATACGCTATCGATCACAATTTACTAAAATTATTTTTATATGCTAAAATTTGTTCTATTTTATGTTGCATAAAGTTTTGCGGTGATAACTCATGAGTGTAGGTCATTTGATTTTTGTTAAATATCCCATAAACCTGCTTGGGTTCTAAATTTGATGAATTATAGAGATTTCTTGGGATTTTTGATTGTTGAAGTTGGGTGTTTTGTTCAAAATTGGTATATTTGTTTTTGGGTTTGTTTGAAAGTTGAAGAAGTGTGGTAGAAATGGTGAATCTGCGGTAGAGAATTGCAAGAAATAGCGAAACTAGAGTGAATATGTTACTCTTACATCTCATATAGCTTTTTGGCCGTTAACTAATATACAAGTTAGGTGCAACTTGAGTAATTTTTTTGACATAGTGCTTATATATATATATATATAATAAATTAACTTACAATTCAAATCTCAAAAGATAAACAAAATGACTTTTATTATTCGCGGTTAAGATTATTTTAAATTTTACTTTAAAGTTAATCTAACGGCTAATATTAACACCCTAAATTTAATAGAAAAAATAGGTATCTAAGAGTGTTTGAAGAGACTTTTTAAAAGTACTTCTAAAAATTATTTCTCATAAATACTTTTAAAAAAAAATAGTGTTTGAAACCGCTCTACCACCACCACCACCACCGCCACCACCACTACCACCCCCACCATCGTCACCATCACCACCACCAACACCATCGTCGTCGTCTCCACTACCACCACCACCACCACTATCGTCACAACCACCGCCGCCCTCGCCGCCGCCACGGTCATTACCACCCACCATAACCATCACTGCCTCTTACCACCACCATTTTCGCCCACCATCTCTCACCTCTACTACAAAGCTTAAATTCTTCTATCTATTCTCTATATTTGTGATTTGATTTTAAATATAAATATAAATATATTTATTGTTTATCAATTTGATTATTCTGTGCTTTCAGACACAGGTAATAACTAGTATATATATATATATCAAGAAGAGCATTATCCAAGGAGAACGCTGTTGAACTATATGTAGACAAATAAAATAGCAAGGCTGAAAGAATAAAAACATCTCCATAGGAACCTTTTGTACATGATCCAAAGAGAGAGAAATTCATTTACAACCAAAACAGAACCAAAATCATACTTCTGTGGATAAAAAAATATATATATTGTGGAAGTGCGCACACACACACATATTTTATATTATATTATAATTATATTATGTTATATTATATTTTATAGTTATATTATTTATAAATAAAACAGAGTAGGTTTCGATAAGTCCATCCGACGGTCTCAAATAGATTCATCCAACGGTCATCAATAACCCTCTAAAAATTATTTACATTACACTGTACCTTCAGACACGGGTTAACCCTAGTATATATATATATATATATATATATATATATATATATAGAGAGAGAGAGAGAGAGAGAGAGAGAGAGAGAGAGAGAGAGAGAGGTAAGAGGGTGTGCCATTTGTTTTTTTTGGAAAAAAAATTGAGAGGCGGTGCCGGAATGATAGAACGAAAGTGACAAGATGCCCCGAAATTAAAGGCAAATGTGTTAGTTAGATTAGGTTATGAACTGATTGATAGTTTACCAACATTTTTCTGTCTTCAAGCTAATTAATTTCTCTCACAGAGCAATAATTGGATTGAAGTGGAAGCCAAAGCCCCTTTCTTTTTCCTCTGTTTATCAACAATATAGTAGCGTGTAAAACAAGTAATTTGCGTTGAAAATAATGAGCGACTCATATTCATTAGATTCAAAAGTCAATGAGTCAAAAGTCAATGAGTCAATGGATGGAACAAAATGAAACACCACACAACACAACGAAACTGATATGTTAATGTAACTCTACGGACTCTGATATATTAAAAGCAGTTGTTCTTGTAGAAGTTGGTCAAATTTTAACTATAGCATATAAATCTTGTGTAAAAGCTTAGGGACAAAGAGTAACATTCTTACACTAGTCAAGAATTAATTACATATGTTAGCAACACACAACGTAATTCTCTAGATTGCAACAAATAGAACTCATTGAAAATTCAACTCAAATTTACGATGTATACACCATCAACATACAAGGAAAAGAATTTACGGTATTTAAATTCGTGACTTCTATATTTTTATATCCTGTTTGATCACCGATTACTCTATAAACTTAAGCTAACAGATAGGGGTGTAACATGTGTATTGATCTAGTAAGAATCTTTAAAGTTAAAGTCATTATGACCTAGTGGGTGCGGTATATGTAAGCTTTTAAATTCTGTGTTTTATCAAAGAAGAGACTTAATTTGAGCATAGGCCATGAAGAATGTCTTCAAGAGAATTGATTCTATGCTCACTAATAACCATTCAAAGGTGCAACAGCCTCAAGAGTATAGATTCTGTAAGTTACAGGGGGAGAAAGTGCCAGCATGTTCTCTCTCTCTCTCTCTCACTTTTGAGAAGAATATTCAAGTTGTAATCAACTAGTACAAGGACTAATTAACTTCATCTTTCTTCTTTTTAATGGGATTTTCGTTGTCTTTCATCTTGTTAAAAAGTATGTATATATATATATATATATGAATGGCTATTGGACATAATGTTGGATTATTGGACCCATTTCACACACCAGTCAACTTTGTTTTTGGTTAATGGTATTGGGAGTCATTGAAACTGTCTAATTAATTGAGTTGTTAGATATTAAAATTGTCTTTTTGATATCTAATGCCACCGATGACCGGCTACTAAGTGCAGTTTGGTTTGCACCATTTCCATCTCTCTAGTGTTCACCAATCTTGCAAATCTTCCACCACCAGAGTGCAGACCTAGAAGACTTTTTTGCAGGAATATTTTTTGTACCAGTTACATATTTTTTTGCAAATCTCCACCAGGTTGCACCATTTACATATTCTTTGTAGGAATATTTTTTTTGATTGTGCTTGCTAGTGCTGATCCGAATCAATAGTTTGCATGGTATTAAGTGCAAGTTGTGGCATAATAATATTGATCGGGACTGTGAATTAATTTGTGGGTTTTATGTTGTTTCGGATTATCTTTTTCCTTGACTACATGTGTTTGTTGTGCTCAGAGAGATACTTAGTAGTGTGGAATATAATTTTCTCAACTTTTTCCATATATTTTTCCAGATGGCTTTGAGCCAATGTTGATGCAGGTTGGTCATGTGTTTTGTTATAGTTGAGGGGCTTTCGATATGAATCCAACATGAAGACCTGATTATACCCTATACCAAATCAAATTTTTTACTCAAATTTGAGTCATAGTTAGAGATTTCTATCTTTGCAAAATTTTTAGATTGTCACGGTACTCTAAACAGGATATATAAAATTATTATTCTTGTTTTTCAAAACTCCAATATTATACATTGACAATTTCATTAGTACAATATTATTTTCGGTGTCAAAAAATCGATATATATAATTTTTTATTTTCATCTACAAAACAAATAATTTACGTATGATAAATATGAGATAATATATAATTTAACTACATAATTAATTTTTTATGTATTGTATCAAATATTTTAACAAAAATTTTCAATTGTAGCACACGTGTTGCATTGCTTGTTACTATATAAGGTAAGATAATATGAGCAATTTATGTTTAAACACCACAATTAAGTGGCCCAAATCACCCTAACTTTGGGGAAAAAAAAAACTAAAATTCGAAAATCTAAATAGTAAACAACTAAGTGAGCTTGTATTCCCAAAATAAATAAATAAAGTGTGGGTATGTGATCCCAATGATAAATGCAAATTATTAGTTTTTGGTTCATTTTTATCCCAATGATAAATGCAATTGATCAAAATCTAATAACAAATCTATTTTAAAATATTTATAGTATATCACCAAAGATTATTTTTTTGTGAATCTGTCTTTTTTTATTTTTGATGATGCACAAAACAGTCTTATATAAGATCAATAATCGAGTGTGTAATAAAGTGTAATTAATGGACAATTAATAGAGCAATCAATGAAACTAATATAAGTATTGAGTCAATACGCAGATATATAGTGGTTCGGTCCGAGTGACTTATTTTACTCCAAGAAATGACAACAGTAGCGGAGAGACTTTTTATTGATTAAATAAGGTGAACGAGAGAGAGTAATGGTTAGCCTCCAAGAGGGATACCATAGCTAGGAGAAAGAAAAATTATGTGTGGGGTGTGTAGAGAAATGTCATCTCATGTAGAGAGAATTTATAATTCATAAGCACAGAGTCTTAGTTGAGGCGGTAATGTGAGGGTAGATGTATTATATCTCCGTGGAACTAGAAAAGGTAAGTACAATAAAATGTTGCCTTAATTTTCGAGAGTGAGTATCCCGATAATTACTCCTCACGTGCTCTAATCTTTCTGAACACCTTAAACTCTGGACCGAGTTGAATCCATGAATTGGGTTTGACCCGCCTTATAACTGATTTGAGCCTAGCTCATTAATTGTGTCTGACTCAGTTAAATTTGGGCTCATCAATTTTTTTTTTGAAAGTATAGTATCTCGCCTGAAGAATTTGAGTTAATCATGAGAAACACATTATAGATGAGAGGTAGAATTAGGGGTTGTCAAAATATAACACGACTTGTTAATATGGTACGATACGAAATTAGAAGTTTTGGGAGTGAACTCAACCTANTCTCGCCTGAAGAATTTGAGTTAATCATGAGAAACACATTATAGATGAGAGGTAGAATTAGGGGTTGTCAAAATATAACACGACTCGTTAATATGGTACGATACAAAATTAGAAGTTTTGGGAGTGAACTCGACCTCNGATTTCTATCTTTGCAAAATTTTTAGATTGTCACGGTACTCTAAACAGGATATATAAAATTATTATTCTTGTTTTTCAAAACTCCAATATTATACATTGACAATTTCATTAGTACAATATTATTTTCGGTGTCAAAAAATCGATATATATAATTTTTTATTTTCATCTACAAAACAAATAATTTACGTATGATAAATATGAGATAATATATAATTTAACTACATAATTAATTTTTTATGTATTGTATCAAATATTTTAACAAAAATTTTCAATTGTAGCACACGTGTTGCATTGCTTGTTACTATATAAGGTAAGATAATATGAGCAATTTATGTTTAAACACCACAATTAAGTGGCCCAAATCACCCTAACTTTGGGGAAAAAAAAAACTAAAATTCGAAAATCTAAATAGTAAACAACTAAGTGAGCTTGTATTCCCAAAATAAATAAATAAAGTGTGGGTATGTGATCCCAATGATAAATGCAAATTATTAGTTTTTGGTTCATTTTTATCCCAATGATAAATGCAATTGATCAAAATCTAATAACAAATCTATTTTAAAATATGTATAGTATATCACCAAAGATTATTTTTTTGTGAATTTGTCTTTTTTTTTTTTTTGATGATGCACGAAACAGTCTTATATAAGATCAATAATCGAGTGTGTGATAAAGTGTAATTAATGGACAATTAATATAGCAATCAATGAAACTAATATAAGTATTGAGTCAATACACAGATATGTAGTGGTTCGATCCGAGTGACTTATTTTACTCCAGGAAATGACAACAGTAGTGGAGAGACTTTTTATTGATTAAATAAGGTGAACGAGAGAGAGTAATGGTTAGCCTCCAAGAGGGATACCATAGCTAGGAGAAAGAAAAATTATGTGTGGGGTGTGTAGAGAAATGTCATCTCATGTAGAGAGAATTTATAATTCATAAGCACAGAGTCTTAGTTGAGGCGGTAATGTGAGGGTAGATGTATTATATCTCCGTGGAACTAGAAAAGGTAAGTACAATAAAATGTTGCCTTAATTTTCGAGAGTGAGTATCCCGATAATTACTCCTCACGTGCTCTAATCTTTCTGAACACCTTAAACTCTGGACCGAGTTGAATCCATGAATTGGGTTTGACCCGCCTTATAACTGATTTGAGCCTAGCTCATTAATTGTGTCTGACTCAGTTAAATTTGGGCTCATCAATTTTTTTTTTGAAAGTATAGTATCTCGCCTGAAGAATTTGAGTTAATCATGAGAAACACATTATAGATGAGAGGTAGAATTAGGGGTTGTCAAAATATAACACGACTCGTTAATATGGTACGATACAAAATTAGAAGTTTTGGGAGTGAACTCGACCTCTCATGATTAATAAACGAATTGAGTATCACTGAAATTAATAAAAAAATATGACACGACTTGTTTTGATTTCGATTATACACGATATGAATCTCGATATGATATAATTCTTTAGATATGAATTAATAAACGAATTGAGTATTAGTAAAGTATTTTTTAATACAAACTTATTAAGACTTAACATGAATCCATCACATCGAATATAATTACAATGAAAGGTTAATTTATTGATACTGTACTAAAAATACTATAGTATAAAGTGAAATTACAACTCAATTGTACGAGACGAAAATAAAAATGTAAGTCTAAAGAAAATGAATTTTTTTAAAAGTTACTAATGGGTATAAAAGTCTTTTTACTTTGCTCGTCGCCGTGTGCTCGTTAAAATACGAATAACCTACAGGCTACAAAGGTGTTTTTTGATTTTCAAGTTATTTTCTGGTAAGAGCAGAGTTACTTGAGATGCGGTCCACTTGGATTTCATCTCTTTTAAGTCAAGGAAGAATCGATCAACACAAAAGCTTAAAACCTCCGCTACTTCTCTTCTGATTATCTTTGCGCTTTTCTCTCTGTTCGACCTACCAATCTCACTCTCTTCAACTTCTCTTTTTTGGGTAAGTCTGTCTTCTCTACAAATACTCGTTTTTGAACATTGAAAGCCAGAGAATCCCACTGTATGAGTTGTTTCACATTATAAAAGGAGATAATACCCTTGCTGATTTTAGAAATTTAGTGAGGTTTTTCTTCTTGTTTGTAATGTGGGGGGCAACTTTTAGTTCGTACTTTCGTTAATTTGCTTTTTATGTTACGCTTGGTCTCTGAGAATTCATATTGGGAAAATTTGGGACTTCTAATTTTGAACTTTTTCTTTTAATTGAGTTCCTGTTTACCAAACGGGGTTATCTTTGCTTTCTGAGCTGAAACGGAGTTCCGGGAATCCCCCCCTCTTTTTTTCTTTTTGTAACGGGCAGGTTCTGGGTAACTAGAGAGTACCAAAAAGGTGCTCTTAAATGTGAAGTAGACCACACACACACACATATTATTTGAATATGGGGTCGATGCTCGTTCTTGGTACCCTTGCAACTAGTATATATGGAAAATTGTATGTGGTTCGCTTCTGTGTGTTTTATAAAAATGGGAACAATTATGACTTCCCTTCATGTCGGAGTGCAAGTCTTGAGCCATCATAGACGGCCATTAGAATAAGAAGATAACTTCCAAACACTTCAAAATCTAGATTCCCCTACTTATGTATGGCCATCTAATTTTGAGATTGCAGAAAGATGACAGATGATACTGGTTCTCTGTTCTTACACTCTTACAGGCCATCTAATGTACTTTTGACTGAATAGAAGCCACTAATTGATTGTGTGGTTAGGCTACAAATTCATCACATTGTTTGGATTCTAAAGTTGGGTCAGATATCAAGGTTTTTGATATTTCAAAAAGTTTGAAGTGTAATGTAGTTCATTTCTGTGCCGACCACAATTTGATTCCGATTAGACATCAGATGCTACAATTTTGTTGTTAAGTTAGAGTTTAGAATTAAAATGTGTATAGGGGATGGAAGTTGAAACAACAACTTGATATTGAGAAAATATGATGCTAACTGGTTTTTGTATGACCTCATTTTTCCCTCCTGAAATCACTTCTGTGCTGATCTCATCAATTATTAAATGATCGGAAGTGAAATATCTCAAGTTTTCATCCATATTTCGACATAAGGATCATATTGCCTCGATGAAAAGGTAATTAGTTTCTGATTTTTGTGGCTAAATTATTTTAGGATATTATAAATCTTATCAATACCCTACATGAATTTTCTCAAACTTTAACTGAAGTTCAAATAGGATATGTTGTGTACAACTCAGGATACCATTACCAACCCATTGTCTTACTTCCTACAGCTAGTACTGTGAACTAGATGATGGTCATTGGTAAGGAAAAACCAAACTTCTAGGTTTGAAATTTGTTATAAGAAAAATGTATTCAAGTGCAGCCTGTAACATAGTTAAAGTCTTTGGAGGGATAGAGCCTTAACAGTATAGATGCAGGCATGCAGCTGGAAACCTTGGGTGTTCACCTGAACAGATGTAAGAAAGGCTGTGAAAGTCATCCATGTGGTATATTTTAGAGAGGCTGACCTGTTCATTGGCGGTAGAACTTGCAGCTCTTTTGGAAATTGAAGCACCAATTTGCTGTACAGTGCCATCTGAAGTCGATTCTTTTCCATCTCAAGTGCTTGGCAAACATTACATCGTAGACATACCATTACTTGTAAGTAATTGGTGCTGATGGTAATTGTATTGCCAAGGTAGCTGCATGGTTATTGTACATCTAAATCTTTTCATCCCAAGTACTGGATCTCTACTGCGGTAAGGTTACCTCTGGATTTGTTAAATGACAGTTGACAAAAGAGGGAAAACAGGGGCCTGGGCTAGAAANTAATTGGTGCTGATGGTAATTGTATTGCCAAGGTAGCTGCATGGTTATTGTACATCTGAATCTTTTCATCTCAAGTACTGGATCTCTACTGTGGTAAGGTTACCTCTGGATTTGTTAAATGACAGTTGACAAAAGAGGGAAAACAGGGGCTTGGGCTAGAAGATGATTTCTTTGCTGCAGATGCATCTGATTTGAGGCCTGAATTCTTTTGATATTGTACGAGTAGGCATTGTGATACTGGGCTAACTGCTATTACCGAGATTTACTAGCGTGTCTCTTTCACATGAATGATTGTTTGAGATTAGGATCATTCATGAAAGTTTGTGTGCTAAAGCATCAAACTCCTAATCATCAAGTAATGAGTGGAGTTCAAGGCTCATGTACTTGACTATTAGTTTACGAAGTGTTATTCTATTGAAGTGGGACTTCTAATATTTCGCTGCACACATGATCCTAGTTGTATGTGAATAGGCATACAAGATAATAGAGATTCAAAAAAATGCACACAAATAAAGGGGAAACCAAATCAAATTAGTGGAATATAAGGCTTACATAAAATAAATACTCATTTTGTTCTTGACTGGAGTAAAGTTTACACAAATATTTAACTTTGTAAAACATGTTATAACCAAGTTTGTCAAAACTTGAATCAGAACGTGTATTGTTTTTAAAAAATAATGTATTACATCGTAACATATCATGTATAATAAGATACACTCAATTTGAATATATNTTGTATGTGAATAGGCATACAAGATAATAGAGATTCAAAAAAATGCACACAAATAAAGGGTAAACCAAATCAAATTAGTGGAATATAAAGCTTACATAAAATAAATACTCATTTTGTTCTTGACTGGGGTAAAGTTTACACAAATATTCAACTTTGTAAAACATGTTATAACCAAGTTTGTCAAAACTTGAATCAGAACGTGTATCATTTTAAAAAAATAATGTATTACATCGTAACATATCATGTATAATAAGATACACTCAATTTGAATATATACACACACACACACATACCTAGAAATATGTAACTCTATGATGGCTCAAGTGATATAAATATTAGTTTAACTCACTCATCATTTCGGGCAATGCATGTTTTCGATGGAGACCGAAAGAGAGACAATCGTTTGTTTTCACGTTAGAAATGTAGCTAGATTTTTGTTTGTTTGAAGGAGGAGAAGAAAAATTGGATCAAGGAGAAACAAAAGAGGGTTGTAGAGAAGATGATCGAGGGCTTAGTTTGTTTGAGATCAAAACAAAAAAGAAAAAATAATTTATAGGAAACAATGTCGTTTCATTGTTTAGGGTAAAAATTGTCTTGTAAATCAACAACATTTCACTATGTAGACTAAAAAATTAAAAAAGAAAATGTTATGGTGAGTATTNGCAATGCATGTTTTCGATGGAGACCGAAAGAGAGACAATCGTTTGTTTTCACGTTAGAAATGTAGCTAGATTTTTGTTTGTTTGAAGGAGGAGAAGAAAAATTGGATCAAGGAGAAACAAAAGAGGGTTGTAGAGAAGATGATCGAGGGCTTAGTTTGTTTGAGATCAAAACAAAAAAGAAAAAATAATTTATAGGAAACAATGTCGTTTCATTGTTTAGGGTAAAAATTGTCTTGTAAATCGACAACATTTCACTATGTAGACTAAAAAATTAAAAAAGAAAATGTTATGGTGAGTATCTTTTTTCATTGTATTAAAATATATCGTAAGATACGTATCGCGTACTATAAGATACAAAAAAAAAAAATGATATGAGTTTTAGATACTAGGTAAGTATCGTTGAGGTACTGTACTAAGATGTACCGTAGTATACTAACAACTATGGTTATGACACTAATGTGGTTCTTTAACATATATAAGTATAGCAAATACACTTCTCAACAATGAGTAGAGGAGGGCTACTAAATCCATAAATTTTTTTCGACTATGGGCACAAAATTTCACCTCACGTGCACTTCCTTTCTACCCTTCCCTGTTGTAATTTATCAACTATGTTTATTGGATAATGTAGAAAAGTTTCCATACATATTTTAAATGCATGAAATTACATTGTTAGAAGTTCATAGTTTGTCGTTTAAGCTTGTAATTTTTATGTACATTATCCCTTATTTATGTTCGCCATTACCATAATCATTATTACCAAAACCTTGCAATATACTGTCATTTTTTTGAATATGTTAAGGAATTGAGCAGGTTTTGATTACTTTATTTCAGGACAAAGTACGGGGNCTACTAAATCCATAAATTTTTTTCGACTATGGGCACAAAATTTCACCTCACGTGCACATCCTTTCTACCCTTCCCTGTTGTAATTTATCAACTATGTTTATCGGATAATGTAGAAAAGTTTCCATACATATTTTAAATGCATGAAATTACATTGTTAGAAGTTCATAGTTTGTCGTTTAAGCTTGTAATTTTTATGTACATTATCCCTTATTTATGTTCGCCATTACCATAATCATTATTACCAAAACCTTGCAATATACTGTCAGTTTTTTGAATATGTTAAGGAATTGAGCAGGTTTTGATTACTTTATTTCAGGACAAAGTACGGGATTTTTTTGGGGGTTACGTCATATTGAGTATGTGTCTGGTGTCTTTAACCTCATGAGACTATTTTCTATCTAGTAAAAAAACTGCGACATTTTCGCATTATGCATGTCTTGCACTGTGGCCATTGTTGACAATGCGGAAGGAGCAGTTTCCTTGTCAAATAGGGCAAAATCACTTGATGCCATATCATTCAATGACGATGACCGCCCATCCTTACTGGCCAATGGTACAGATGCTCGTACTTCTTCTGAAACTGCTGGCTTTAGAGTTGCAGAGCTCTTATTGTCCAACGGGGACGCTTATTCTGGGTCCCTGCTTGGCAACACTCCTGAGGGTTCAGGGAAGTATGTCTGGTCAGATGGTTGCACATATGAGGGCGAGTGGAGACAGGGGATGAGGCAAGGATGTGGCAAACTTCAATGGCCTTCTGGAGCTTTGTATGAGGGTGAATTTTCAGGTGGTTATATGCATGGAACTGGGACGTATATTGCATCTGATAATTTGACCCNGAGGGCGAGTGGAGACAGGGGATGAGGCAAGGATGTGGCAAACTTCAATGGCCTTCTAGAGCTTTGTATGAGGGTGAATTTTCAGGTGGTTATATGCATGGAACTGGGACGTATATTGCATCTGATAATTTGACCTATAAGGGACGGTGGCGGTTGAATCTAAAACATGGGTTAGGACTTCAAACATATCCTAATGGAAATGTCGTTGAAGGATCTTGGATTCAGGGAACTCTGGAAGGGCCTGGTAAGTATACGTGGCCTAACGGAAATATGTATCTGGGAAATATGAAAGGAGGGAAAATGTCAGGAAAAGGAACTCTTACTTGGAACAATGGGGACTCATATGAAGGAAGCTGGTTAAATGGCATGATGCATGGATTTGGAGTATACACATGGAGTGCTGGTGGATGCTTCGTAGGAACTTGGACACGGGGTCTGAAGGATGGGAAAGGTGTATTTTATCCAAAAGGCAGCAAGCTTCCAGCCGCACAAGAACTGTACCTTAGTGCTCTAAGAAAACGAGGGCTACTGCCGGATTTGAGAAAGCAAAATCAAGTTTCACATATTCAGCATGCTTCTTCGGTTGATATGGGAAATGTCAAGGTTGGTGGGAACCGTGGATCTCGTCGTAATTCATATGATAAGCTCTCAAAGGGAAGGCTTTTAGGTCTGGATCAATCTCGCACAACAAATGTTTCCCTGGAAAGACGCTGGAGTCTTGAGGTATCTATCGAGAAAATTATCGGGCATGATTTATCCCTGGGTTCATCAGAGAATGTTTTAGAAGATGGAGAAAATGCGGATGATGCTAACAGTCCAATCCTGGAAAGAGAATATATGCAAGGTGTTTTAATAAGTGAACTTGTTTTAAACCATTGTTTTTCACCCTTATCCAAAAGCGCAAAAAGGCGACAGAAGAAACTTGCAAGGGAGGTAAAGAGGCCAGGTGAAGCAATTATTAAAGGTCACAGGAGTTATGATTTAATGCTCAGTTTGCAGCTTGGAATCAGGCACAGCAACTTTCTTGACTATAATTAATTTTCCCAGTGAACATTGCTTCCTCAACTCCCTTCATTACATCTGTGGTTATTTATAAGTTTTTTCATCCTATACAATTCTGGTGCATAGGTTTTGATAAAATAAAATAAAATAATTTTATGTCTTCCCACTGGTATCACATTTAGTTGTCAATTGCTCTGGGTTTTACGTGTTCGGTGTTCTAGTTTATATAGGCTAGAGTCTCGAAACTAATGTTCTCATTCCACTTACTTACTTCTTGATGCACTTGTGAATTTGATATTTAGGGCTATGCAAGGGCTTTACCTTGCAAATCATGCAGGATAGAAGATATTTCTTTTGATTGTTAAACTTTGCAGGTGTGGCCAATTTCTAATATATGGATCTAAAGTTTTGAACTGTGATTTACAGATTAAGATTTGACCACACAACTTCAGATCATGGAATCTTAGAGTTGAAACGTAGGAATAAAGACATATTTCTTGGTTGTTATTGACTTTTGGTGGAAGTAGTTTCTTGAAATTTGTGGAATAGTTATTAGTATCGTACGATACGTCACGATATACCTGAAAAACGATACGTATCGTTTTTCTTNAAGTAGTTTCTTGAAATTTGTGGAATAGTTATTAGTATCGTACGATACGTCACGATACACCTGAAAAACGATACGTATCGTTTTTACACCGTATCGTACGATATATGATATGATACATCCAATACGTACGATACTTGATGATTATGTTTTTTTTTTTTTTGGTTTTTTGGGGCTAAAATGACATTATTTTGCCCTATAACTTATTTTTAAATATCTAGCCAGTGAAATAATGTCGTTTCAGTGGTTATGGTTTTAAAAATATAAAATAAAGTCTTTTCTTAATGTTGTTCAGTTGAATTCAAAATTCTTGATTAATATTAAGGTTATTCAAGCAGTTGATGTTAAAAGTTTGAATTAGAGGTCTTTACATTTTGATATTACTGAAGTATATTGGAAATTTGAATAGTTTGTGGAATATTAATGAAATACTATATTATTTTGAGTCTATGACTTTTTTACAAAGGTATCTATATATATATATATATTATTAATAATTATTTAAAAATTAAAATTGCGCGTATCTTACGATACACGATATATGATACGATATGATACACTATTTTTGAAAAATAATACGCCTTCCGATACACGATTTAACAACTATGTGTGGAACTACTATTATGTTCATAAGTCTGAACAAAAAATGCAAACTGGAACTTTTGTCATCATCATGTCCCGACAATGTTTATTGATATTATCAAATGTCAACATTCTAGTTAAGTGCTGTTAGGTGTCTACATTAGAAAAGTAGTATGTATTCTTGAAACACATACCGTAATCTCTGAAATACGAATCAAATAACCAAGGAAAAGGAGGCAGGGTAACAGAATTAGGAAGTAAGAAAGGTTTAAGAGTTAAAATGAATCATGTTATGTTTCCACCTCCTCTTCTTCTGGCATATCATGCTAGAATTTTTATGTAGAAAGCACAAAACAAATATATAAGAAGTGTCCATCTCAAAAGGTACCTGTTGTAGCAATAAAAACAAGTACCTGTTTTATTTGTTGTGTGTTTATCGATTTATCTATATGTGTTGGTTTTGTCATTTGGTGAATGTACAACTGGGATATTGCAGTTCTTTACTTTTACATTTGTATCATTCTTGTTTTTTCCATGTATTGNTAAAAACAAGTACCTGTTTTATTTGTTGTGTGTTTATCGATTTATCTATATGTGTTGCTTTTGTCATTTGGTGAATGTACAACTGGGATATTGCAGTTCTTTACTTTTACATTTGTATCATTCTTGTTTTTTCCATGTATTGTTATTGTGAAGAATTACTAGGGAAGGCATTGTCAGGGCATTGTGGCAGAAATTTCGATATTTCTGCCTTTTTCCTGTAGTTGATTACTCATCTTATCTTCTGAATAGAATAAAATTGAACAGTCTTATAATTTGATCAGATACACTGTGGGGAAAATTACACCTATCCAAATTCGAGAAGTGCGAGCTTCAGATTTTGGTCCGCGTGCCTGCTTTTGGATGAATTTTCCAAGAGAAGGGTCCCAATTGACGCCCCCTCATCAGTCGGAGGATTTTAAATGGAAAGATTATTGTCCAATGGTTTTCAGGTTGGTAGCCATCCTCTCTCTCTCTCTCTCTCTCTCTCTCTCTCTCTCTCTCTCTCATAATAGTAGAAATTGTTTCTTCAGTTCTCAGTTGTGGTTGATGCAGTTGCTGTAATTCATCTCACATTTTGTTTCTACTTACTTTACGGGTTTTAACCATGGTAACATAAGCTTCAGGGGAATAACTTTGTTTGTGGTTGCAGTTTTTCTTCTGTGTACACATGTGCAGTTCTGTTCTCTTCAAACTTGTGACAGATATATTTGACAGATTACTCTTCTCAAATGTATGATCAAGAATTTCAATGAGATTCGTTTCCATAGACATTATTTTTAAGATAGCTATATAAATTGATACTTTTTTTTTGGGGACGTTATTTTAAGATTGCTATAGATATATGAGTATGCACACTTTTATGCTATTTCATTCCCCTTTTTTGTAAGTTAGCCTTGTGAATGAGCACTTTTATTCATCTTTCTTCCTTTCTTTCTGCAAGTTATAATTGTGATGAGTGGCATCATAAAAGTTTCTAGTATCATCTATGAATGTGTTTTTTCTTTGTTATATCTTTTAAATTGCATCACACTGTAGGAACTTGAGGGAGCTGTTCAAAATCAATGCTGCTGATTATATGATGTCTATTTGTGGAAATGACGCTCTTAGGGAACTCTCCTCTCCTGGTAAAAGTGGAAGTGTGTTTTTCCTGTCTCAAGATGATCGTTTCATGATTAAGACACTCCGGAAATCTGAAGTAAAGGTGTGCCATCTCAATTTGGATCTTGCAAATTGACATGTTTTCAAATTCCTTCTTTTTCTTTCTTTATTTCTCGCAGTGTTTTGAAATGTTGATCCATCTCAAAATGGATCAAGCATAACCCTTTAGATATATGCTCACAACATAAAGACTAAACCAAACCAGACAAGTCTTGTCCTTTTAACACATGCTTTATACTTTTTCTCGTAGGAGAACTAGCAAGATGACAAAAGGGGATGGGAAAGGTAAGGGATGTTTCAAATGGAAAAACAAAAAATTGCCCTTTTATCGTTTTTTATTCGACTTATCAGCCAGGGGAATTTTCACCCCTCCACAGGTCCTCTTCCCCTGCCCCCCTCCCTTTCCCACCGAAAGATTGGAACTGTCTCCATCACTACCCATCTTTGCTCCTTCTTTCCTTTATGCCAGTCTTCCCTCATATCATACAAAGACCCATTTTACACTTTTTCGTTGTTTTATGGAAGATGTCTGATTGCTCGTAATAGCATTACTTGTGCCCTATGAAGCACAAATACTTTGTTGAGGTTGACGTACCTTTATCCGATACCGTATCGGATACGATACTTGTCGGATACTCGTGGATACGTATCAGATACACCTTCTACGTATCTGATAATAATTAAATATTAGGATACTTTTACGGATACTTTTGTGATCAAGGAACATATATAATTTTTGAGTTGAACTTTTAACATCTCTTTTTGAATTTACATACCATACAATACCTTAACAAGAAATTCATATTACTTCAAAGGCACATGATTGTTTCTTAAATATTATCTACAATTACATGTCAAAAGAGCNTGAGTTGAACTTTTAACATCTCTTTTTGAATTTACATACCATACAATACCTTAACAAAAAATTCATATTACTTCAAAGACACATGATTGTTTCTTAAATATTATCTACAATTACATGTCAAAAGAGTATAAAATAAAGCTATAACATTATTATCTTAGCAAAAATTACTTTTAAATACTAGGTATATATTTTCTTAAAACTAAAAAAAATTATTAATTTTCTTTACTGTATATTAAAGAACTACCAAAATATATAAGTATTAAGTTGGTTGAAAATAATAAAAATATTAAATATATTTTATTATATCCGTATCTTGGTTGTACTCGTATCCTATTTTTTTAGATTTTGTCGTATCGCCGTATCTGTATTGTATCGTCCCCGTATTTCGTATCCGTATCCGTGCTTCATAGCTTGTGCCCCATAGAGAAGGAAATGCTATTAGAGATGGTTCTTCAAATAATCCATTTCATGACACTTTCGTAAATTCGGCTTGCCATTCATTTCATAACACTTTCGTAATTTCGGCTTGCCATTCATTTCATAACATATGCATATTANCGTATCCGTGCTTCATAGCTTGTGCCCCATAGAGAAGGAAATGCTATTAGAGATGGTCCTTCAAATAATCCATTTCATGACACTTTCGTAAATTCGGCTTGCCATTCATTTCATAACACTTTCGTAAATTCGGCTTGCCATTCATTTCATAACATATGCATATTAGATGTGGAGTCATCAAAAAAGGAAAATATTCAGGAAAGGTGGAAGTGGGCCTGAGTAATCCATTTCTTTTGAATTACCATATCAATGAAGGGCCAATTGTTGCTTTTTTTGTGTCCAAGAAAGAAGGGTGATTGTTGGCTGAACAAATTCCCTTCATTTAGTTACCAAGGTGGGTTTTTGTCCAGTTTAGGTGAAAAATGTGGATAATTCGGTAAGTGACCTTATCCTAAAGGCTGTTTCACGTGATTTACGGAAGGTTCTCGGTGTTTACCCTAGGTTACTGGTGGGACAGGAAAACATAATCAAGACAGCAAATCAAGATTGGGATACTATTGAATATAATCGAGGAAGAGGCGGCATGTTTGTTTTTGGATAAATTAGACCAACACCCCCTTTGGATATTTGACAATTTTATTACTTCCCTTCTTGTTCCTGAGGTTACACCAACCTCCCTCTGGTTTTGTCTTCATAATACAGGGTACACCAGTCTTGACAAAGCATCTGAAGTGTTCACAAAAGGTTGTGAAGTCAGCAAATTTTTTAGCTTCCAACTGTACATTTTGCTCTTTACATATTTTGTCAGATACTAAATAGCCTCGTCACTGAAAAATATATTGCGTAAAAAAAAAAGTCCAAAAAGAGCCCCACGATGGCGGACAACTAAATGAATAACCTTCACCTTCCATCATCATTCTGGACTCACCCATCTCCCTATCTATTTTGATCTCTCTGATAGTTCAGACCCAAAACTGTGACAACCATTTCACCAGAACGAGGCACCACAATCCCACCTGCACCTTCTACAACCACCCCCAAACGTGTTACGAATTGCATCACTACCAGCCACCAACTGTGTTATTTATTTTGTCCAAAACAAAATCCATAATTGTATCGCTAATTGCACCATTATACCTCCACCACTCATCACATCATGACTGACAAACAGACCTCTGTCTCCANATATTGCGTAAAAAAAAAAGTCCAAAAAGAGCCCCACGATGGCGGACAACTAAATGAATAACCTTCACCTTCCATCATCATTCTGGACTCACCCATCTCCCTATCTATTTTGATCTCTCTGATAGTTCAGACCCAAAGCTGTGACAACCATTTCACCAGAACGAGGCACCACAATCCCACCTGCACCTTCTACAACCACCCCCAAATGTGTTACCAATTGCATCACTACCAGCCACCAACTGTGTTATTTATTTTGTCCAAAACAAAATCCATAATTGTATCGCTAATTGCATCATTATACCTCCACCACTCATCACATCATGACTGACAAACAGACCTCTGTCTCCCCATTCATAGCACCATCGCCAAGAACCACCAGCCAAACAATCATTGTCATTACCAAATGACTACACCCTGCACTGGCTTCGTCAAAACTGCCACACCCAGTGTCAAAGAGAGCTAGAGCTTGATGGGGACGAAAAAGAGTTCGAGGAAGATTGAGCTTGATGCCTACAAATTTGTAAAGACCCCAAGTCAATAATATTATTAAAATTCCTCTAGATTGACACTTGGAAAATGCAATGGGGATTCTATAGTGGGGTTCAAATGGGTTTTTTTTTTGTGTTCGGGGGGGGGGGGGGGGGTTGTTTACTGAATAGGATTTGGTAGCGCCGACTAGCTTGAATGGTGGCAGCAGTTGATTCATAGTGGGTTTGGGGTTTTGTGGTGGAAAGGTGGTGGTGGGGTAGGGATTCGTGGTGGGTCGTTAGTCCGGTGAGCATTTGGGGTTTGTGTGTGCATTTTTGTGACGTTTGTGGATTTGGATTTGTAGTTTCTGAGTATAAGATTTGTCATGGGATGGTGGTCTGATGATGACTTGTGGTTGTGTGTGACCATATAGATTTGGGTTGATGGTTTCTAAGTGTGGGAATTTTAGTGGGACTTGGGTCTACTAAGAGACTAGAGAGCTAAAGGAAGAAGAGAGAGTTTTTTGGTTGTGTACGTGTGTTTTTGTGTGAGAGAGAGAAGTATTCAGACATTGGTGATGGTTTAGTGAGAAAAAGAGAAGGGGGGGGGAGAGAGAAAGAAAGATATACTTTGAGATTGGGTTGAGGTTTGCTTTGTGTGTTGGGTCTGATGAAGTTTTAGCACTTGGGTTGTTTGGCTGCATAGGAAATTTTGCTTATTTAATGTGCAAGGGCATATTTGGAAGATTTCGAGGTCCAATGATTGTGGTGAAATGACAATATTCTGACAATGAGTGTCAGTGTAATTTCAGAAGGAGGGGTGCCAAGTAGTCTAGCAACTCTTACAATCTGAGCCACATTCCCATGCTTCACAGCCCAAGAATTGTACCATCCAACAAAGCAAAGATCCCTATTATGGAGAATCCACTTTAAGAAAAATAAAAAACAAGTCTCTGCAATTTAAGAATCGACAAGAATCTATAGGATTATGATTGAGTTCAGAATGTTACTCCATCTAACAAAATGGTCCCTTTCTGTGATGTTTTCAGGGGTTAGGAACATCCTCTGTTTCCCTTCTATTCCCTCTTGTTTCAGTTCTTAGGAATGTGTCACACCCTTATTTCATCTATATGCATCTCCATGACTCCATGTAAGCTGGGGAGACAACTAGACTCTCTTACTTGTGCCACCGACACATATTCAGCATTCGAGTATGCCACAGGACTAAATTGAGTTACAGTTAGTTTATAACTTAAGTTTCAGCTTTCCTGGCTTCAATCTATTAGATGATTTTGTGGCTTATGTTAATGCTCAGCATTCATTTTAGTTATGTAGCTATCTATTACATCTCTCAACCAAGCTGGACTGTTTCCTAAAACAGATGCTTTCATTGACTGAAGTTGGCTAAAGTTCTAACTGTGTTCTTTTGTATAGGTTCTTCTGCGGATGCTTCCAAACTATCACCGTCATGTGCGGATGTATGAGAATACACTCATAACTAAATTCTTTGGTCTTCACAGGATAAAACCTTCAAGTGGTCAGAAGGTAATGAGACGTGAACTTATGACCTTATACCAATCAATTTTTCTTTTGTATTATAATAATCAGTAACGTGATACATTCAATTGGTTCCTCGTACTAATTTATTAAGATTGTATCGGTCAACAATCTGTCATGAAAGAGCTGAGGAAAGTACCATGACCTCCCTTCTATCTGATGATAGGTCCCCTCTTCTTTCATGTGGAACACTGGAAATTTGTGTTCCCTTTTGCAGTTTTATAGTTTTCATGAGACAAACGCTCAGAAAAATAAAACAGTATATAGTGGCTAGAAGATTATATTAGTGTGATACTCTCCGCCTTTTAAAATTTTTCCTCCTTGTGCAGTTTCGTTTCGTAGTAATGGGAAATGTGTTCTGCACCGAATTAAGGATCCATCGAAGATTTGATTTGAAAGGCTCCTCTTTAGGGCGTTCTGCAAACAAGGTTGAAATAGATGAGAACACAATACTCAAAGATCTGGATCTAAACTATTGCTTTTATTTGGAACCTTCCTGGCGCGAAGCCCTATTAAAGTAAGTGGTACTTCACCAGCAACCCTTTTTCTAAAGTCAAATATAGTTCTTATGGGTTCACATATGTGTGATCCATCAATCTGATGACGTTAAATCACTAGGCTCCCTAATTGCAAATCATTTGGCCGAAACCTCACAGATCCATTGGCAAAGATAGTTGTAGTTATTCCTTTTGGACAAATGTTAGTTTGTGCTACTAAACAAGTAGACCTTTTGTGGCTGAGGTAAACTGGCTCAAGCAAAACAGTATTAGTTTTGTGTTGCTGGATGTACTGGAAGCTTCCCCAGAATATTGATTT
This sequence comes from Ilex paraguariensis, assembly GCA_963454935.2. Taxonomy (NCBI): domain Eukaryota; kingdom Viridiplantae; phylum Streptophyta; class Magnoliopsida; order Aquifoliales; family Aquifoliaceae; genus Ilex; species Ilex paraguariensis. Next base: position 53,572 of record CAUOFW020003047.1, on the reverse strand, counting down.
TAGGGGTTACTGATAACTATCCATTGTAAAGGCCCCTGAATGTAATTGAGCGCATATATTATTGAACTTTGAAGAAAGTTGATGCTTGTTTGATCTGTTCATATTTTTCGTATCACCTCTATCTTTGTGTAGACAGATCGAAATTGATAGTAAATTTTTAGAAGCTCAGCACATCATGGATTACAGCCTTTTGCTGGGTGTTCATTATCGAGCTCCTCAACAGCTGCGATCTCTCATGCCTTACAATAGACATTCCACAGCAGATGGATTAGGAATTGTTGCAGANTACAGCCTTTTGCTGGGTGTTCATTATCGAGCTCCTCAACAGCTGCGATCTCTCATGTCTTACAATAGACATTCCACAGCAGATGGATTAGGAATTGTTGCAGAAGAAGGTCAGCTTCAATATCCAACTACTATTTCATTGTTGATTCGTTTGAACCTTGATAAGAACTTTCTGGATTTCATTTTTTAAAAATAGGTATAATTTGATATGCATGATGCCTTTATATGCATTGTCTATTTGGTGACTTAATGTTGATAATTCAATCACAGAATCTCTGGACGATGAAATCTCTCCAGAAGGCCTTGTCTTGGTACCTCGCGGTGCTGATGACAATAGTGTTGTTGTGGGCTCCCATATCAGAGGTAGCCGATTGCGAACATCGTCTGCCACTGGTGATGAGGAAGTGGATCTACTTCTTCCTGGGACAGCAAGGTATGATTCTTTATACATGAAGAAGCTTCCTTTTATGTTGCCATTTGGTTTATCTATAAAGCAGGGTGATACTTGCAATTCCAACTCTACTTTTAGTTTTTTTTGACATTTTCATGCTACTCATCTTATTAGCAGAAGTAGAATATAGCACTGCCACCAACCAGTATTTGGGAACAGTCCCTTCAGAAAAAAATTTAAGCATAGATGCTTTAGCCCTGAAAAAAAAGGAGGATGCTCAAAAAGTTGGAAAACATGTCAAAGATCAACTTGATCAATCTGCACAAACGAAACAAAGAATGAAAAGTGCCTTGAAAAACTAGGAGAAACCGACACAAAAAATGAAAAAATCCTGACAATAGAAGAGCCTCCTGGTATATCAGCTGAAGATCATTTAACTTCTAGGGCACTATTGAATTATGATTTTCCTATGTCTGGTTAAGCAGGCTCCAGATCCAGCTTGGAGTGAACATGCCAGCAAGAGCCGAGCTTATTCCTGGGCAAGAAAAAACACAAATGTTTCATGAGGTATATGATGTTGTACTGTACGTGGGTATCATCGACATATTGCAAGACTACAACATAAGTAAGAAGATTGAACACGCATACAAATCTATTCAGTTTGATTCTCTGTCCATCTCTGCTGTGGACCCAACATTCTACTCCAACCGCTTTTTAGAATTTATTCGGAAGGTGTTTCCTTCGTCCGTTGTAGCAAGTTAAAAGCACATTGCAAACTTATCTTTGCCTCTGTTGAGAGTCTCATTTCCCCTCCCATCCTTTTCAAAATGGTTACAACATCTCAAGAACAGCCAACGGAATTCTTTTTTTTGTGGGTTTACCTAGTGAAAGAGAACACATTCGATGCTGTATGTATTGCAGAGTACACAAAACTGGTTTCAGCTTATTTGTATCTCGTTCAAAATGTGTAGTAGGCTAATAAAATTTTCTTTCACATTTAGTTTGTCGTCTTCCTTTACTTTTCTTGGCTTCATCATTGGCACCTTGCTTGACATAATGTTGTTTGATTCCACTGTGTTGTTATGTGTAGTTTTTGTTATGTTTCAACTTAAAAAGATATAGAGGACAACAACCTCAAGGAGTTGTATTGTTGTGTTGATACTGGGATGCATCTCCACAATCTCTTCCAGTCCTTGTGTTAGATGGTCACTTCTGTTTATTCGGCTGAAAAACCGTGGCTGTCATGAAGACGTTATTCAAGTCCTTGTGTTAGATATACAAATTTTGTATTTTTACAATTTTTTGTGATCATTTACAATTTTTACGGGCCATTTAAAAATTTTGGAGTCTTAGTCGATCTTAAGTAACCCATAGTTTGTATCTCAATCCACAAAACTTATTANGTATTTTTACAATTTTTTGTGATCATTTACAATTTTTACGGGCCATTTAAAAATTTTTGAGTCTTAGTCGATCTTAAGTAACCCATAGTTTGTATCTCAATCCACAAAACTTATTATCTTTAACTTCACAGTACCAAAATTTATAGTCTTCTCCCACTCAAGTGACCTTGAAAAGTAAATCCAGACGTGCAGCCAAATATACTTATAATCCGTCAGGGCAGCTTGGGTAGAAATTAGAAAAGTTTGTTACCCTGAAAAGCAAGTCTATACGTGCAAACTCTGCATACGTGCACTGGAAAAATCACGCACATTTGGCAAATAACCGTCTTGCCAATTTTAGTGATAGTTGGAACGGTTCTTCTTTATGGAAAAACAAGAGGGTACTCATATGAAGCAATGAAAACAAGTTTGACTAATGGGTGATTGCTGCATCAATGGAACAGTAACAGAAGTGGCACAGTATACTGCACAAAAGACAGCAATACAATACATCTGAGAATTCACAACTGGCCTGCCTTCTTTGGTGGCTTGAGTGAAGAATCGTAAACCATTCAGCCGTTCAAGGACAGGCCCAGAGAAACAGGGCAACCATTCAGAGAACCACAACCCTTCTCTTCACACTCCAAATAACAAGATGTAGGAAGGCACACCAACTCATGAGCATTTTCATTCCTGACTCCTGAGTTCCTTGTGCCTTACGCTGCACATTTAATTTCTAGGTCAGCCTCGCCATAAAAATCTGTATTCCAAACTGGTAATACAAGTCCAAGAAACAGTGGGGGAACTGAAAAGTATACTGACGGAAAACACTCAAAACTCAGGCAACATTCCAACACTTGTACTGAGGCACTGTAAAGAAACTGTATCCAGCAAGTGAAAATAAATCTTACAAACCGAAGCCAAGTTGGTAACTGAATTGTCTGATGTTCTACATGTGTATAACATAAATACAAACACCTATTATCCCATGTTGGGAGGGGGTGGGGGTGGATGAACCCCCTGCCCCTGCATCTGTTGCCCTGGAAAACCTTGTGGAGGTAGCATATGAGGCCTTGCCATTTGTGGTCCAGGAGTAAAATTTGCCATCGAGCCACTGCCAACTGAGGGTGGTGGTGGGGCAGGTAGATTTCCACCTGGTGGCATAGGCCTTGGTCCATTTGCCATTGGAGGAGGGTGCGGTGGCAACGATCCAGGTACAGATGGTGGAGGACCTCTAGGAGGATTTCCAATCGGAGCCCCTGGTGGAACTCCTTGTTGTGGAGGTGGTGGAGGAGGTGGAGCTTGGGGTGGTGGGGGCAAAGGCCTTGGCGGAACACCAGGAGCTGCTGTTCCATTGGCTGCAGGAGTGGGTTGAGCTTTGTTTCCCTCCGGTGGCTTAGACTTGAAGTATAATTGCAACTGCATGTTGGTTCATCCCACAGAATTGTCAGATGATACCCACAAAAAATAATAGTATCCATGATAGTAACAATAACTATATCAATGATAAACCAATAATTTGCAGGACCAGTCAAATTGAACATGTCAGGGAGGTAGATTGGTCCAGCCCAAAGATCTGGTAGCCAGAGTAGGTTAAACTGGTAACAGCAGGTGATGCCTTAATTAGTTTTTGCAAGGAATGAAGATCAGGAATTGGCCATCAGTTTAGCTGAATGATTTTAGAGAATTACAACAAAGTACAAACATGGGTCCACACTGTGGCACTGAACAACACAGACCAGGACTGAGCCCACATGGTGTCTTGGCTCACAATCACAGCGAAACAAAATGATCCAGGTTTATACCACCGTGTGGTATGTGTACTACATAATTATTTAGGAAGGCATAGTATGAGGTGGAATAGACGAACCGTAAACATTTTTGAGTCTGGATCCCAATGAGAGAAAAACTTGGAAGTTGACTTGTCAATTTCAGTACTTGGAACCTGAAAAATAAAGGTGCAGAGTCAGACCTCATTATTGACCAATACTTAACAAACCATTTATGAATACATTTAAATTCGTCAATGCAAATGCCTAATCAAATTACCTTGAAAGAAATGATCTCATAGGGCTCAGCTGCAAACAGGAGAAACTGATATCTTTTATCAAAGGATTGGACTTTCTGCAACACAGAAGTAAAAGACAATGAAAGATTATGAAATGATACTACCATAAAAAGTGAAGCAGCAATTTCAATTGAATTCTTGACATAATTTTNAAAGATTATGAAATGATACTACCATAAAAAGTGAAGCAGCAATTTCAATTGAATTCTCGACATAATTTANGAAACTGATATCTTTTATCAAAGGATTGGACTTTCTGCAACACAGAAGTAAAAGACAATGAAAGATTATGAAATGATACTACCATAAAAAGTGAAGCAGCAATTTCAATTGAATTCTTGACATAATTTTAAAAAAAAAAGATTATTTAGAGCAAGTAGATCACTACAAGTCCATAAAGGAGACATTGAGCATCAGACTTGGAGAACATTTTAGCATACCTGCTCGAAGGATGACATAAACCGATGCCTTGGCCTAGTGTTGTCTTCAATCTCAGGATATTCAATCTACAATAGAACCGAAGTCAACCATAGGAAAANAAAAACATCAGAGTTCTGCATATCAATTTGTATCTGCATTCTTACTGGAAAAAAGAAATTTGCCTAGAGATCTTTGCGCTTTTATGTTTGATATCTTTCTCTCCAATATCCCCTACTTCGGAAGCCCCCGCTTTCTCATGATTCTACTTTTCGCTCTAATTTTTCCTTTGCCAACTTTCACAATGACAATTTGCTGTTTTGTTTTGCTTCTCCATAGGTAGATCCAACTATTACTCCGGTAAAATTATTTCTTAGCTAATTTTTTCACTCTTGCAAAACTGAACATAAGTTCCATGGCCCATTCCCAATCTTTAGTCGTCTGAATAACATTCTTCGGATCTCCTTCAAGAGATAGGTACAAAATGTTCTCTCTAAGCTGTTTTTATACCTTCCACTAAGCCTTTAATTGCATTGTCGATGGTTCTTTACTTAAACTCTTAGCAAGTGGAATTAATGGTTATCATTTTCCTCAATGGCTTTCCCATACACTTGTGTTTGAGTTGCTTGTTTCAAGTTACAAGAACTGCAATTTCTATGTTTTCTGATAATTCATCACACTACAATGTATAAGATAGTGAAATTGCTGCAATACAGTTCCTCTCTACAAATCAAGATTAGTGTTATACTTTTGACCCATGAAGATTAAATCTTTATGTTCAACTAACCTTGCCAGTTTCCCTCTCAACTTATNGAAATTGCTGCAATACAGTTCCTCTCTACAAATCAAGATTAGTGTTATACTTTTGACCCATGAAGATTAAATCTTTATGTTCAACTAACCTTGCCAGTTTCCCTCTCAACTTATTTGAATTTAAAAAAAAAAAAAAAACCCCTTTCATCATGTTTGACGGATTGAGCCTTTGAGAATATATTTCAGAACAGAAAGTGATGCAGATTTTATAAAATTAGCTTAGTTATCATGTGTGCTCCATTTCAAAAGCACTGTCTGCACATGCCTAGTACTTCCAGTTACAAGAAATACTTGCTGGACAATTTGATTGCTAAGGATCAGATCCCAACCTGGAAGAGAAGAGACCTTTGCTTCGTCTCGGGATCGAACTGCTTTGTCACACGGTAACCAGGCCTGCCAATTTTCACTGCAAGCCACAATAAATAAAATTTAGAACTTTTCTAAGGTCAGTAACATAAAAATAAGATTTAATGTAATCTTCAAAACCCCACAACTAAAATTAAATGTTAATATTTATATAATCAACCTATTAGGGACACTGCATAGCATTGTCGTAAAAAGTAAAAGTGAACAATGTGCATTTGCCCATTCAATCTTGAGAGCAACTACATTGTGCAAATACTACAAACATCAGGAACCCCTCCCAAGTACCCATTACTTGGGATTGATCTTTACTTAATCAGTCTATTTCAATGCAGTTGAATTTTCAGGAATTGGGATTTGTCTGCTAAACATTGCAAACTACACTTCAGGGTCAAAGAACTTACATGAGTACAGACATAATAGTCGATTAGAGTTATTGATAGAAGACTATTATTTTACCTGATTTTCGGAGAGAGACTTTTCGCTTGTGAGGCTGAGGCTGAGCTGGTGCTTCTTTTGCCTCGCGAGCGGCTCTCTTAGCCAAATTGGTCTGGTGACGCTTTCCCTGTGTGTGAGCCAAGTAGTTCCCCTCATTGTTGTGCAGTGTCAGACACAGCTTACACTCATAGCTACAAAAACCCAATTTCACAACAAAATGGATTCCAATTATTTTATTACCTACATAAATAAATACCTCTGTGTAAAATAAATAAATAAATATATATAAACAGAGAGAGAGAGAGAGAGAGGATAAGATTGGACCTGCCGAGATGGTTGCGCATGAAATAGGGATCTTTAGCGAGATCGATAGTCTCAAGGGCGAGTCTCCGCAACCGTTCACGACGGTCGATGGCTTCGTTTTGGGCGGAGGCGGCGCCTCCGCTACCAGGCTTCGAACCCCACTCTCTGTCCATCTGCTTGTCTCTCTACCTCTGCTCTTTCTCTCTCTGTCTGTGGTGTGGCCGCTCGGTAATAATACAGAGCTCTCAGACGAGCATGAAGAATGGCTGGGTTAATTACACCGGAAGTATCTAAAGCACCGTTNCGTTTTGGGCGGAGGCGGCGCCTCCGCTACCAGGCTTCGAACCCCACTCTCTGTCCATCTGCTTGTCTCTCTACCTCTGCTCTTTCTCTCTCTGTCTGTGGTGTGGCCGCTCGGTAATAATACAGAGCTCTCAGACGAGCATGAAGAATGGCTGGGTTAATTACACCGGAAGTATCTAAAGCACCGTTATCAGAACCAGACCGGACCGGCCGGTCGGATCGGTTCAACCGTGAACCTGGACCTTAACCGGTCCGGTTCCTTCGTTGAACCGTTTAAGGAAACGAACCGGCTAAAAACTGAAAAATCGGCCGGTTTTTAAAAATTAAATTACATAAATAAATTTTTTTGCCCTAAATCAATAAATAGTTGATTTTTTTTAACATTATTCTTGGAAAAATTATAAATGACACCCCTTTTTTTTTTTTATAATTTACTTGAACCTCTTTACTTTACTTTAAAATACAATAACCCTCACTTTGTTACTTAATTTCATTAATTTTATGGCAAATTTTATGTATTTTATACATATTTTATATTTTTTAGCTAAATTATTAAGTTTTATAATTATTATATATATATTTTTATTTTTTTATTATATGACCGGTCCGACCAGTTGATCCAACGGTTGAACCAGGAACCATTGACCCGATCCCCTTGCCAATTCGATGATCGGTTCGATTATGATAACATTGATCTAAAGCAAGAAGTTTGTTTTATTTTGGTTTATAAGATTTTAATTATATTATTTTGATCCTTAAAATATTAAATATATTTTTATATAATCTCTCGATCAAAAATTATTTAAATTATTAATAATTTTTTATCACAAATTTATTAAGTGATACTTAAATATAGATAAAAAATAATTTAAATAATTCTTGACAAAAAATATGAAATATGGATTATTCTTGACCAAAATTTAGATAAAAGATTAGTTAAGAGTTATCAAAATTATTTTTTTATTCATATTTAAGTATCATGTGATAAGTTTATAATAAAAAATTATTAACAATTTAGATATTGTCTGTTTGAGTGATCATATATAAAAATATATTAAATAATTTAAAAATTAAAATAATGTAATTAAAATTTTAAAAATTAAAATAAAATAAACTCTATATTTTAAGGACATCGAGTATAATTAACTCAAAATGGGCGGATGGATGATACTTTCCTAGTTTCCTCATGTATAGAGCAATTTTCAGAGACCTATAGGACGGGTCAGATTTGTTGGGCCAGCAAATATACTAAAGAATAACAGATATTTGGCCGTAAGTATTTTTTTTTTTGTTATTATGTACTTACCAGAAAAAAAAACAAAGTATCTTTTCTAGAACTTATTTGACTTTAGTATTATAGTCAGACTTATACTCTATTAAATTCTCTTTTTCATCGAATTATTGTCATTAAGTACACATTTCAAATTTCTTTTTTTTTTTATGGTATTATCTAATTATTACTATCATAAATACTATTTATCATTGTTAGTTTCAATATTTTTAAATATAATAATTCATAACTTGGGAATTGTGCTAACATTAAAATTATTTTTCTATCAGCTCTGATGGTGTATTTCAACGTGATGAGAATTTGTGATAACGAGTAAATGAAAGAAAACAATATTGGAATTGTTGGGATTTGAGCTACTAGACTCGAATGAATAATACTGAGAATTGGCGGGGAATTGGGGAATTAACACATTAAGAATATAGTGGTTCACCAGCTCGGAAGCTCGGCTAATCTACTCTTTAATGAAAATTCTTGTTCCTTGTCTTTTAATAATAATGATTGCAAGAGTACAATGACTAGTTTTTGTCTCTAGGGTTCCTCTTGTTCCTTGGGGGCGTTACATAGTATTTATAGGCTGTTCCCTATTCAGTGGGATCCTAGCCGAGATTCTTGTCTTTATTTCGTGGGGTTCTCCTTGATTATAGGAGAAGATCTTGGTTGGTTGAGATTAAGTGCCTTAATTATTGTTTCCTAACGCTTTTAGGAACCTCTCGTGATCTTTCAGCTGTTGTCTTGGTTGTTATTGCCCTTACTTATCTCGAAGGGACCTCCAACTCTACTCTTCCGAGTTCTGTTCGTCTAGTCTGACCTCTTAGGCTGAGCTGACCTTCTGAGCTGGCGTTTGCGATTTATTTTGAGGTATGTATCATCAGTTGCCCCCCCAACCCTTGGCCCAAGCGAGCTTGGGCATGAGCTGAGCTGCTTTTACCTTGGATCAGATCTGCGCCTAACTGACCTTAGCCTGCATGTGAGATGCACATGGGAGGGGCTTTTTGACGGTACTTCATTGGTTCCCGCGCACGCCTCACCCCACGTCTTTCAAGCCTTAAATGTTCAAAACTGTTGAAAGAAAACATACAAAACTACCGTTTATCTTCTACGCTATTCACCTTCGTCTCCGACTCTTTCTCTCTGTGATTTCTGGGCTTTTCTCCACGCGATTCCCTTATTCTCTGCTCTAGACTATGCTTTTTGGGTTCGACTTGAAATCCTGCTTTGTTCTTCTCCTCCAATTTTGTTCTTTGGCTGCTGTTTGTTGCTCTCTTCCCTGTCTAGGTACGCTTCCTTCTGTCCCTTTCTCTTTCTCTCGCCTTTCCTCACTCTGGATCCCTCGACTTCAAGGTGGCTATTATTTTTTTTGGGTTTTTCGGTTCTTTTTCTTTTGGAATCGTGATCGTTGCCTATCTCCTTTTCCTTGCTTTGTGGATTGGAACTCCACTGTGCGAATTCTTACTATCGAGAGGTATAGTGCTGACCCTAGAATTATAAGGGGGTGTTTAGTTAGTATTCCTCCTTTTTATAATTCTTTCGACTTGCCTTTCTCTTTGCAAGTCATGTCTGCCTCCTCTGGAGCAACTTCCTCCTCTGTTTCTCTCTTAGGCGACAGGTCTGTTGAGAGAGATTCTGATTTAGGGGATGTAGGTGGTGAGATTGACAACTTTTTCAGTGTTGAGGCTATCGATATCGAGGTGGACTCCAAGGAACTCCCCTCATCTTCCTCTCGTGTAACTCCTAGTGTTGACAAGGGTAAGGGCAAGGTGAGTGGTGTGGGAGTCATTGGTTCAGGCGTAGGGGCTGACTTCAGGAACACTGAACTTGTAAGTTTCAGCGGACTTACCCCTATTAACCTGAAGGTTTTCAATGCTCACTTTTTTTCCCCTAGGGTTTCAGCCCTGGAGTTCTAATGAGTACACTACATATGTTCACCATGTCCATAAGAAGGTTTGTTTCTTCTTGGCAGCTTTTGATAACGAACTTCACTTCCCCCTTCATCCTTTTATCAAAGTTGTCCTTCAGCACTTCAATGTCTGCCCTGCCCAACTCTCCCCCAACTTTCTGGGGTGTTCTTGTGGGTTTACTAGTCTTCTTTAAGGACCATAAGCTTGTGTTCCCTATTGTTTTTTTACTTATAGAGCTGTTCAATGTCAAATAGACTTCCTCTGATGGCTTTCTGTATATTTCCAAGAGGACTAAGGCCAAACAGGTCATCTCTGACCTCTCAAGCTCCCATAAGGGCTGGAAGAAACGATTTTTCTTTATAGGCAGTACACAGTGGGAGTTCAACTCAGAGGATAAAGCTGATACCCTCCCAATCCCTACAGAGTGGTCTGCCCCCCGATAATTTGGGTATGTTTCTGCCCAGACCGTATTTACTCCAAGTCTGGCTACTTTGTTAACTTACTTCTTGTTTTCCTTGATTTTCTAGGTATTCGACCTGAGCTCAGTGTTGAAGAGGAGCGAGTAATGCGGAAATTGGAAAAGTGTAAACTAGAGAAATATTCTAAACTCATCCAACCTTGGGCTCTCGTAGAACACGGGTTCTGCCTTCCTGAGGTGAGAGTTGAAGCACCCCTTCCACTTTTCGTTGTTGGCCCACCCTGTTTTTCGTTGAAGATAAATCAGGTAACACTTTTTCTTTGTACCCTCTCTCCTATTTTCTCAGTCTAAGGGTGAGGTTTAGCTATTCTTAAGTCCCGCAGGTTCATCATCAATAGAGCTCATTGCTGCTGAACTCAGGGCTAAACTTTCTCAAATGAAGAATATTAAGGGCAACAACAAGAACAACGCCAAACGCAAGTCAGGACCCAGCTCTGCCGATGGCTCCACTCCTGCCAAGGTGCCAAAGACAGGCATGTCACTCACTCCCTCTACTCCAGCTATCCCAGACTTCTCTTCCCAAGGCGTCTTTCCTACTACTCCAAGCGATGTTGCGTCAAGACAGGCAACCCCCTTTGCTTCTGAGGTCGAGAGAGCTATGGAGACGACCTCCCAGATCTTAGCCTCTCTTAATCCGCCTGCTGCACCCGTCAATCGTTCCCTTCCTGAGGGTTCCAAGGCTGTGAAGGAGGAGCTCCTCAAGGTAGGCAAAAGTGANTAAAGGAGGAGCTCCTCAAGGTAGGTAAAAGTGAGGGCTCCTTTCTTGATAACCCCGACCTTGTTGCAGTGCCCTCTCTTCTATTCTTCCTAATGCTGATATAAAAAGGGCCTTTTCATTGTCTCTTGAGGATTCAATAAGCTCTGTTATTCATGAATTAATTGCGGTAATTTCTAACTCACATTTATGAACTCCTCTTTATTTTTGAACTTTCCTAACTTTTGTCTGTTTTCCTCTAGCCCCAAAGTTTGCTATTTATGCCAAGAGTTTGATGAGCAGGGTCCTGTCTGCGAAGAATTATGTCAAAATGGTGAGGGCTTATGAAGTTAAGGTTGTCGAGTTGACTTTTAAAAATGATAATCTACGAGCTCAGCTACAGGAGCTTCAAGACAAAGTGGGGAAGCAAGCTTCCACCATTGAGGGCTTAGAAGTCGCAAAGGCTAAAGCTGAGGAGGGGGAGAGAAAGGCTAGGGAAGCATGGGCCAAGGCTAGCCAGGAGGCTTTTGCTGCTCAGAGCTCTTTTGCAAGTTTAACCAGAGATTTTGTTGCTCTATCTGATACTAATAACACCTTTTGCAGCGCGTTTGAAGAGGTGAATGCTGCTATATATGCAAAGGATAAAGACATTGTCAAGCTACGGGATGATGTCGCAACCAAATGGGTCTCTAGGTGGCTTACTTTCCAAGGAAAAGCTGAGGAGGCCTACCCTGGCCTGAATTTCTACTTTGATGTTTCCAGCGATGAAGACACAGAGGTGGCTACAGTAGAAGGTGAAGGTGAGCCCCCAGCCTCTTCAGACGTCCCTGCTGCCGAGCTCCCCTCCTTTGCTGGCCTTGCCACTGAGGCTTCAGTTCTCCCACCTTCTACAGAGGCCCCACATTCAAAAGCTCCCCTCGTTGGATCTTCCCTAAACTCTGTTGCCCATCACTTTTGCAGAGCTTTCAGCTTCTGCCCCAGCTCCGACAACTGACCAACAAAGCTCTGGCCTTATTCCCCCATCAGAAAATTAGGATGCATAACAAGTTTTTTTTGTGTGTGTAGCTTTGGGCTAATTATCTCAGAATTGTTACATTTTGAAACGAAATTTGAAACGAACATGTCAGAATTGTAACATTTTGTGTTTAATTTACAGCTTATGGCTCTTCTTTCCCTTTGCTTTCCAACTTGTTGCTTTATTTTATCATTTATCGAATATGATATTCCTTAACTCTTACCCCTTTGCTTCAGGGGGTCATTCAGATCTCCTTAAAGTAAAAATGTTAGGAATAACAGCTGATGTGCCTAGTTGAGCTTCCAACTNTTAACTCTTCCCCCTTTGCTTCAGGGGGTCATTCAGATCTCCTTAAAGTAAAAAGGTTAGGAATAATTGCTAATGTGCCTAGTTGAGCTTCCAGCTCCTCACCCTACTTCTGTCCAAACTTTAGCAACTGACCACCAGAGGTCTGGCCTTATTTCATCCTCAACGATTTAGGATACGAAGTCAGTTTTTCAAACTTATCAACTCATGGTTGTGACCATTTTAAACCAGACTGCAAGTATGTAACATCTACTACGTGGTGCAATCTTTTCAACCTTTTCCCTTTCTCAACAAATGGATAGGAGATTTGAATGACCAGTTTTGTATACACAGTAGGGGTCTAGTTTTTAGTTATTTGAAATATAAAACAAGGAGTACTTGAAGTTTTACCCTTAAGGAGCTCTCATTTGCTGACTTGCATAGCTGACCTTGACAGACAAACAGGATCCTGGGTCAAATTGTTACCTTGGTGTGGCAGATCTAAAGGTCAGGATTTACCATGTTGGAAAGAAGTAGACTTTTCCCCCTTGTCCCATGGTGAGGGTTCATCCTTTCCATGTGCAGCAGACTGGCTAGGTGCTGACTTGTTGCCAGGGCGAAATAACCACCGACTCGATTTGAGGGGTCCCTTTGGCAAGCCTTAGGGGATATGTGCACGTGTAGCCATTGGTCAGGTTTTTTTCCCTGTTTTGTGAGTTCAGCCGTTCTGATTAAGTGAGGTGGAGAGCATACTATCATACTCTGTCCTCTTGTGCCGATGTTTCAAGCTCCGGGGCTGTCAGGTACCATTGGCAAGGTGACAACCTGGAAGAGCATGTCTAGATGCAGCTGCTTGTGTGCATTGAATTCCTCACCTCAGACTCACTGAACTCTTGAATTGCAAGGATCTGTTTTGACCTTTCTTTAATGCTCTGGACCCCTCTTTGGAGGTCTGCTTGTTTTATCCCAGGGTGTTGTTGATGTCTGTTTTCAATGCATATCCTTCCTACTCAAAAGGTTCCTATTTCCTTAATTTGGAAATTTAGAGACCCATCGACTTAAGGTTTCGTGAAATTAACAACTTCCTAAAAATCTGAGATCCTCAAAGGATTTCTATAAGTACTAGCTATCACTTTCCTCCGGGTATTCCTTCGTTATTCTTGAGGGCTTAATGTCTTCTAATTCCTCCTCTTCTCTTTTTTGCTTGAATCCATTATGTCTGCCCCTTTTTCTGCTCTGTTTCAAGAGCGAACCTCCTTTGGGGTTGAGTGTATGTGACATACTCGCTACTTCGTTCCCTCAGTGGTGACATCCTCTGATTTAGAGAGGATAAGGAAGAAATTCTTTCTCGATTTAGAGTTATCTCTACATGTTCCAAGCTCCGATGAACCCTGTAATTACCTTTCTCCTAAAAAAATGTACTTCTTTGAAGCAGCTTTGGAGTTAGGTCTGCGCCTTCCCATTCATCATTCTATTGAATTTATTCTGGCATATATCGGTTTGTGTCCCTCTTGTCTTTCACCCATGGGATGGGCTATCATAACCAGTTTTTTCCTCTTCTGGCGTCTGCGAGGTAATGATGAGTTTCCTACAGTTGCAGAATTTCTTTACTATTTTGACATTGAGGAGGATGAAGTTCTATGCTTCGTCTGCTTTCGGTGGAGAGATTTTAGGCTACGTCGCTTAGTGTTTGATCTCCCCTCTCTTCCTTCGGGATGGGCCCAGCTCTTATTCTTTGCTTCAAGTGACTCGTGGAGGTCTTTTGAGGTGGACACTAGGGAGTGTAGAGTCTCTCGGTCTTGAAAGAGCTATTCTTACCCAGGTGAGAGTGACGAGGGTCCCTCTCTTGGGATCAAATTTTTATGATGTTATTTACTTATCTTGTTTTTTTTTTTTGTGTACATGTGTTCCTAACTTGAACTTGCTTGAATTGATGAGGACAGAACTAATGACCCAAGCTGAGCCCATGTCATTTTCTGAGCTCATGACATCAGACAATCTATACTTGTTTAGTGCTGCTGCGACTGAGCGAGACTTTCATTTTTTTCCTGAACCCAACTCTTTTTCTTCGAAATCTGATAAGAGCTCAGACACTAGAGCTCCTTCGAAGAGGCGCAAGAGGGATGATTCTTCCTCCCCTACCTTAGACTCTGGCTTGGGGGAAGTTCTATTCTCCGTTGTTGGGCAAAATTTGATGGATCTTCTGTCATCAGCTGAGAAGGAAAGGAATGAGCTGAAAGAGGAGAACCTTCGTCTGAAGGAGAGGATAGATGAGTTGGAGAGACGACTAGGAATTTTGCTCTGATTGATTCCTTGTAACTGCTGATGTTTTGAAAACCTCAACTTTCTCATATTTACTGCACATCGTGAACGATTTGTGATTTGAAGAAGTCTTTTGTTTTGTAATCGCTAATGTTTCTAAGCTCCGTGACTCTTTTGATGAATTCATCATGAACCCTAAGGTTCTTACCATGAACCGATGAGTTCATTGTGAGCTCTAAAGCTCTTTTTATGAACTAATAAGTTCTNCGATGAGTTCATTATGAGCTCTAAAGCTCTTTTTATGAACTAATAAGTTCTTCGTGAGCTCTAAGACTTTTCTTATGAACTAATGAGTTCATCGTGAGCTCTAAGGCTATTTCTATGAACTAATGAGTTTGTCGTGAGCTCTAAGGCTCTTTTTATGAACTAGTGAGTTCATTGTGAGGTCTAAGGCTCTTTTTATGAACTAATGAGTTCATCGTGAGCTCTAAGGCTCTTTTTATGAACTAATGAATTCATACTGAGCTCCAGGGCTCTTTTTATGAACTGATGAGTTCATCTTGAGCTCCAGGACTCTTTTTATGAACTGATGAGTTCATCGTGTGCTCTAAGGTTCTTTTTATGAACTAATGAGTTCATACTGAGCTCCAGAGCTCTTCTTATGAACTAATGAGTTCATACTGAGCTCTAGGGCTCTTTTTATGAACTGATGAGTACATCGCGAGCTCTAAGGCTCTTTTTGTGAACTAGTGAGTTCATACTGAGCTCCAAAGGCTCTTCTTTTTTTTGCGTGCTCATAAGGATAGACGAATCACAGACTTGCTATATATTTTTCTTTTTTTTTAAAAAAAATGGTTCGTAATACAAGACAAATTTACTGAAAAAATTTCCAAAAATGTTCTGCATTCCATGAATGGGGCAAGACTTTCCCTTCTTCTATTTGTAACTCATAATTTTTCGGTCTAATCACTCGAGAGACTATGTATGGACCTTCCCAGTTAGGCCTCAGTTTCCCATGAGTGAGATCCTTTCTTGCCAGTAGAAGCTTCCTCAGCACCAGATCTCCAACCTTAAAACTCCTATGCTTGACCTTCCCGTCATAGTACCTAGCTGCCTTCCTTTGATAGCTCTTTATGTTGTGCAGTGCTGCCTCCCTCTTTTCTTCCAATAGATCCAAACTTAGCAGAAGGGAATTATCATTGTTTTCCTCGTTTGCTAATTCTGTTCTAAGTGAAGGGAGCCCAACTTCCACAGGCGCTACTGCCTCAAAATCGAAAGCCAAAGCAAATGGAGTCTTTTGTGTTGCCGACCTAGTGGTTGTCCTATAAGCCCATAGTACTTCTGGGAGGTGCTCCACCCATTTACCCTTCAGATTGTCCATCTTGGTCTTCAGGGCGGACTTTATAGTCCTGATCATGACTTTTGCTTGTCCATTAGACTGAGGATGAGCTAGGGCAGAAAAATAATTCTTTATTCTAAGCTCGGCACAGAAGTTTTTGAACTTTGGCTGGTCGAACTGCTTCCCATTATCCGACACAATTGCTCTGGGGATCCCAAATCGGCAGATTATGGATTTTCAGGTAAAATTATGAACTTTTTGTTCTGTAATAGCTGCTAAGGGCTCTACCTTTGCCCNTGCGTGCTCATAAGGATAGACGAATCACAGACTTGCTATATATTTTTCTTTTTTTTTAAAAAAAATGGTTCGTAATACAAGACAAATTTACTGAAAAAATTTCCAAAAATGTTCTGCATTCCATGAATGGGGCAAGACTTTCCCTTCTTCTATTTGTAACTCATAATTTTTCGGTCTAATCACTCGAGAGACTATGTATGGACCTTCCCAGTTAGGCCTCAGTTTCCCATGAGTGAGATCCTTTCTTGCCAGTAGAAGCTTCCTCAGCACCAGATCTCCAACCTTAAAACTCCTATGCTTGACCTTCCCGTCATAGTACCTAGCTGCCTTCCTTTGATAGCTCTTTATGTTGTGCAGTGCTGCCTCCCTCTTTTCTTCCAATAGATCCAAACTTAGCAGAAGGGAATTATCATTGTTTTCCTCGTTTGCTAATTCTGTTCTAAGTGAAGGGAGCCCAACTTCCACAGGCGCTACTGCCTCAAAATCGAAAGCCAAAGCAAATGGAGTCTTTTGTGTTGCCGACCTAGTGGTTGTCCTATAAGCCCATAGTACTTCTGGGAGGTGCTCCACCCATTTACCCTTCAGATTGTCCATCTTGGTCTTCAGGGCGGACTTTATAGTCCTGATCATGACTTCTGCTTGTCCATTAGACTGAGGATGAGCTAGGGCAGAAAAATAATTCTTTATTCTAAGCTCGGCACAGAAGTTTTTGAACTTTGGCTGGTCGAACTGCTTCCCATTATCCGACACAATTGCTCTGGGGATCCCAAATCGGCAGATTATGGATTTTCAGGTAAAATTATGAACTTTTTGTTCTGTAATAGCTGCTAAGGGCTCTACCTTTGCCCACTTGGTAAAGTAATCCACCCCTACAATGGCGAACTTGCATTGTCCCACACTAGTGGAAAGATGTCCTAGTATATCTAGCCCCCACTGTTGGAACGGCTAAGGGCTTATCACTTAGGTTAGGAACTTTGGTGGACAGTGAGAGATGTTGGCATGCATCTGGCAAGCCTTGCATTTTCTGACCAGGTTTGTTGAATCCTTGAGCAACGTGGGCCAGTAATACCCCTGCCTTAATTTCTTTCCTGCCAAAGCCCAAGCTCCGATGTGATTGCCACAGACTCCTTCGTGAATGTCCCTAAGTATATAATCAGTGTCCTCGTTCCCCACACATTTGAGGAGTGGCGCTGAAAAACCTCGTCTGTACAGGTTTCCTTGCAAAATAGAAAATCTAGCTAACCTGGTTCTCAGCTTTGCTACTTCGTTGTTGTCTTCCGGTAAGGTCCCGTTCTGGAGATACTCCACGATGGGGTCCATCCAACTTGATGGACTTTGCACAGGAAAAACTTCTTCAATCTCAATGCACACATATGGTTCCGCCAGATGCTCCATGGGAATCAACCTGTCCAAATTTTCTTGAGAAGCTATTGCCAACTTTGCCAAAATGTTTGCTCTCGAATTTTCAGTTCTAGGGACATGTCTGATCTTTACTTGCACAAATTTCTTGATTAATTCTTACACCTTCCTAAGATAAAGTATCATCTTCTCACCCTTTGCATCGTAAGCACCCTCTATCTGTTTCACCACGAGTTGTGAGTCACTGCAAATCTCCAGTTGCTCGACTTCCATTGAATGAGCTAAGTTGAGCCCTGCTATGACTGGCTCATACTCGACTTCGTTGTTTCAATGCGTATTCAACATCTATCTCATCGGGGGAGGTCAGAATCAAACCAGCTCCATTGCCCTGAGCATTGGCAGCTCCATCTACTGAAAGTTTCCANTATGAACAAATGAATTCATACTGAGCTCCAGGGCTCTTTTTATGAACTGATGAGTTCATCTTGAGCTCCAGGACTCTTTTTATGAACTGATGAGTTCATCGTGTGCTCTAAGGTTCTTTTTATGAACTAATGAGTTCATACTGAGCTCCAGAGCTCTTCTTATGAACTAATGAGTTCATACTGAGCTCTAGGGCTCTTTTTATGAACTGATGAGTACATCGCGAGCTCTAAGGCTCTTTTTGTGAACTAGTGAGTTCATACTGAGCTCCAAAGGCTCTTCTTTTTTTTGCGTGCTCATAAGGATAGACGAATCACAGACTTGCTATATATTTTTCTTTTTTTTTAAAAAAAATGGTTCGTAATACAAGACAAATTTACTGAAAAAATTTCCAAAAATGTTCTGCATTCCATGAATGGGGCAAGACTTTCCCTTCTTCTATTTGTAACTCATAATTTTTCGGTCTAATCACTCGAGAGACTATGTATGGACCTTCCCAGTTAGGCCTCAGTTTCCCATGAGTGAGATCCTTTCTTGCCAGTAGAAGCTTCCTCAGCACCAGATCTCCAACCTTAAAACTCCTATGCTTGACCTTCCCGTCATAGTACCTAGCTGCCTTCCTTTGATAGCTCTTTATGTTGTGCAGTGCTGCCTCCCTCTTTTCTTCCAATAGATCCAAACTTAGCAGAAGGGAATTATCATTGTTTTTCTCGTTTGCTAATTCTGTTCTAAGTGAAGGGAGCCCAACTTCCACAGGCGCTACTGCCTCAAAATCGAAAGCCAAAGCAAATGGAGTCTTTTGTGTTGCCGACCTAGTGGTTGTCCTATAAGCCCATAGTACTTCTGGGAGGTGCTCCACCCATTTACCCTTCAGATTGTCCATCTTGGTCTTCAGGGCGGACTTTATAGTCCTGATCATGACTTCTGCTTGTCCATTAGACTGAGGATGAGCTAGGGCAGAAAAATAATTCTTTATTCTAAGCTCGGCACAGAAGTTTTTGAACTTTGGCTGGTCGAACTGCTTCCCATTATCCGACACAATTGCTCTGGGGATCCCAAATCGGCAGATTATGGATTTTCAGGTAAAATTATGAACTTTTTGTTCTGTAATAGCTGCTAAGGGCTCTACCTTTGCCCACTTGGTAAAGTAATCCACCCCTACAATGGCGAACTTGCATTGTCCCACACTAGTGGAAAGATGTCCTAGTATATCTAGCCCCCACTGTTGGAACGGCTAAGGGCTTATCACTTAGGTTAGGAACTTTGGTGGACAGTGAGAGATGTTGGCATGCATCTGGCAAGCCTTGCATTTTCTGACCAGGTTTGTTGAATCCTTGAGCAACGTGGGCCAGTAATACCCCTGCCTTAATTTCTTTCCTGCCAAAGCCCAAGCTCCGATGTGATTGCCACAGACTCCTTCGTGAATGTCCCTAAGTATATAATCAGTGTCCTCGTTCCCCACACATTTGAGGAGTGGCGCTGAAAAACCTCGTCTGTACAGGTTTCCTTGCAAAATAGAAAATCTAGCTAACCTGGTTCTCAGCTTTGCTACTTCGTTGTTGTCTTCCGGTAAGGTCCCGTTCTGGAGATACTCCACGATGGGGTCCATCCAACTTGATGGACTTTGCACAGGAAAAACTTCTTCAATCTCAATGCACACATATGGTTCCGCCAGATGCTCCATGGGAATCAACCTGTCCAAATTTTCTTGAGAAGCTATTGCCAACTTTGCCAAAATGTTTGCTCTCGAATTTTCAGTTCTAGGGACATGTCTGATCTTTACTTGCACAAATTTCTTGATTAATTCTTACACCTTCCTAAGATAAAGTATCATCTTCTCACCCTTTGCATCGTAAGCACCCTCTATCTGTTTCACCACGAGTTGTGAGTCACTGCAAATCTCCAGTTGCTCGACTTCCATTGAATGAGCTAAGTTGAGCCCTGCTATGACTGGCTCATACTCGACTTCGTTGTTTCAATGCGTATTCAACATCTATCTCATCGGGGGAGGTCAGAATCAAACCAGCTCCATTGCCCTGAGCATTGGCAGCTCCATCTACTGAAAGTTTCCACATGAGGAGGTTAGGTACTAATTGCCTTGTCTCTGTAGGTATCCCAATTGTGAATTCTGTAATGAAATCTGCCAATATCTGCCCCTTAATGGCTGTCCTTGACTTGTATCTAATGTCAAACTCGCTAAGTTCATCAGCCCATTTAACTAGTCTCCCCNTGAAATTTGTCAATATTTGCCCCTTAATGACTGTCTTTGGCTTGTATCTAATGTCAAACTCGCAAAGTTCAATGACTCATTTAACCAGTCTTCCCGATGATTCTGGCTTATGCAGCACCTGCTTTATTGATTGATCTGTTGTGACTTCGATAGTATGAGCTTGGAAGTAGGGTCTTAGTCTTCTGGCAGTTGTCAATAAGGCTAAAATGAGTTTTTCCATTTTAGGATATCTTTCTTCTGCCCCCCTCAGAGCTTGGTTGCAGTAGTAAACTAGTTTCTGAGCTCTGTCCTTCTCCCTTACTAACGCTGCGCTAGTTGAGAACTCTGAGACAGCCAGGTAAAGGGTAACTACTTCTCCTTCTAACGGACTTACCAAGACAGGTGGGGAGCTCAAGTATTCTTTCAATGCTTTGAAGGCTTCTTCACACCGAGCATCCCATTGAAAAGCTTTCTTTAAGACTCAAAAGAAGGGCTGACACTTGTCGCTTAATCTGGAAACGAAACGACTTAGGGCCGGTTAAACGCTGTATTTCCCTCGTGTTGGAGGGAGGCTGCATATCCAACACTGCTTTTACCTTCTCTGGGTTAGCCTCTATCCCTCTATTATTAACTATGAATCCCAGAAATTTTCTTGCTGACACCCCAAAGGCACACTTAGCAGGGTTGAGCTTCTTCTTGTATTCTCTCAGGACCTGAAACGACTCTGTTAGATGCCCAATGTGGAGCTCTGCCTTCAGTGACTTGACCAGCATATCGTCAATATAGACCTCCATGGAGGTCCCAATCTATTTTTAAAACATCTTATTCACCAGGCGCTGGTAAGTGGCTCCTGTATTTCTTAACCCGAAAGGCATCACTTGATAGCAGTATGTCCCTTACTCGATTATGAACGAGATTTTTTTTTGGTCACTGCGATCCATCCTGATCTGATTGTACCCCGAGAAGGCATCCATGAAGTTGAGGAGCTCATGTCCTGCAGTGGCATCTACAATCAAATCTATCCAGGGTAAAGGAAAACTATCTTTCGGGCAAGCACGATTGAGGTCTGTAAAGTCAATGCAAAGATGTCATTTTTCGTTTGTCTTCTTAACTAGGACTACGTTGGCTAGCCAGACTGGGTAATCCACTTCTCGAATGGCTTTTGCATGAAGGACCTTGTTGACCTCTTCGTTAATGGCTTTCTGACGCTCCGGGATGAAGCTCCTCCTCTTCTGCTTAATAGGCTTACAAGTTGGATTCACGCTGAGCTTGTGAGTGATGATAGAGGGATCAATCCCTTTCATTTTCTCTTGCTTCCATGCAAAAACTTCCTTGTTCCTTTTCAGGAATTGGATGAGGAGATCCTTGATCTCCTTGCTCAGCTTGGATCCAACGTAAACAAGATGCTCTGGCTCCTCATCGATTTGAACAGGTTTCAGCTCTTCTGATGGTGTTGGCCTGGTCTCGTTAACCACTAGGAATTTCACAACTGTAGTAGTCTGACAAGGTGGGTCACCTAAGGTCAAGATGAGTTGGATTGACCCTNAAAGGGAATAGCCCTTATAGAATTGAGAAAGGGTCTTCCAAGGAGTATGTTGTATGCTGAAGGTGCGTTAACCACTAGGAATTTCACAACTGTAGTAGTCTGACAGGGTGGGTCACCTAAGGTCAAGATGAGTTGGATTGACCCTAGGGGCAGCACCCTTTCTCCTGAGAATCCCAATAGGTGGGCATTTACTGGTTCAAGATTTTCCCTCCCTATATCCATTTGGTTGAAAGCAAAAGCAAAAATGATGTCTGTCAAGCTGCCATTGTCAATCAAAACACAATGGATAGTCCTATTGGCCACCACAGCTCTTACCACCATTGGGTCGTTGTGGGGATGTTGGCAACGCTCCAGCTCTGAATCTGAGAAAGTGATAGTCGTGTCTAAGCGTGGAGATTTAGACACAGTACATACTTCGGGAGCTTCTGTGGCTCTGATTTTTTGCAAGTGGGCCTTTCTGGCAGAGCTAGATCCTCCTCCTCTGGCAAATCCTCTAGATATCATACTGATCTCCCCCATAGGTTGTTGGTGTGGCTCTGGTGCTTGACGTTGAGGGGGTGAGATTGAAAGAGCTCGATTTTAATTATCATTGGCCATATAGCGTCGCAGCTGCCCTCGCCGGATTAGCAATTCTATTTCCCTCTTCAATTGGATACAGTCGTCGGTGTGATGACTATGGTCTCTGTGGAAGTCACAATACTTCGTAGGATCCCTTTTTGTTGGGTCTGCTTTCATCTGGGGTGGCCNAGATCCTCCTCCTCTGGCAAATCCTCTAGATATCACACTGATCTCCCCCATAGGTTGTTGGTGTGGCTCTGGTGCTTGACGCTGAGGGGGTGAGAGTGGAAGAGCTCGATTTTAATTATCATTGGCCATATAGCGTCGCAGCTGCCCTCGCCGGATTAGAAATTCTATTTTCCTCTTCAATTNGTGAACTGCCAGGGTGCATACCTCGGTTGTAGCTCTGGTTGTGGAGGGCCGAGGTGATCCCTGACATTTTTCCTTCTCTTCGGGGAACGCTCTCTGTCTCTTCTTGGAGACCTGCCTCATTCTCTTTCCTTTCTGGGACTTCGTTCTCTCTTCTGTTCTTCTTTCCCTTTCTCCTTTCTCGACGAAGAGCTCCCGACCTTGGAGAAGAGCGCTTCCTCACCATTTATGTACTTTCCTGCTTTGGTGANGGTGAGCTGCCATTTTTCCTTCTCTTCGGGGAACGCTCTCTGTCTCTTCTTGGAGACCTGCCTCATTCTCTTTCCTTTCTGGGACTTCGTTCTCTCTTCTGTTCTTCTTTCCCTTTCTCCTTTCTCGACGAAGAGCTCCCGACCTTGGAGAAGAGCGCTTCCTCACCATTTATGTACTTTCCTGCTTTGGTGAGCACCTCCGCCATACTAACCTGGGGGTTCTTTGAGATAGAAAACATCAGGTCTTTTGACTAAACCCCCAGACCTGCTATGAAGGCTGTAATAGCAAAATTTTTGTCTAGGACATCCACCTTCAAGGATTTTGAGTTGAACCATTGGACATAAGACCGTAGGTTTTCATCAGGTCCCTGTTTCATATTTAACAAATGGTAGCTCGATTTCCTATAGGTCTGAGCTCCAATGAAGTGGGACACAAACAAGATTGAAAGCTTTTTAAAAGAGAAAATCGAGGCTGGGGGGAGTCTGTTGAACCATGCTAAGGCTGAGCCCTTCAGGGTGATAGTAAAGGCCCTGCATCTCACTGGATCTTGATATCCATGCAACTCCATTTGGTTTTTGTAGGTGTTGAGGTGGTCCACGGGATCTTTTGTCCTATCGAAAGCATCCACCTGCGGCATTCTAAATTTAGATGGGAGAGGAAAGTGCAGCACCCCAGCAGTGAAAGGGGATTCGGTTTGCTACACCAAGGCATCCATAGTGACTGGGGCCTTGCTCTTCACTGCCTCGTTCATCTGGCTGAGCTCTTGCTGGATGTCTTTGAAACGTTGCTCCTAGTGGTGTTCTCTTCTCTCTTGTTGATAAGGGAAGAAGTCACTCCTCTCCCCTTCCTTATACTGATTTTGCACTTTCTCGTTGTGTCCATTCCTAGGGGGTAGTCGAGGTTCTTGCTCGAAGGTCTGACTATTCTCTTCCACCTTATTAACTTCTCTGAGGGGGTCGAGATGTGGTTGCTCTCTTGGTGGTGGGNCTTCTCCCCTTCCTTATACTGACTTTGCACTTTCTCGTTGTGTCCATTCCTAGGGGTAGTCAAAGTTCTTGCTCAAAGGTCTGACTATTCTCTCCCACCTTATTAACTTCTCTGAGGGGGTCGAGATGTGGTTGCTCTCTTGGTGGTGGGTTATTCTGGCCTCCTTGGGCCGGTCGTGCCTTTGGTGGGCGTTGTAGGAGCTTTAAAAGCTCTTCGTTATGTTTTATCAGACGTTCATTGACAAAACGAAGGGCCTCCATCTCATTATTCATGGGAAGGCCCCCATGGGGGGATCTGCTTCTTGAGCGTTTTCGGGTTGCCTGTTATTTGCGGCTTCCTATTGATCTTGCATCCGTAGAGGATTGGTCTGACTTCGGCTCATGTTTCNTAGGCTCATGTTTCGCGTTGATATCATCAGTCACTAGAAAATCAGCTTTATTTGTAACAGGAACAGTCGTTCCCACAGACGGCACCAAACTGATGGTGTATTTCAACGTGATGAGAATTTGTGATGACGAGTAAATGAAAGAAAATAATATTGAAATTATTGGGATCTGAGCTACTAGACTCGAATGAATGATACTGAGAATTGTCGGGGAATTGAGGAATTAACACAGTACGAATATAGTGGTTCACCAGCTCGGGAGCTCGGCTAATCCACTCTTTAATGGAGACTCTTGCTCCTTGTCTTTCAATAATGATGATTGCAATAGTACAATGACTAGTTTTTGCCTCTAGGGTTCCTCTCGTTCCTCAGGGGCGTTACATAGTATTTATAGGGCTGTTCCCTATTCAGTAAGATCCTAACCGAGATTCTTGCCCTTATTTCATGGGGTTATCCTTGATTATAGGAGAAAATCTTGGTTGGTTGAGATTAGGTGCCTTGATTATTGCTTCCTAACGCTTTTAGGAACCTCTCGTGATCTTCCAACTGTTGTCTTGGTTGTTATTGTCCTTGCTTATCTCGAAGGGACCTCCAGCTTTACTTTTTCGAGTTTTGTTCGTCTAATCTAACCTCCTGGGCTGGGCTGAGCTGACCTTCTGAGCTGGCATTTGAGATTTATTTTTAGGTATCATCAATATCGATATACTAGTTATAATCTATGTTTGAAGGCACGATAGAATATAAAATTCGAACACCTAAAAAATGGATCTCACTATATTAAATAATAATTTTATTTCCTTCATTTTTTGATTACATCATTCAAAATTTATTTTTACCCATTATTTTTCTTAAAAAGATTGACAAAATTTAAAGTAAAAAAAGTTTCAAACCCCAATCTTATAAAATCGTTGAGACATCTCAGATCATTTCAAGATTGTTAATACCTGATGATTTTAATTGATTCTCAAATTTTTTTTTCCCACCCAAACCCCCCAACACACATAGTCATGCCACACACAAACACACTCAACTCACACACCTCTCTCTGTCTCTCTCTGTCTCCATCTCTCTTAGAGTCTCATTCTACCCCTCTCTCTCTCTATATATATAGTTTTTTATGATTGTATAGTAAACATAATACTTACACTCAACTCACGCATCTCTCTCTCTCCATCTGTCTTGATTAGAAATTCAAACATACAGATTAGAAAAAAGAATCCCCCCTCCCCAACACTTAACTCACATGCCTCTCTCTCTCTCTCCATCTCTCTTTGAGTTCCATTCTACCCCTCTCTCTCTCTACAGTGTCCCAAACACACACAAACACACCCAGCTCACAGAACAAACAACACACACTAGATGCATCTCACAGAACCCCCCCACTCAGCTCACAGAACCCCCTTCCCCACATACACAGTCATGCCACACATAACATACTTAACTCACACGCCATCTCTTTTCGAGTCCCATTCTACCCTTCTCTCTTTCTCTCTCTCTCAATAACACACTCAACTCACACACACAAATAGGCCCAACTCACAGAACATGCAAACATACTAGACCTATCTCACATAACCACCCTCCCCCCACCATACACAAACACATTCAACTCATATGCCTTTATCTCTCTCTCCATCTTTCTTCAAGTCCCATTCTACGTCTCTCTCTCAAACACACACTCAACTCACACACACATCTCATAGAAAACATAAACACACTAGACCCATCTCACAGAACCCCCCCCCACCCAGCTCGTAGAACCCCCCTCACACACACACACGCACAGTCACGTCCACACACTAGAGTCCCAAACAGACATTCTTTTCTACTTCTCTTTCTCTTTATCTTTCTCTCTTAGTCACGCCTCTTCCTCTCTTTTTCTCTCTACACGCAGAAAACACACACAGAAAAAACACACACACACACACACTTAACTCTCAAAACCCCCCAACACACACTAAAGTCCCATCTCTCTTTTACCTCATTATCTCTCACTCTTTGAATTATGCCTCTTCCAGCAATACTTTCTCTCCCCACCACCATCATTTAAAATTTATGCACAATTACTAGTGTTATGTAGAATACTTTCAAAACAATATGCATTGCAAGAGGACTCTAGAAGATGGTGGAGAATGGTTACAACGTATGCAAGAGGGTTCAACTGTGAAAACGGGACACCATTTGAGGAGACTGTTTAGTATTATTTTCACAGTGTTACATCCACTTGAGTTATGTACTCAATTCTCAATGCATATATGTGATGACCTAGAGTACAAGATTCGTAAAATATTTGACATTTCTAATCCTACTCAGTATCAAATTAAATATTATGGTATATTTCTGTTGGTTCAATTACTCTACGAGTCAGGTAAAAGTTTATTTGACATTTCACCCATGCCCCAACCGACTGGGAATTTGAATGCAATAGTTTGTAAAAGACTATTGTCTGAGTATCAACAACTCTAGCATGACGTGCAACAATCAGATGTACAGAATAATGTTGATCATCTCAATGATGACAACATGTTGTTTATACTACAATCATTTCATCAATAATTGAAAATAAAGCAACTATTTTTTTCTTGAGTGGGGGTGCTGACACAGAAAAAATGTTTATGTATAATACAATTGCTACCAAAATGCACAACTTTGGATATATCGTTGTTGCTATGGCTTCATTCGGTATTGCATCTTTGTTATTAATGGGAGGCCGCACAGCACATTCAACGTTTTGCATTCCATTGACTGTGCTTGAAAATTCAATTTATGGGTTTACCAAACAATCGATGCATGCTGAATTATTCAGATCGACTAGAATGATAATATGGGATGAAGTTCCTATGCAGAATATGTATTGTGTAGAGGTAGTGGATCATACACTTTAGGATGTTTATGATAACTAAAATCCATTCAGGGGTATCACTGTTGTTTTTGGTGGAGACTTTTGATACATCTTGCTAGTTATACCGAAAGGAGTCCGCGAGCAAATCTTAGGTGTGTCATTGAGGCAATCAATATTGTGGAGTAATGTATGTGTGTTGACTTTGGGGTTAAACATTTGTTTAACTAACACAAATTCTAAAGGTAATATTTCATTGATCATTAGTTATATAACATATTATTTAACTTTATTGTTATTATTCCTATTATCTGATTTTACTTCTACCAACAATATGCAAGTGTCATACTCTTCAAGAAATAACATTTAAAATCTATCCACATTTTGATATGATTGGTTCAATGACCCTAGACTTCCTAANTGCAAGTGTCATACTCTTCAAGAATTAGCATTTAAAATCTATCCACATTTTGATATGATTGGTTCAATGACCCTAGACTTCCTAACCAAGCACATAATTCTTTCTACAAGGAATGACAATGTTAGTGCTATAAATGTTGTAGCATTGAATATTTCACCAGGGCAGGCAATTACATATTTAGCTATTAAAAAAATAGCTGACGGTAGTGTACTTGATTGATTCTTCATGAATCGATATCTTAATGAGTATTTAAACTCACTAGACTCCCCTAGGTTATCACCGTTTAAGTTAGACTTCAAGGTGAGTTGCCCAATAATGTTGTTGAGAAATATAACGTCCAAGGATGAGCTTTGTAATGACACATGACTGATGGTTATCAAATGTTCCACGCTTGTAATTGAAGCTCAGATCTTAACTAGAGATAAATTTGGTAATTTGGTCTTCACTCCAAGAATATCTTTGTCACCAACATATCTAGATTTGCCATTTCATATGACAAGGCGTCAATTTCCTATTCGATTGACATACACTATCACAATTAACAAATCTCAAGGGAATTCTATCAAATTCGTTGGGGTTGATCTGCGAACACCAGTGTTTAGTCATAGACACTTGTATGTGGCGCTATCCAGATGTACATCTTATAAAATTCGGATAAATTTAAACTTTTTACAAAAAGAGGTAAAACAGTAAATTATCACTTCGATAATTTTTTAGAACTTAGATAACAAAACGGACTTCACTGTTGGATTCGTTTCACGAAATCTAACCACCCAGTTAATTTTTGTCAAATTCTAAGGTAATCAGATTTTTTGCGTTTTACGAAGCGACTGAGTGTTGGGTGACCTCATAAACGATCCCAGTAATAAAATTTTAAAAATTAAAAAATAATTTAAAGAAATTTCATATAAAAATATTTTAAACTTGAACCGGGATGAAATTTAATCGATTCGAATTAAAACCGAAACCTAAAAAGAAGAACGTGTGGCGAAATGTGGACCAAGCATTTAAAGGGTATAAATAAGGAAGAAAATCTTATTTTTCTCTCCATTTCAACTGGTCTTCACATTGGAGAAAAGAAGAGAGGGAAAGTCTAAGTTCTCTCCACCTTCTCTCTACGATCTACGAAGAATCGTTGCTCGAATCAACTCAAGTCAAGAACAAAGATTATTTTACGTGGCGAGGGCTACGAAACCATACCAAAAAAGACATATTTCACTAAAGTTCCAAAAATGAGCTAGGAGAAATTAAGAATTTTGGGCAAGAGTGGGGTTCTTGGAGCTTCCTAGCATAGTCTTACGCTTCTAGAGGTAGGATTTTCATCCTAACTAGGTTTATTTTCAACCTAGGGTTGTGATATGGAATAGGTAGGTTGTTAGATATCTTTAACACTTGCCCATAGTTGTAAAATTAATGAAATGAGTATTAAAATTGGGTGAAATCAATTCTAACTTGAATTGGTATATGAAAATTACTAGCTTTTAATTTCTTTGAAAATGGTGTTATGTAAGCATGCTATGTGTTTNGGGGTAGGATTTTTATCCTAACTAGGTTTATTTTCAACCTAGGGTTGTGATATGGAATAGGTAGGTTGTTAGATATCTTTAACACTTGCCCATAGTTGTAAAATTAATGAAATGAGTATTAAAATTGGGTGAAATCAATTCTAACTTGAATTGGTATATGAAAATTACTAGCTTTTAATTTCTTTGAAAATGGTGTTATGTAAGCATGCTATGTGTTTATATTATGTCTATGTGAAATTAAGTGTGTTACTGCATAAAGTATGTATAACATGCTTGAAAAAATTGTTGTTAGATGAGAATGTTGATATATGCTAAATGATGTATTGACATTATGACATTTTATGGAAATTATATGCCTTGGATATAGTTGGCCTTAGAATGTGTTAAAATGTGGTTGAAACAGTTCATATGACATTCATTACATATGGATANTATGTCTATGTGAAATTAAGTGTGTTACTGCATAAAGTATGTATAACATGCTTGGAAAAATTGTTGTTAGATGAGAATGTTGATATATGCTAAATGATGTATTGACATTATGACATTTTATGGAAATTATATGCCTTGGATATAGTTGGCCTTAGAATGTGTTAAAATGTGGTTGAAACAGTTCATATGACATTCATTACATATGGATATGATATTGATATTGCAATTATTCATTACATTGCATATGCACGGAAGTATCGCATTTGTGGACATTAGACATGAGTGTGGGTGTGTGTGTATGTTGGTTTTATACTCATGACACTGCATGGGTGAAGGGAGCCTGTAAAGGCTTGGGTTGAGTTGTATGAGGGAGTCTCATCTCATTTCATGGTATGACATGATAATTCCTACCATTGAATTGCATATCCTTAATTGAAATGTTTGTTGCTTGTTGAATGTTGCATGTGAACATTTTATANACGGAAGTATCGCATTTGTGGACATTAGACATGAGTGTGGGTGTGTGTGTATGTTGATTTTATACTCATGACACTGCATGGGTGAAGGGAGCCTGTAAAGGCTTGGGTTGAGTTGTATGAGGGAGTCTCATCTCATTTCATGGTATGACATGATAATTCCTACCATTGAATTGCATATCCTTAATTGAAATGTTTGTTGCTTGTTGAATGTTGCATGTGAACATTTTATATGTACTTAGGTTGGGGAGTATTTTCTTTAGGAGATACTCTATTGAGCGTGACTCACCCTTTATAGGAAAACATTTTAGGTGCAAACTATACACCGGTAGAGAGCTCTCATTTGGGGCCTTAAGGTTGAAGAAAAGCCAACTTGTGACTTTTAAACCATGTTTTGTAAACCTTTGATGAAATTCAACTTTGGCCATGTAATCATACGAAAATGATTATAATGAAACTTGTATGAACCATATTTTGTGGAAAACTTCATTATACATATGTTGAATGGATATGGAATGCGTTAGAGTGGATTGAAAACGAAAAAAGGTAAAACAGGCAAATCTGGACATATCTATTGGTAGGTTTTTGGGCACACCTACCGGTAGAACGTTACTTTTTCTACGATAGAGGAATTCCAGTAGCCTTTTTCTACCGTTAGGTTTTGAACACATCTACAAGTAGGTTTTCACATATTTTCTAAAAATAGGAATCCAGTGTACTTCTATTGGTAGTTTTAAAAACACTCCTACCAGTAAGTTTTCTCAAAATTTCAAATTTTTGAAATGTTTTATTAAGCTCTTGGGCACTATTTCTCTTGATCAAAGGTGTTCTATGGGGTGTAAATGATGATAAACTAATGTGTAAAAGACCACGAAAGTGTGGGTAAAATCCCGATTAAGGGAGTGGTATTGACGAGTAATTTTTGTGACAGTCACGAGTAATTTTTGAGAGTTAAGAGGTGGTCGACGGTTGACAAAGAACCCCCGATTTTAGGGGCGTCACACATATTCTGATCGTATAATTGTCCTTCTTCATGTCATTAAAAGTACATTATTTTGCAAACCCAAAATATTCACTTATGCCTTGTCTTTCTTCGTCAAACTACTTTGATTCAATCTTTCAACCTATGCAAAGCACGCACTAATTTGTTGGTGGCTAACTGAATTACAGACCAACGATTCAACAAAGAAACTTGACTACGGCTATGACATGTCGTAGGTTTGTACTTGTTGAAGTATTCCCAAACCCTTAGCCAATGTCTTTGTTTTTTGCTCATTTCCTTACATAACATCCAAACTAATATTAAGTCACGCTGAGGTTATCATAACTTCTTCCTCTACTGTAAAGTTGTCACCTCACTATTTTTTAGTGGTGGATTTTACTTGAGCAGATATTGGTGAAGATTGGCCTATAAACTCATCATCTAAGTTTGTTTCATTATTCATGAGATTGGTGAAATAAACACCATGTTGGAATGCTTCTATAAGTAATGCATATAATTCAAAATGGTCACCAAGCTAAAATTAACAAACAATTGTACATGCTATTATCAAAAAAATTATTCTACTCTTTTAAATGAAATATTTTGGGGTTATGGTTTGATTTCAAAAACATATAGCTTCAATTTGGATTTGGAAATTTATTCAGCAGCTTATTAGTTCTCAAAATTACCAATATATCTTTGATGAAATAGGTTTCTCAGCTCAAATCCCTCACAACATCAAGATTGTAGATGAAAATTCAAACACATCACAGAAATTATATGAAGCAACACAATGAAATTACAACATATAAAATTACATGTAGAGAAAGATTTGGGATTTTCTATTTATGTGGGTATGTGCGCAGAGAGGGATTTAGGGTAAGGGATGCTGGGTGTGTGTGTGTGTGTGTGTGCGCGCGTAGAGAGGGATTTGGGGTTTTGATTTTTATGTTGTGTGAGTGAGATAAAGAGAGTGACAAAGAGAGAGAAAGGGAGAGATGGGGTATCAGTGGGGATTCGGTGGTCTATAAATTGTAAAACCCGGGTAAATTTAAATTTTTTATGAAAATGGCAAAATGATAATTGGTCACTACGGTACGGGTTATAAACCTGAATTTTTCTAGAATCCGGATGATGAAACGGACCTCACCATTGGGTTCATCTCGCAAACTCTAACTACTCCATCAATTTTCGTTAAATTTTGAGATAGTTAGATTTTTTGCGTTTTACGAGACGGTCGAGCCTCGGGTGACCAAAAAATAAAATTTTTAATAAAATTTTGAAAGTTGAAAAAAAA
Organism: Ilex paraguariensis; assembly: GCA_963454935.2. NCBI lineage: Eukaryota > Viridiplantae > Streptophyta > Magnoliopsida > Aquifoliales > Aquifoliaceae > Ilex > Ilex paraguariensis. The sequence goes on along the minus strand of CAUOFW020003047.1, from coordinate 21,189 downwards.
ATTAAGGCAAGTTAAAATAAAAATATTTTGAACTTAAATCGGGACGAAATTTAATCGTTTTGGGATGAAAACGGTTTTAGGAAAAAGAGGATCGTGTGGCACGTTGTGGGCCAAGTAAATAAGGGGTATAAATAGGGGAAAAAATCTGATTTCTCCCCCTATTCATCAATCGTTCACCCCGATAAAGAAGAAGAGAGGGAAAGGAGAGAGCTTCTTCACTTCTCTCTCCGATCTACGGTCCTACGGTGCTTAAATCTACTTGAGCCAAGAAGGAAGGTTGTTCTCCTCACTGAGGGCTATACAACCACACCAAAAACGACGAATTTCACCAAAGTTCCAAAAACGAACTTGGAGAAATCAAGGATTTTGGGCTAGATTGGTGTTCTTGAAGGTCCTCTAAGTTGATTTTATGCTTTAAGAGGTAGGGTTCCTTTCTACTATAGTTTATTTTACAACCTAGGGTGTTAAATTGAAATGAGTAAGTTGACAGAGATATATATCACTTGCCTATGTTTGTGAAATTGATAAAAAGGGTATGAAAATGGGTATAGAAATGATTTAAAATAAATTTCTAACATGAAATTGGTATGTGATAATTACTTGTATGACTACATAAAATTTGGTATTATGTGGGCATGCTATGTATTTATACTATGTCTTGTGAATGAAGTGTGTTATTGACATATATTATGTAATAACATGCTTGAAATATATTGTTGGATATAAAAATGTTGATGTATGCTTATAGATATATCGACATTGTGATGGAATTGGTGATTATATGCTTTGGATATGAATTGTCATGGAACATGTATAAATATGGTAAAATTTGCTCATATGACATTCATTACATATTGGGCATGACATTGATATTGCAATGGTGCATTACATTGCATTTGCACAGAAGTATCGCATCTATTGGTAGAAGAAATTGGTGTGGGTATGAGTGTGGGCATGGTTAGTAAGAAGGGCTAGACTATCTCTCGGGTGAGAGACCTGGTGATTGGATATGCATTTCATTGGTATAAGAGCCCATAAAGTGTGTCGGTGTAGGCGGAACCATTGGTGCAAGTCCATAAATTTTGTGTTGATTGGGTGCCGTTGGTGTAAGTCCATAAATACTCATACCAAGAAAGACCCAGAGATTTTTAAATAGTCATTGGGTATGTAACACCAATGGCGGGGCTTGGAAAGCCAGTTTTTTTTATTACTCATGGCATTGCATGGGAAAAAAGGAGTCAGGGAGGACTCGGGTTGAGTTGCATGAGTGGGTATCACCTCATATCATGGCATAACATGTTAGATTCCAACTTAGACTTGCTAAATCTTAGTTGGAATGGTTGTTGCTTGTTTATGTGTTGCATGTGAATATTTTATATGCATCTAGGTTAGAGAGTAGTCTTTGTAGAAAATACTATACTGAGCGTGGCTCACCCTTTATGAAAAAAATATTTCAGGTGCAGGTGGTACGTTGGCGGAAGGCTCTCACTCGGGGCCTCAAGTATGAAGAAAGCTGGAATGTGACTTTATTTTGAGTGTTTTGTAAAGTATTATGAAAATCTAGTTTGGCATGTAAATTAATGAAATTGAAATTGTATTGACCTTGTGTTATATGAAATATTGTTATTACACATGTGTTGGATGAAAAGGGGATGGGCTGGAAATGTAAAACATGTGAAACAAACAAAAGTCGGCAAAACATACCAGTAGGGCGTATCAGTATAACGAGGTCCAGTGGGTAACTCATACCGGTAGGGCATACCGGTACAACTTGTTCCAAAAGGCAAACCCTACCGGTAGGAATTTTCGAGTAGGCTCACCCTACCGGTAGGAATTTTTCAGTAGGCTCACCCTACCGGTAGGACTTCCAAAAATTTGAAATTTTACAATTGTTTTGACATGTTTTTGGGTCATGTGTCCTTCCTTCCAAATGATGTAAATGGGCTATAATGGAGTATGAAATATAGAATATTGGATCACTATTTGATTAAATGATAAAATGTACACGGGTTACACGCTTGAGTTATAATCCCGGTAAGGGGATGCTATTAACGTGATGTCGGGTTGTGCGACAATCACAGGTACTTCCGTGAGTTGACGGGTGGTCAACGGTTAAAAAAGGACCCCCGATTTTAGGGGCGTCACATATATACACACAGATAAAGAGAGAGAGTCAGACATACAGAAACTGAGAAAGAGATGGGTTTTAGAGATTCTGTAGTCTACACACACACACACACACACAGAGCTCCATACCTAGGGGATGAAGCCTTGAAAGAAGGTGATGAAGCCACAACACAAAGAAAAAGCTGAAAAGGATGATGAAGCCACTGCAAGAAGACGAAAAGGAAATTAGAACAAAAGAAAAAAATACCGAGTGAGTTTCACTCGCCAGAAGTAGCGAGTGAAAAGGGGTTGATGTAAAATAATTAGTGGGGTAGAGAGCTTGGTGAAGAGAAATTTTAGGAGCTGGCTCTAAAAAAATAGCTATCATACGGCTATTAAAGAGTCCCTTGGAGTTGCTCTAAGTAGATTTATTGATTTATCAAAAACACACACACACACACACTCTTTCTCTCCCTATTTTCTCTCACCGTTACTCTCTCACTCCCTCTTCTCTATTTTTTTTCTCTCTCTCCCCTATTTTATCTGTCAAACTCTCTCTCTCCCCTACGCAATCAAGGAGCCATTACTCTCTCTCTTTCCATATTTTCTCTTTCTTTTCCTATTGAAGAAGTACGAAAAGGTGGGATACAGTGACACATGGTAGAGACCACAAAGAGTGTCACAAAAGAGATATATCAAAGACTGACACGAGTATTACATGTATCTCTTTGGTTTCACACTTTGATTTATGCGTTTGGTGTCACACTTTGATGTCACTCTTTTATTCTCAACCATGTATCACATGTATGTTATCCTTGTTTGCTTGGTGTCACTCTTTGATGTATCTCTTTGTGTCACATTTTCATGTACCTCTTTGGTGTCACACTTTGATGTATTTGTTTGGTGTCACTCTTTGTAGTCTCTACCATGTGTCACTGTATGCCAAATTTTCATTCTTTTTCAATAAAGAGAGAAAATAGAGAGAGACAAATAGAGTAACAGTGTCTTGAATACATAGGGGAGAGAAAGAATTTGAGAGAGAAAATAAGATGAGAGGGAGTGAGAGAGAAAAAAATAGGAAGATAGAGAGTAACAATGAGAGAAAATAGGGAGAGAGATAGAGTTTGAGTATAAGAATAAATGTTCAAAATTCAAAATAATGATAAAATCAAATCAAATCAAATCTTTACGTATTTGAAAAGAAAATAAGCTGTCAATCAGCTATGCATTATTTAAAGAAGGGTAATTACATAATACAGGAAAAACTAAATTGAATTGTGTATCTAATAACAAGAAATCTACGTATAAGATGACTTAATAGCGTAAAAATCTGACTGTGGACTTTCTCTCAATTCTAAGCACAAGTCATGAGCTCAAAACAAAAATGGATTTTGAGTTAGTGGTTTTTTTGATACTAAATAGGTTTGCCCTCATCAGAACAAAGCTATGCTAAAACCAAAGGCACTTCGCTTGTGCAACTCCTGATATTCATAGAAAATATTCCTTTTCGACGAAAGTTGAACTTTTTCGTGTGCGTAGATTTCAAGAACATCTAGAAAGGCCTTTTCCGCATGCTAGAAGGCTAGTTTGGAGTTTGCGCTCTTCTCTTAGACATCAACCGACGAAGGAGTTGGTCTCGGTTGTCTCGTTCCTCTATCGACTTCTTCTCATGATGCCAGATCACCACTTGAATGATTGGCACGCACCAGGAAGTCCTCCACTGAATTCTTATTCCATCATTGCAATGAAAGCAATACAGGTGACTTTTTTATTTTCTATGAGGGCAGCTTCTTGTATCGGACACCCTATCTCCATGATTATGCTATGTGAATCTAGATTTTATCAAACAAAAAAAAATCTCCACATTTTTTAATGATACATATTCAAAAAAATATATTCAGTTTTAGTGCAGCAGTAAAATTACTCTCTATTGGAATTTGACATTATTAATTAAAGTAATGAAAATAGTCTCTACGTATATTTAATCTTTCCTAAATTCTGAAGTATGTAATTCCTTTTCATTATCACTAAATATTGCACACATGCGTTGCACGTGAATTATTTTTTACAATAGTTTTGATTTTATATTTATCATATCGGTATATAGGTTAATTTGTTTGGAATTGGAATATTATGAGAAATTTATGGGTCCTATTTTATAGTTTAATTGTAAATATGGTAAAATACATTGGTCACATACCCACACATACCTACCACAACAATCTTGAAGTTTAAAGATAATAAATAATTGAACTAATTTGGTCTAGTCTAATTGGCAACCCTTCGATCTTTTAAGACTATACCAGCTAAAAGGTCAAGCAGCCAATTCTTGCCAAATGCAAGACTTAGTTTTTTATGTCACCCTCTTTTAGGATTCTATTTGTCCTCTTTTAGATTTCTCTCTAACTCTATGTTATATGCTTTGTTCTTTTATATATATGTTAAACCTATAATAGTGATTTGCATACACCTATTGGGTGACTACACAATTTCATTTATCAACAATATTTTTTAATATGAAGTTATCACTTGATACATTGGTACACATGTGCATTGCATGTGGACAATTTTAATTTATAACGGTGATGTCATTTTTAACATTATGTTAAAACAATTAAATAAGTATACACCTGTGAATTAAAGTATCTGCTCTTTGATATTTGTTGCCGGTATATGTTATATGTTGGTATGTGTTCCAACCACTATAGTCTTCCAAGAAGTTAGACTACATGTTAAATTGATTACTTCAAAGACTGATTGGGCGCACCATAAATACTGGAAGGTTGAGTGAGACTATACGTTTATGTGTGGCAAATCTATTATACATTATCGATAATGAACTCAATCCCTTATCTTGATGTATTTGCCTATTCTATAGTTTAGTGGTGGAACTTTAGGCCATCCTTGGGGAAATGCACCGGGTGTCGTAGCTAATCAAACAGCTGTAGAAGCATGTATACAAGCTCGTAATAAGGGCCGTGATCTTGCTCGTGAGGGTAATGCAATTGTCTGTGAGACTAGCAAATGGAGTCCTGAACTAGCTGCTGCTTGTGAGGTCTGGAAGGAGATCAAATTTGAGAGAAGTTTGATAAAATCCCCACAAAAGATATTGTATTTTTATAATAGAACACAAGATAATAGGATAATCCAGTAAATCATCATAATGCGTCTTCAAATGTAGATTTGGTTGTAAATACAACCATAATCAAGAACGAGCTGCAACTTTAAGTTCCATACAAACCAATAGGTAGAAGACGTATATATTTCAGTTACAAAGACTTGTTTCTTCTGTAACATTTATCTGAGATGTTAGAATTTTGGGAATTAGAAGTGACAAAAACTAAGTCAAGCTTATATCTGAGCAATTCTCCAGGGCTAACTTATATCTAGTTAAAGAAATTTAATTCTAGATTTATTATTAGATTTATCTAAATGTATAATATATTTGGAAGTTCAAAAATTAGATTTTTAAAGTGCTTGAGTTCGTATAAATTTCACAAGTCATTATTATAACTTGATATTTATTCTCAAAAAATCTTAGGACTTGTTTGTATTATTTTTAGAATCTATAATGTCTATAAGTTACAACACCTATTAGACTAACGAAAAAAATTAGTTTTGATAGTATGAATAAATCAAAAAAGAGAAATTAGTTAGAGTAATCTTAAGATCAAGATAATATAAACTCTATATTATTGTTAAATAACAGTTATAAAATTACAATATAAACTTTATCAAATTGTGTTGGGGAAAAATTATAAAATAAATTGAATTTGTATGTTTCTTTAAGGGTACATACAATGTAAAAGTTTTACGATTTAAGCCATAAATGTCTTCATATATTTATTTAAGGACAAAATAGAAATTCAAAATTTTTGTACATTTAAATCCAATTATTATAAGGACAAAAGAGAAATTCAAAAAAATTTCATCTAAGGTAATTTTATTAGTAGAATAGATATAGATATCAATATGTTTGTTTTTTTTTCCATGACATTGTTAAATTAATCAAGTGGTGTTAAATTAATCAAAGTGGTTTTGTCTTCTTAATGAGGATTCTTGATGGAGACACTGGTCGCTCTCATTTGGTGATCAGGTGCTTCCTTGGATTCTAAAGAAAGAGATGTATGACAAATGCAACAAACTCTCTTGCTATTAGAGGGCTACATCTCATACCGTCCATCATACTTAAAAATAGTAATAGTCTATCTGAAATATATGTATCCCATGGTCATGATGGGAACAACCATGCCAACTACTCTAAAGCTTTAAGAAATTACAATAAACACCACAATTTTGCATTTATATAATGGATGGTTATAGTTTTAGCAATTTTCTTTTACTAACGTGTTAAGATTGATGAGCGTATTCTGAGCTGACAAGTTGGACACAAGAAAATAAGGAAATTGGAGAAAGAAGAAAAAAAAGTGAGCAGTTTTAAACTATCCATGGATGAGCAAGTCTCCATAAGAGTTTGTTTGGATAGATTTTTGGGATGATTTGGATTAACTTTTTTAAATTCTTCTAAACTTAAACTTTTTTTTACAAAGATGAGATTCAACATTGAATCCGGTGTTTGGTATGCAACATATACACATGTAGGATCTACAAATATATCATAATTATTAACAACTATTTATCTTGTAAATGACTATTTTACCATTGATCAATCTAATTCATACTTATGTTAAAGGGTACAATTGTCTTTTGCATCTTCAACCCTTTATTTAACCTATCTTTCCAAACCCACCTCCTTAGGTTGGATGAAACTCATGATCATGAATTTAATATTCAGGTCAATTGTAGGCTGAGATTAGGAACCTAAGATTGAATTTTCAATCCAAATATAAGGTTTTGAGGTCTTTTAAACTATTTTCCCTAAACCCATATTGTCAACCTCCCATACCCTCCTACCAAACTACCCCAAATAAATCAAGCCTCATTATTGTTTTATTTGTTTCTCTCTGTTTTTTTTTCAGCCCAAAGAAGACTTCAAATTTTCAAAAAATAAAAGAAAAATGCCAACTGAAATACAAGGTAGCGGAGCCACTTTGAGGCCCCCCCCCCCCCCCCCCCCCCCCCCCCCCCCC
>CAUOFW020003047.1:0-11064 GCA_963454935.2 Ilex paraguariensis | reverse complement strand
CGAGGGATAAACTTGTACAATATATAGTATTTTATTTATTTTTAATTTATGCATTCAATTTTCAATTACTAAAACTCTTTTATTTTATCATTCTCAATTTATTATTTATATTTTCTTTTCTGAATAGTCATAGAATTTATTTTGTTTATGGATTCAGTCAGGCTTTTTTTATTGAATAGATTAGCTCTGTGATTATGTTTAGATCAATTATTTATCTATATTAATTTAATTCTTTGCTTCAATATTATTTCTTGAGTATATTGTCGTCGTTGAATTTTCTCAATAGTGATGATAATTTACGTATTTTAAAAGTGGTAAATGATTTTTCAATGGGTTACATTTGGCTTAATCTTTGTTTATAAATCTATACCTTCCGATTGAAAATTNTTTTAAAAGTGGTAAATGATTTTTCAATGGGTTACATTTGGCTTAATCTTTGTTTATAAATCTATACCTTCCGATTGAAAATTTTGGGAATTGAGTTCCTAGTTAAGTTATTCAATGAATTAAGAATAATTAAATTACCAGATTTGTACAAGAGATTCCCGATATTTTACTATTTGTTAAATTTGAATACTTTTTCNAAATGATTTTTCAATGGGTTACATTTGGCTTAATCTTTATTTATAAATCTATACCTTCCGATTGAAAATTTTGGGAATTGAGTTCCTAGTTAAGTTATTCAATGAATTAAGAATAATTAAATTACAAGATTTGTACAAGAGATTCCCGATATTTTACTATTTGTTAAATTTGAATATTTTTTTCGTTTGTCACTTTGTTTCACTTTAAGTTACATTTAAAATTAATCTTTATTCTCTAATAATCATTTAATATTTTTCTTTAGTTTTTTTGTCCCTTCTATTATTCTTTTAATTTGTCTCTCTGTGAAATCGACACCTCCAAAGCAGTGCTACAACTACCGCGTTATTCTGTGGACGTAATCAAGTGTCACTCGTGTCGTATTTGTGTTACTTATATCGTTTCATTGTTATTCGTATCGTGTTCACATCAAAACCTACAAAAAAAAATCTATTTAGTGTGTTGTGAGTATTAAATATTAGTCTNTTGTCTCTCTGTGAAATCGACACCTCCAAAGCAGTGCTACAACTACCGCGTTATTCTTTGGACGTAATCAAGTGTCACTCGTGTCGTATTTGTGTTATTTATATCGTTTCATTGTTATTCGTGTCGTGTTCACATCAAAACCTACAAAAAAAAATCTATTTAGTGTGTTGTGAGTATTAAATATTAGTCAAAACTACTTATTATGCATATTTAATAATCGTGTCAATTTTATAATCGTTCGTGTTAAATTCATATCAACGGGTCATAACTAACACCCTAATTTTTGGCCAGGCAATGCATGGGCATGATGCTATGAAGCACGGATACTTCATCAAGGTCGGCATACCCGTATCGGATACGATAATCGTCGGATACTCGATAATACCTATCGAATACGCATCATTCGTATCCAATAATTAATAAAATATGTGAATGCTTCGCGAATACTTCTAAACATGAAATAAGATGTATAATTTTTAATTTTAAATTATACCCCTTCTTTGGAGTTCAGATACAATATAAAAATATCAACAAAATTTCATTTGATTTTAAAGACACGAGTGTTTTTTTAAGTATTATCTATTATTACATGTTAAGAGAGTATAAAAAAAATGAGTCATTACACTATGCTTTTAAAAATAAATACTTGTAAAATCAACTAGTTAAATGTGGTTATGATTCCTTCAATTGGTAATGATCATTTTATGAACATATCATAATAAAATGATATTACATCCTTTTAATGGTAAAAATTCTTAATTTTACTTACTAATATTAAAGAATTATTGAAAAATTATAATTTCTAAGTCACTAAATAATAAAAAAAATATAAAATATATTTTATTATAAACATATTCTGACCGTACCCGTATCTTATTTTTTAAAATTTTATTATATCGCCGTATCTATATCGTATTGTACTCGTATTCGTGCTTTCTAGGCACGATAATATTTACTGTTTGTCATTCAAAGTATGCTCAATCAATATTCTCATTCTTTTTCCTTTAGATATTTTCTTGTTTGCAGACTTTTGTTATAGTACCAAAAACTTACCTCAGAGAGAATTTGTCCAACTTATCACTTTGACGTTGGATATTCAAGTCTCAGTGTTTACATCGGAGTCGGTGGTTAACCGTTATATTAGTCCAGTTAAGTTCATTTTTAAGAAGAGTAATAGGTGTGATCAAGGGTCTCATGATTCCACCAGCGAGAATTTATCTGGTAGTCTTTGGGTGTTCTCGTTTACCCCCATCTCTTTTTTCACAAGTAAAAAAAAAAACTTACCACCAAATGGGGTGGTCCAGTGATATACTGACCAAACTTTCTCACCCCGAAGTTACAATTTCAAATCTTAGAATCTACATTAGAGATCGATGGTTGACTAATATACTAACTTAACTAAATTCATTCCCGAGAGAACCTATCAGGATAGTTTCTTGGCACTTTTTTTTGCTCTCACCTTTTTTTTTACCAAAAAAAGAAAACCTAAATAAAAGTGTGATGCGTGTTAAGGTATCTTATATTATTATTTTATTTTACTTTAGTATTTTTCCAAATAATAATTAACAATGAACCAAATCAAGATCTACTGTTACAAATNAAATAACTAATATTTGAGTCTACTGTCAATCTAACTGCAATAATTGATTAAATAGACAAACTAGATCGGTAACTTAAGTAACATAAAATTATTCAAAAACACATGTAAACATGTCCAAAATGCAGGCGAGACAATTTATTGAGGTAAAACTATAATTCTTCAATTTTAATATTTTTACCAGTAAAATGGGTTCCCCCACCAGTTTAATGGTTCCTGATTCAATCGACTAGGTCATCTAGGACTTGGTGGGCTTGGTTTTGTTGCAACTTGCAAAAATAATCTAAATGTCCACCCAATCCTATCTAGGCAGTGGGTCACCGAGTTGACCAGTCAGACCGAATTACTCTTTAATCAACCCCACGGTCAATGTCTAGAAAATAGAAACATCTACGAGAAATCTTAATGGAAATTGGGTCTGAAAATCCATAAATAATCTTATTTTAAATTTAGACGTATTGAATTCGAATCTTGGCAACCCTTTTAGATTAAGTGGTTATGAGGAATTTATCCGTCATAAATACATTAGTCTAGGTCTGGATGGTATGCTTTTGATTAGACCAGAGAGACAATTATCGATGTGCACATAAGTTAATCCGAACACTCCTAAACATTAAACCAAAAAAAAGGAACATAAAAAGATATGGAATTTGGCCAAGTTACACTTGAAATGTAATCTTATGACCCAACATAAATTCAATGTAACAAAATTAATCCTCTTATCTCTATGAAAGACTTGTTACATATTAGATAAAGGGTAATAGTATTTGGACTTAAAAAATTAATTTAATTTATTAACGTAACGATGTGATAAGTGATTGAGTCTTAATAAAGGCATTTAAGAGTTATCATCACAATAATACTATTAGACCATGTCACTGTCACATCATTAAATTAACAAATTAGATCAATTTTTTTTATATTTCAATAACATTAGTCGATGGTATTAAAACTAGTTAATTATTTCTAGAGTAATGTTATTCAGACTTAAAAATCTAATCTTATTTACTGACATGATGATTTGAATTTTATTAGAATTATTAGATGATGACATGATGATTTGAATTTTATTAGAATTATTAGATGAAGAGCAAGTTTCAATATTTGATAGAATCCACGGTCAATCTAAAATTTATAATAAATTATCTCAATAAGATTAGTCATTACAGTTGAGTTTTGGCCGATTTGTGGGCTGTACAGGTGTTGTGAGTNAAGAGCAAGTTTCAATATTCGATAGAATCCATGGTCAATCTAAAATTTATAATAAATTATCTCAATAAGATTAGTCATTACAGTTGAGNATGACATGATGATTTGAATTTTATTAGAATTATTAGATGAAGAGCAAGTTTCAATATTTGATAGAATCCACGGTCAATCTAAAATTTATAATAAATTATCTCAATAAGATTAGTCATTACAGTTGAGTTTTGGCCGATTTGTGGGCTGTACAGGTGTTGTGAGTCAATTCAAACAGAAGGCAAAGAAAAGAGACACAATCATCTAATAATTAAAGCACACCCANAGTTTTGGCCGATTTGTGGGCTGTACAGGTGTTGTGAGTCAATTCAAACAGAAGGCAAAGAAAAGAGACACAATCATCTAATAATTAAAGCACACCCAAAAGACAAGAAGAGCTGAAGCAGAGAAGAGAGGATGGGGTCGGAGTGAACGCATTCTTAAGTAGAAAAGAGAAACACGGGATCTTTAAAAAGACACTATATATTTGCCCACTTGCCATCCCAACTTGCATCCAAACTGTCTGCTTCTACCCATTCAACAAAACAACAACACAGATAGCTAGAGGAAGAAAGCGCAAGTTGCATAATTCTTTATTCAAACAGGTATAGCCTTATAGAGAGAGAGAGAGAGAGAGAGAGAGAGGGCATAAATACAAAGGTTGCAACTTGCAATTTTCTTTAACAGCTAGTTGGTGCAATATCAAAGGTCCAAGTTGCAGAGTAGCTGTTGATTCCCTTCACATAATTAGTATTTTGATGCAACATGCTTCACCTCTTCCCTTGCCGGGCCCCCATGAATTCCTCAACTAGTTTAATCTAAATTTAACCAAAAACAAATATATCTATCCTTGGTTAGCTGAAAAACTTTATAAATATTTATAAAAATAAAAAAGATAATTCAATGCATGAGAGTTTTATTATAATAAAGCATATAAAGGGTTTGACATATGGAGACCAATTAATTTTAGACATGATCTATAAATTATACATAAAATCAAGCTGTTCGGATGATAAATGGATAAATCTGTTAGACTCATTCATAATTGGGTCGATATGAGTCAAGCTAAGTACGATATTAGCCCACTAAATACGACTTAATTTACAATTTATACATAGACAAAAATTAAATAATGGAGGAATAACAAATTTTGATGCAACATGATACAACCAGATGACTACCCCNCTAAATACGACTTAATTTACAATTTATACATAGACAAAAATTAAATAATGGAGGAATAACAAATTTTGATGCAACATGATACAACCAGATGACTACCCCCAAAAAAAACTGCAAATCTAGATCAGTTCTAATTAATCTATTCAAGGACTTTTACAATGCACAAGAGAAGTATTCTTTTTATTTTTTATTTTTTGTTGAGGGGTGTTCCGTCAACTTACACGCACCTTGATTAATCATCTTTTCTATCTGGTCAAAAATAAGTCATCTTCATTGGAACCAAAGTATTCACAAGAGATAAATCGCTCATGATCTGACCCTAAAAGATTATTAAAACTCGAACTTAAAATATCTAGGTTTACAACTCGTCTTTATTAGAACATAAATATCAAATAAATTAAACAGTCTAATGCACCCAATTGTATAAAATTTCATTAATAACCCTAACGAACAAATATGCAGCAATCGCTGATAACAATTTGAACTAAATCCCCAAGTCCTCCATGGACTTTGTACTGCATCCCTCGCCCTCAATTCTCTTTCTTACCGATATATATGAGTGCAGACATGAGATCAAAACCATGCAGTAGTGTAGTAGGAAAGAACTAATCTTATGAAAATCAATACTTTTTTTTTTTTATATAATTATCTGGACAGGACGATGCACTAAGAAGAAAACCCTAGTTTGCAAAGCACGAGTGCTGCTATTTTTAATTATGAAACTTTGACAGTGGAAAAAGAAACCTTAACATAAACGAAGTTGTCCCATGGCAGCAGGTCAAAGATTACATGCTTTTTCATTGTTTTTCAAGTTATTTTGCGAGGTTATTTGCTATCATGGTCCAGTTATGTACTACTTAAACAAATTAACAAAGAACAAACACAAGATTTATTAATCACCATTGAGTGAATCCATTGAACTAAGACGATCATCTTTGTGGAAAATCGAGATGAAACGATTACTATATTCAAAGTCTAGCTAGTTACAACCACAGCCGCCTTAACCACATGCGCAATAAAGATCGGCCATTTCACGTGGAACTCATATGTAACCTGACGTTCGAATTCGTTGTTTATATAAACACTGTCTTTCTTTACATTAATCTAACCCTAAACATGCTGATCGTACACTGAACATGTAACAAAAATCATTCAAATGTCATTAAATTTTCTTGTTCCTCACCATCCTCCTCAAACACATACATATCTTAATTTTTCGTTCTGGACATTAATATTTGAGCTTTTCTGAGCAAAACGTTATTATTCCATTGGATTCACTTAGAACCACAATATCATCACCATTGACAAATAGAAAGCAATCAAATTGATCCCAACAATAGTTCAAGTGATAACGAAGACAAAATGTAAATTTCAAATTTCATCCCCGTATTATTATTATTTCACACAGGCAAAACAAAAGGGACAAGAAACAATAAAGATTATAACATTAACTGGGTGCGGCGATAACACTGTCAAGAACATCTCAGGCAACTTCCCGAAACGATCAAGCCATCAAAAAAGCATTTTAACTATGAAAACCAACATCAAATCATCACAGACTATAGGTATTAGGTACAGTCGTCGTGTTACCAAAAGATCAATCGGTTGATTCATTGTTTCCTCTCCGATTGTCATGTTCTGTGCATAACTGCATATATGTATATATATGTATTCATGAAGAGTTTCGTCTGGCTAAGTTCTCGGCAGTCTGAGCAAGTGATTGGAGGTTGCATCGAACAATGGTGTCAACGAACACCATAGTTTCTTCTTTAGTATTGCCCGGCGGTATGTCAACGACGTATGACTCGGTTACAACTGTCCCATTTCCGGCGGGTGTGGGGTGTAGGGTGGTGACCGACCGGTAATTTGCGAGGCGGTGGTCCCCACCGATGACGCTGAAGCTGATTACATGACGCTCGTCGTCGAGGATTTCGAGGCGCTCAGTGCTGTTGGCGGCAGGGAGGCCTGAGACGACGTGGACTTCACGAAGGGTGCCCACGTGACCGTCGCCGTTAATCACGTGGCAGCTCTTGATGAAGTGCTTGTAGGCTTGTGGATTGTCGAAGCGTCGCACTACGGACCAAACGTTGGAGACCGGGGCGGAGATTTGCTGGATCACTGCGGAGCAGCACTGGCTGGGTCCCACTGGGTGGGTATGGTAGCGTGCCACGGAGCCTGGCACAGGGGTGGCACACGGTAGTGGTGTCCGTCGTTGAAGAGTGGTGGTGGACTGCTGTTGTGGGGATTGTTTGCAGGAGGTGGTGGCGGTGGAATTGGTTGTTGGGTTGTTGATTCTGTGAAGTAAAATAGATGAATTTGGCCGATCCGAAGGCATTTTGCGATGGTTTTTGATTCTGATCTGGAGAGAGAAAAGTGCAAATAAAGATTGGTTTTGAAGGGGGCTTAGGAACTAGATGATTGTATGTGTATATATATTGAGAGAGAGGTTGAGAGGGGGAGTTGGGTTAGTCACTTTCCAGCTCTCTTTAAAGGTGGCTGAGGGTATGGCTGATCTTTCCTGTGGGCGATGCTATGGAGAGAGAGAGAGAGAGAGAAGGGTTAGTTGGCATTTGCAAGGAAGGAGATGAAGTAATGAAAGTTCATGTGAGGGTAATAAAATAGGACCAACTTGGTATGTCAGCTGAAGTTACCAAAACAACCCCGTTCTGTAAGTGTCCTTAAATTACAGATTTGACCTCAAGCACACAACGTTTTTTTTTGGGGAAGAGGGAATAGCCGGAAGAGGTTTGGTTGTCTCATTTGCATAATTCTTTCTTGTACTGGTCTTATTAAAACTTTAACATGTAATCCCAACAAAATTTTCATGTGTAGATATGTGTTCAACAAATTTTTCAGGTTTTGATAAATTACTTATCCCAAAAAATATAAATTGGAAAAAATGACTACCCTTTTGAGCAATGTTATTTGAACCGGTTCAAACCGACTGATAAAAATCAATTCAATCGTGAAACGAGACCTAAATCGGTCTGATTCTCTAGTTAGATCGTATAAGGAATTGAACACCTGAAAACCGCTGAAACGGTCGATTTTAGACCAAATCTGTGAACCGAACAATTAGAATTTCAATTCTTATATATATAATCATCTTTTTGGACCATTTTCTCCTAAATTAATCGCAGATCAATGCACACTTCACACTTCAATTCAGTGGACACTTAGGCGACGAACAAGTGACTATTCCAATGACAAACAATAGCTCAAGGAGGGGATCACTCAACGACTACTCCTCTGGTTAAAGCTTGATCTCTCTCACTCAGCCAGTTTTTCTAACTCAGGCGACGAACAGCTTCAAGCCTTCAACACTTTAGTGGCCAAGCGACCATTTCAGGGACGAACAACAGCTTAGCGAAGGGACCATTAAACGACTACTCCTCTGCTCAAAGCTCGATCTTTCTCACTCAATCAGCCTCTCTAACTTAGGTAACGATCAGCTTCAAGCCTTCAACAATTTAACTCGATTGATCTGACTTCTCTCCTTCCTTCTCCTTGCTTGTATAACACTAAGTATAAGGGTGTAACATCTCTCTCTCTCTCTCTCTCTCTCTCTCTCTCTCTCTCTCTCTCTCTCTCGCATGCACACGCGCACAATTGAAGATTTTCTCTGTCACACAAACAGAAACTTCTCCAATCGATTTCTCTCCTTCTGTATGTAACTCTCTGCCAAATTGGGGTATGCACCACTTGTCAAGTATTTAATACAACAATTAAGAAAGAGACCCAACACATACAAACTCAAATTAAGTGGTTTGGTCAGGGTGACAAACTCCACTGTATATGAAAGGCTACGGTGGCCTGAATTTTTTATTGGTCAAGGAGTATAGAGTATTCAAATGTAAGTGATGTTTCTTATGTGTAGGCGGGGCTTGCAATTTATAAACAAGTGAAGTTGACTCCAAGGGGTTCTGATTGAGGCGTCCTCCTCGCAACTAATTTCATGAAGCTCGTCTTATCTCGTAAAGGGCAAGGTGATCTCGCAAGATTGACGATATGCCCCACAAATTCCCTCGTGCGCTGATGATGTGCTAAGTTTTTGTTGGTCTGCATCTGTGATCTAAACATGTTTTGGGCCTATCATTTGTGGTCTGGGTCTAGTCTGGGCCAAGTCTGTCATGACCAATTTGACCAATTGAACTAACAATTGAACCAGTAAACTATTGATTCAATCTCCTTGCCGATTTGGTGATCGATCCAATTATGATAACATTGCTTTTGAGAAAGATGGGGCACATTTGTCATTTGGTGCATACCAATAAATTCTCCCTCCTTGCCAGTGAAGTGGCAACATCGTAAATATGATAGATATGAATGAGCAAATAGGTCAACTTTCCCAAAGATATATAGGCAAATGGGAAATCAACTTGCAGAAGAAGTCAGACACATTTATAGCACTAATATTTTAGAACCAATGTGCACTCTATAATAAGCTTTTTATTACCTGTTTTACCATTTGCTTCTTTTCTTTTACTCTTTTGTCTGCTTTAATGTGAAGCTTTTAGCCCCATGATAACGACCCATATGATTTATGACCATATCTTAGGATATAGATAGTGACCCCACGCTTATCCAATCATAGTTTTTAAAATAAGTAAATGATTTAGGGTTAATATACATAGTTCGGCTTTAATTGTATCGTAATCCATGGGCTAACTTAGATTAAAAAAAAATCATGAGTTAATTATCGAGTTCAAATCTCATTTGAAGAGAGACATTCAAATCTCATATCAAGTGTCTTGTAAAAATTATCTTGGTTTATTTAGTGTTTGTGTAGGTTTAGATAATAGTATACACTAATCCTAAGTGTAACTCAACTAATAATAATGAAGCAGTAAAGTCAGACGTCTTGAGTTCGAAGCTTGACAAATCTTTGGGATAAGGTTATGGATAATTTAGCTCTCTTGAATATCCTAATTTTGGTATAAGCTGATCTAAACACTCTTTACCATTGAAAAAAAAAAAAAAAAACGTTCATGTTATGGGGGTTCTTAGCACTAATTTTTTGTGGGATATGTTACCCCACTCCCACCTACAGTAATTATGCTATGATTAGGAACTTAATAAAGTTTTCTAGATCCTTAAGCATAAGCTAAAGGATGTAATGAGCTCCTTAATTATATTCTTTTCCTCTTAATTTTACTTGGTGTTAATCTCTCACCGGCTTCCATCAACTTGACAAGTTGACATTTAAAATAGGCATGGAACAAAGTTGGTTCATCCAGCGGAGAAGACCACTTCAAACTTTCAAAGTTGTTTTTTTAGTAAAATCAACCCTACAGAGACGCTATACTTATGCACCTCATGACGCTTTATGTTGTTTGTCGTTTTTTGTTTGAAAATTTTGCCACTTGTTTTTTGTTGCTTTCCAGTTCCAGGTAACATTGTAGGTAGGTCTAGATGATGCTGGAGCCTTTGGATGATTCAGTTGAGCAATTTAAGTTTAGGTGAGCTTTCTTGCGTAAAAGAAGGTGTTGATTTTTATGAGACTAAAAATAGGCAGGAATCAATCATGTTAGATAAAGTGAGTTAGTATTCAATTTTAATAGACTCGTGTCAAAAATGTTATATTCATATCCGATTCGTTAAATAATTTGTGTCTAATGAATCATGTAAGATCGGATTTATGTTATTGGAAAACTTTTGAGCCAACTCAACAACCCACTTTCTGTTTAGCAATTGTGTCGTGGAATTTTCATTAAATCTCGATAACTTAATGGTCTGCTAAGTTAGGAAACATTGATCCTAGGTGCATTAGCATATTAATTTTCTGTGATATTAATTAACTTTGTAGAGAGAGAAAATAAAAGTCTATCTGTCTAAGTACTGTTGAACTTTATGGTTTCCAACTTGCCATGGTTGCTTGACTTGGTTTCATCAATTCAATCATCTACCACGACTAATATAACTTAACTGTAAACCTTACAACTTCTCTCTCTCTCTCTCTCTCTCTCTCTCTCTCTCTC
>CAUOFW020003046.1:0-40545 GCA_963454935.2 Ilex paraguariensis | reverse complement strand
ATACAATCCGGCATAGAACTATGCTATATTGGCAACATATAGAGCCATGATAAACTATGATTTGCTGATACAACATACTCCATGAGATTAATAAAGCCTGTGTTTGCATCAATTCTAAGGGTAAATATGTGTAGTCATCTTTACTACAGTAGCAGTTAATCATCTTTACTACAAGTATAGTCACATGGAGACACCTTATATGGCTACCCCACCCCCCCCTTCTTCTCTTCTTCTTTTCATATTATTGTGTTTGCAACTCTTGAATAATCCACAAGTGACTATATGAGGTGTGCAGCACTTTGAGGGATACAAATAATTGATACACATGCAAGGAAGCATCTGAACAGAGCATGGACTCTAGTTTCAGTACAAGTGCACAACAGCAGTGCATATCACAGGTTTTTTGTTGTTTATACTCAATTCTCCACCATTGTTGCAACAATTAAATTGAAAATGATCCGATTCAAAGACGAATTCACAAAAAAGAAAATGTCAGCGTAAATCATATTTATTCAATATTTGCTTTCCAGATGGATTTCATAATTCTATTCTCCCAATAATTTCATCCGTAAAATAGTATATAATAAGCAAAATCCAAAATAAAAACTAACAGAAGCGAACCAATCAAAAAAAATTGAACTAGTTATTGGATCATACGTGGCAATTACCTGGTATGAGGGAGGGGGTGGAGATCCTCTAGCAGTGGAGAGCTTGAAGAAGGAATAAGTTTTCTATGTAAAGTTATGAGATTTTCCGATTAAATTTTGGATAAAGTGAATAAAATTAGAAGAGGATAATGAGTAAATGCAAAAATTACGGTAAGGATTTGTTAACAAAAACTCATTATCTAATAAAGTATTACAGTGATAGTTGTGTAATGCCAGGACACAAAAGGCAACCGACGTCTGACAGAGACAGGGCAGAGCCACCCTTGGGCTAGGGAATTACAAATACAGTTTTTCATAATGGTATTGTCTTCAATTAAATGTTACAAGTTGTGTTCCATGCACCTAATTAAAATTTAAATCCCGCACTAATTGATGCTTTACTTATAGGAACAGGGTAATTATAAAGTCCCTCCTTTACAAAATTTCTTCCTTGAGTTTTCAATAATCAGAAAGCCAAATGCTGCCACTGTGCCCCGTGGCACCCTTTGATTAAAACACACCCCACTAATTTACCAAATAAGAAACAAGTATAATCATATTTACAAGTACAATTAAGAAATATGAACTCCAATCAACTTATAAATTATGATTCGAAGGATAGGTGTATTAGGTTTTGAATCCAATTACCATGAAAAATTTGTTCATTTTACAAAAGGTTATGCCTCTGGAATAATCTACTACACCACCTTATAGTATATATAGTGATAATAATTATGATTTATCTTGAGAATATTCAAGTTCTTTTCGTTAGTGAGGCATGATGAGTGAAAACAATCAAAATATGCCAAAACATAGTTGTAGTTCTATGGAAAGCCAATAATCATACAATAAGACTCTAAAGGACATTTGAAAAAGTCCAATCTATCAAAGCAAAAAATTAGAGACAAAAAATATTAGAAGTGAATCGGATACCATGTAAAAAATACCATATCATACGCTTTATTTTACCCAATTAATCATACACTTCAATGATTAAGGAAAATGCTAACAAATATCTGGATTTTAAAAGTTTTATTTTGCTAATATCGATATTGTAGTTGTCCAGGGAGTGTCTCAGATAGAAAACACAACTATAGGATCGTCAATGGCATTACCATAAATAATAGGACTAGTCCATATTTTCTTCTCGATTTAATGTGAATGCATTAATTCGGTCCAATTATAACTTTGGCTTGGAACTTAAATGTCAATCAATGCTGTAAATGTGTTCAGTGTGAATGCATTAATTCGTTGCTTAGGAGTTAAGGAAGGAACAAATTTCTATTTATTAAGTAATTAGCAGCTGTTCGAGACATAAAAAAACACTCACAAAAAAAAAAAAAAAACCTTTCTCTCTAGCTCCTTGGTGAATTCCAGAGGCCTCTCTCTCTCTCATACACAGAAGAGAAGACCCATCTTACTCATACAGTCAAATGGGCCAAATGGAGAGCAAAGGTGGGTATTTGGCCGAAGATGTGTTGATCGAGATATTGTCAAGAATGTCTGTGAAATCTCTGCTGCAATTCAGGTGTGTCTGCAAATTTTGGAAAAATCTGATTGATAGTCCCGCTTTCATTTCCGTTCATTTACAACACAACAACGAAAACAAGGACAATGCCCGTCTGGTGGTATACTATCACAATGAGCTTAGGGACATGGGGGACATCGTCTTGTTCCCGGACAAAACGCTTACAGTGCCCACATATCACAATATGGGCATATCCTTCCCCGTATTTAATCGGCTTGGTGGTCCTATTAATGGTGTTTTTTGCTTATGTGACAAAAGTAAACGCATTGCTCTGTGGAATCCCGCGACAAGAGCATTTAGGTCTCTGCCATTGTTGCGCACGAAATTGTTTCCGCGTGATTGGTTCCCTCGTCACTGCGGCTTTGGATTCGGGTTAGATCCCACCAGTGATGATTACAAGGTAGTTTGGATTCGGACTTTTGATGACAGGAACACCGATAAATGGGGCCCATTGATGGATCCCATACATGTTGCTGTGTACACTTTGAGCACAGATTCATGGAAAGATTTCAAGGGTGATGCTCCCGATTGTCTACGTTTTTTGATAGATTCTTGCTTCGATTCCTACTTGAATGGTGTTTATTACTGGTGGTCTAAATCTGTATATAGAAAGCTGGTTTCGTTTGACATGGGGAAAGAGGAGTTCAAAGAGATTCAAGGGCCACCTGATCTTCACCAAGACTCAGAATGCGAGATTCTTACGTTGTACAATGGCTCTATTGCGCTGATTTATTCTCATTCACGAGTGCCACTAGATGCCTGGGACTCAGCTGAGCAGTCATCAGTTACCGTGTGGGTACTGATGGAGGAGGAGGACAGAATGGGATGTTGGATCAAGCAATTAAGTATCGGACCGCTAGATGGAATGATGATTCCAGCTGGGCTGTGGAAGAATGATGAGGTCTTTCTTGAAACTACAACTGGCCACCTGGTCTTGTATGATCCTAATACCCAACTTGTTATTATGGATCTCCAAATCTTAGCCCATAGTTTTCGTTGCCTAGACCTTCATACCTACACCGAAAGCCTTGTTTCAGTCCATGGGGATGGTGAGCCAGACCCAGGAGAACATAAAAATCCATCGGGTGTCATTAAATTACCCCGATCCTTTCTCTATGATCATCCATACTTAGGACACAGCAAAAAAAAAAAGAAAAACCGCCATACATAGGGAAAGCCTACCGAATCAAACGCAACTTTTTCTTCTTGTGTCACAAGTTAAGATTTAATTGGGTCAAACTACGATTCAAACGATTCAGGTTATGACTCAATGATGTTGATTAGAATTGCTTGCAACATTGTGAATCAATAGTAACCCATTAGCACCGATCTTGGATTTTTTAAACTGAATTGAGTCTTAATTTTGATCCAAACGAGTTGTAATTTGGCATAATTGAATTGCAGTTATATCTTTTTTTCAGTATGGTACAAACCTTCGATTCATTTTGGATTGTGGTAGATTTTGATTCGAGTTCAACACTCATGTTGAAGAACTATATAAGTCAAGCCACTATGAACAAGAGGGGGTAAAACGAAAATATTATTCATACTTAATTTAAGAAGCTAATACAAAGACTTAATCGAATATATATGTTTGATTAAAAGTGGGCTTGAAAGAATTTAAAGTACAAAGACTTGAAAGAATTTAGAGTACTCAAAACTTGCCTATAATTTTAGTATTCTATAGATTGACAGGTACATAAACTCTATCGAACACTGTCACAGCCCGTTCCTCTAACTAAAAGTCTATTTACGGTAATTAATAAAATTCTTATACCAAACCATGGACACTTTGTATCTAAAGATTTCTTCTCATTATATATGCATTCAACTTTGCACACACTGATCATATACTTAGCCTTTGAGATTCATAATTTAACTGCCATTAACACAAAAAATAGGTTCCTCAGAGTGCACTAGAAGTTTGATATAAGGGAAATATCATAATTCGTCTCTAAACTTAGGTTTTGGCTTTAATTTGATTGCTGAACTTTTAATTGTCCCAATTTAGTTCATCTAAATTAAGTTCTACCATATATTTACACCATTAGATCAATCGAAGGTTGGACCAATCTGATTCATTTCGGCGTTGATTCAATAGTGGAAATGGACAAAATGACTTAATTGAGACAAAAATTATAGTTGGGGGACTAAATTCAGACAATGAAAAGTTCATGAATCAAATTAAAACCATAGCTAAAATGGAAGAACCAACTATGACATTTACTCTTTGATATATTATCACGACTTCTAGTAGGAAGACGTAGACTCTTTGGGAAAACAGAGAGAAAAACCCTCCACTGTGAGAGGACTTTTAATAGGTGGGTTTATTTAAAAAGGTGTATGTGGGATGTGACTATAAATCTATTAATTTTATGTTAGAATATTTAATGGGGTGAGAATGAATATTTTTGAGGTGAGAATAATCTCGTCTCTTTGCGAAAGACTAGAATAACTATATACATCTTGAGAGCTCGAAAAATTGTGTATTTCATGCGGCTCAAACTTGGATGAACATCCATGCACAAAAGTGTGCTCAATTTGAAGAAAAAGGAGTTGAATCTGCCGGCTTAGAGTATTTGTGGCAACCCTTTGGCCCAACTCGTCCTTACCCTTTGGCCCAAGGTTTTGTGTAAATATCTTGATAATCATATAAGTTTCAAAGTATAATACAAAACTCTAGACCTTTAACAAATAACAAATATATCCTTGTCACTTTTAAGGTGGCCTGTGGAGGAGTGAGATCTTCTATAACAAATTTTGTTTCGGTTTTCCTATTTCGTAGATCACTTACTCTTAATTTGAGAAGGACCCATTATACATAAGTGGGTTTCTCACTCCTATATGAGTGAGTAATCTACCAAAGAGGAACCTAGAGAAAAAAAGTATCCGAAAAAATTTGAATGCCACGTGAAAAATCACCATATCATATGCCTTATTTTACCCAATTAACCATACACTTCAATGATGTTGATATTTTTGCTGGCCAATGAGTGTCTCAAATACAAAACACAACTATAGAATTGTTGATGTCACTTCCAAAATAATTATATGTTTCGTCCATCTTACCTTATTGATATAATAAGAGACTATCTTGCCTTTTTCCATAGTGTGAATGTTGTAAGATTGTAAATTTGTTAATGCATTAAATTGTTTCAATTCTACCTTTGCTTTTAACTTAAAGGTTAAGAAATGATCTCGAGAAGACATAGATGCCTTCTCAGGGTACAAGCAAATTTGGATGGACCTAAATGATCAGGGGAAGACATCCTTCATAACCGAGAAGGAGACATACTGCTACCAGGTCTTGCCGTTCGGATTAAAAAACGCTGAGGCCACATACCAGCGATTGGTGAATCGTAGCTTTCAGAGCAAATCGGGACATCAATAGAGGCGTACATAGATGACATGCTGGTGAAATCATTGAAAGTTCCATATCAGCCACCTCAAGGAGTCTTTTCAGATCCTTAACAAGTATCAAATGAAGCTTAACCCAGTAAAATGCGTCTTTGGGGTCTCTACCAAAAATTTTCTAGGTTTTATAGTCAATAACCGAGGTATAAAGGGTAACCTAGAGAATGCCAGAGCTGTAATTGACATGCAACCGCCCTCAAACACGAGAGACGTTCAACGGCTAATAGGGAGGATAGCAGCTTTAATTCGTTTTGTTTCCAGGTCAAGAGATAAATGTCAATCATTCTTAAAAAGTCTTGAAAAAAGCATTCAAGTGGAATGCGCATTGCGGGGAGGCAATCAAAGCCCTCAAGAATTACCTCAGCTCACTCCTAATTCTCGTGAGCCGCACAGAGGGAGAGATAATCACCTTATACCTTGTTGTCTCAGATTTCTCGACCCGTGTAGCACTAGTTAGGGAGCAAGACAGAGCTCAATAACTAGTCTACTACTGCAGCACAGCTCTAAGGGGAGCAAGGGATAGGTATCCGAAAATGGAGAAGTTAGTCTTAGCTTTGGTGATAGTTGCGAGAAGACTCAGACCTTACTTCAAGGCTCACACGATAGAAGTCCCTCCAAACTAACTAATGAAGCAGGTCTTGCACAAGCTAGAATCGTCAAGAAGGCTAGTCAAATGGGCAATAGAGCTCAACGAGTTTGACATCAGGTACATGCCCAGAACTGCTATCAAAGGAAATATTTTGCTAAATTTCATTGCAGAATTCACAACAGGTCAAGAAGCATCACTAGAAATAACCCAGCTGATAACCGACTTCCCTACATGGAAACTTTCTATAGATGATGATGCCAACACCCACGGCAGCAATGCTGGACTAATCCTAACCTCCCTAGATGGGATAGACATTGAATACACCCTCAGATTGAGTTTCAAAGCTTCAAACAACGAGGCTAAGTACGAAACCACTATCGCTTGGCTCAACATGGTACATTCCATGGAAGTAGAGCAGCTCGTGATTCACAGTGACTCCCAGATGGTGGTGAAACAAATCATGGAGATATATGAGGCTAAGGGAGAAAGAATGACTCTATATTTGAAAAAGGTACAAGAGCTAATGAGAAAGTTTGTGCAGGTTAAGGTCGTGCATGTCACCAAGGCTGAAAATTCCCAAGTCGATGCCTTATCCAAGCTAGCCACTACTTCCCAACAAAGCTTGGATAGGCTCTTCCAGTTGAGCTCTTAACAGAACCATCAGTAAGCTCTAATTTCGAGGAGGTATTTCTTATTCAGAATCAACCGATTTGGATGAACCCAATTAAGGACTACCTACAAGATGAAACCCTTCCAACAGATTCCAAAGAAGCAGAATGGCTAAGAGCCAGATCTTCTCGATTCAACATCCTCCAGTCCAGGGGAATTTGTACAAAAGAGGCTTTTTATCACCACTCTTGAGGTGTGTTGACATCGAAGAGGCAAACTACATCTTAAGGAAAATCCATGAAAGCATCTGCGACAATCACATCGGAGCTCGAGCTTTGGCTAGTAAAGTTCTAAGGCAGGGATAATTTTGGCTCACCATGCTCAGAGACGCAGTAGATATGGTTAAGAAGTGCAAAACCTATCAAGTGCATGCCAATGTTACACACTGCCCGTCAGAGCTCCTCATCTCGATGATTAGCCCATGGCCATTCCACTAGTGGGATTTCGACACACTTGGCCCTCTTCCAACAAGCACGGGACAATGCAAATTTGTTATAATAGGGAGTATATTAGTTTACCATGTGGGTTGAGGTGGAACCTCTTGCGAAGATCACAGAGTAGAAAATCAAGAGTTTCACTTGAAAATCCATAATCTACAGATTTAGAATCCTAAGGGCATTGGTCTTAGATAACGAAAAATAGTTTGACAACTCAAGGTTCAAAGGATTTTGTGTCAATCTAGGTATAAAAAACACTTCTCTGCACCAGCTCATCCCCAGTCAAATGGACAAGCAGAAGTGACCGTTCGGACCATAAAAAGAGCTCTGAAGACTAAACTCAAAACCTTAAAAGGTCGATGGGTGGAACATCTGCCAAAAGTGCTATGGGCTTACAAAACCACTGTCAGATCGACCACTCAAGAAACACCTTTCACCCTAGCTTATGGCACTGAAGCAGTAACCCCTATGGAAATAGGCATCACATCTCCCAAGACAGAGTTTATCAACCCCAAGCAAAACGATGAGTCAATCCTAGTCAATCTCGACCTCTTAGATGAAAAAAGGGACAGAGCCTTACAAAGCATCTTGGACTAGCAGAGAAAGATAGCGAGATATTACAACATAAGGGTCAGACACAGGAGTTTCAAAGTAGGAGATCTAGTCCTCAAGAAAATTTTCCCAGTCAAAAATAACCCCACTTATAGGAAGCTTGGGCCCAATTGGGAAGGTCCGTACATCATATCCAGAGTGATCAGACCATGAAATTATGAGTTATGAACTGAATAAAGAAGAATTTTCCCTCAATCTTGGAATGCTGACCAATTGAAAAAAGAATTTCAATAACTTAGAATTGTACCCTTGTAAAAGTTCACTACAATAAATAAGAAATTTCAGTTCAATTCAATCGTTACTACTACTACTACTACAAGATGAGTTCTTCAACTCATAAAACTAAGATGAGCTATTCAGATCATAAAACTAAGATGAGTTCTTCAACTCATAAAACAATGATGAGCTATTCAGCTCATAAAAACAGAGATGAGCTCTTTAACTCATAAAAATAGAGATGACTCTTTAGCTCATAACACAGAGGTGAGCTCTTCAGCTCACAAAATATAAATGAGCTCTTCAACTCATAAAACAGAGATGAGCTCTTCAACTCATAAAACTATGATGAGCTCTTCAGCTCATAAAACTAAGATGAACCCTTCAACTCAATTCCTTAGCCTACCAACAGAACCATGACCTCCACAGCTCATAAGGATGAGCTTTTTCGCTCATAAATCCTTTAGCAGAAAGATAAGCTTCTCAGATAAAGTCCCTCAGCTCATGAACAGACCTCATACTTGAAAATTTACCAAGACAGAACTATTCCCAGAAGAACAAAGTTCTCCTTGAAGTAAGGGAGCAAAGGGGAGATGGCAAGACAAACATACAGAAACAAGATGTTTTCCCATTCCTTCCAAGAACTATTATAAATACAAGAAATTTTCCAAACAAAAAGTCCTAATGGTCCACAGAAGGATCTCTGATTTCTTCAATTTGGAGCATCTCAGGGCAATCACTTTCTCTGTTAGAACAAGGGGAAGGTCAGATGAAGTAGGACGAAGGTTAGTTAAAGTAAAATGAGCCTTAGAAGGGATAGGTCTTGGAACTTCAACTTCAGGCGGGGTGATCTCAAGAACTCCCACCTCTGCTAAAATTGTCTCCTAAGTCGAAACGGGCCACTACAACAAAAATTATTTTTTGTGACAATTTTTTTGCGACGTTTTTTTTTTGTCGCAAAAATAAACTTTCTGCGACGATTTAATAATTTTGTCGCAAAAACTGAGTTTGGCAAATTTTTTTGCGACGTTTAAAACGTCGCGAAACGGTATTTCCCATCAAATTTTTTTTGGCGCAACAAAAATGGTGGGAGTTGATATTTTTTGCGACAAAATTTATTTGTCGCGGATAGTTTACTTCGTAAAAAAATATATATATATTAAAATTTTAAAATACAACTAAACACAAAATATTTAATTCACGACGTTCAATATTTTCGTCGCCGAATATAAACTATAATTAATATTAATTTGCGACGTTTTTAAATATTTTGTCGGCAATATTTATTTTTTCGCTACAGTTTCATAAATTCGTCGCAGAATATATTTTTTTATTAAATAAAATTATTATTTCACGACGTTTTAATATTCGTCGGAAATTAGAATTTAATTTTAAATTAGAATCAAAATATTAATTGCAACGTATTTATTTTCGTCGCAAAAAATTATCTTTTCGCGACGATTTAGTATTTTTGTCGCAAATAGTGTATTTGGATTTTTTTTTGCGGCGTTGTTAAAAAACGTCGCGAAAAGGGCAGGAATAGGTGTTTTTTCGCGACATTTTTATAAAGTCGTCGCAGAATATAATTTTTATGTTATATTAAATAAAATTATTATTAATTTGAAATTTGAAATTATAAATTAGAATTAAAATACTAATCTCGACGTTTTTTTTCGTCGCAACAAATGAATGTTTCGCGAGGGTTTTATAGTTTGTCACAAATAATGTATTTGGTATTTTTTGCAAAGTTTGTTGGCGGGAAATGAAAAGTTTTTAGTTTGGTAAAAACAAATTTCTTTCCAAAAAAAATAATTAAAATTAAAATTAAAATAAAATAAAATAAAAATATTAAATTGCAAAATTTTAATTTTCGTCGCAGAATATAAATTACAACCACATTTAAAGGTAAAATAAAATAAAAATATTAAAGTACGAAAGTATGTTCGTCACAGAATATAATTTTAAACAAAATTCAAAATGACGTCGTTTTGGACATGAAAAAAAAAATAACTACCTACATAAATTGAAATCCATTGCCCATCTTTTTTTTTCCATTTTTCTCACTGTTCGAATATCTCCTTTTTTGCTTATTTCAGTTGACACACACAGTACTGTCTCTCTTTCTCTCTCTCTCTCATCCTCGCTATTGTCTTTGTTCCTCTCCCCCTGATAACCGGAGTGTTTCTTGCTCTCACTCTTGAACGAAATCGTTTCGTACCCTCACATTGCTGAGGTAAAGATCCCACTGGGAAATTACTAGGTGAGTTTTTGCAACTCCACATAAAAGTGCGGACTCTGTATGATTCTTGTGAGTCTCATATTTTATGTTAATTTAAACTTATTAAATATTAGCAATGACTTGTTTAAGTTATTGGGATTAGTGGTTTGGGATGTTTAATTTAGTGTTCCTTAACTATTACTCTGTGGATTTGAAAAATTGCTTTGTCTTGAGTGTCATTTTGGTAGCTGTCGGCAGAGAAAATAGAGGGTTTTCTCTGAATTGTTTTTCTTCTTTTTTTCACTTTTTTGTTTTGCAAATTGACCCAATCCCAAGTGAAAATCTGGCAGAGGTATTGGACAAGTTGTGGGAGGAAGAATTGTGGAAGGGAAAGGTTTTGGTGATTTTCTATATTTTTTGTATTCGATATACATAAACGTGGCATAATGTGGAAAAAGGGAAAATAGTAATGTTGGTCTGTGAAAATATTTTTAGGGAAAATACTTTGCGACGTAGAATGTTAATTTTAGTTATTAAAGTAAAAATAAAATAAAAATATTAATGAGCAACGTTTTTTATAGCTTTGTCCAGAATATTTATAAGTTTTTTTGGAAAATTTATAAGTTTGTCGGGATTATTAAAAAAAAATAAAAATTTAATTTGCGACATTTTTTATTTTCGTCGCAACATTTGAATTATAACCGCATTTAAAGTTAAAATAAAATACAAAAAACTTTAAATCGCGACGTTTTTATTTTTGTCGCCGAATATAATGTTTTAACAAAACAAAACGATGTCGTTTTAGGCATTTTTTGCCTTCTTTAATTTTTTTTCCTTTACCCAACTCAATTTCCCTCTTTCCCCATCTTTCCCTCTTTTTTCCCCATCTTTCCCTCTTCGTTTTCAGTCGACACACACACTCTGCCTCTCACCGCCTCTCTCTCCCTCTACATCGATTGCATTCAAAGCCACACACACACACACTCTCTGCCTTTCACCTCCTCTCTCTATGTCTCTCCATTGACTGAACTCGAAACCAGAAGCCAGTGAAGCCACAAGCATCATCGATCGTCGCCGCCTCCATCGATTCAGTCCACCCCATCTTTCCCTCTTTTTTCCCCATCTTTCCCTTTTCGTTTTCAGTCGACACACACACACTCTGCCTCTCACCGCCTCTCTCTCCCTCTCCATCGATTGAACTCAAAGCCACACACACACACACTCTCTGCCTTTCACCTCCTCTCTCTATGCCTCTCCATTGACTGAACTCGAAACCAGAAGCCAGTGAAGCCACAAGCATCATCGATCGTCGCCGCCTCCATCGATTCAGTCCACCCCCATCTTTCCCTCTTTTTTCCCCATCTTTCCCTCTTCGTTTTCAGTCGACACACACACACTCTCTGCCTCTCACCGCCTCTCACTACCTCTCTCTCCCTCTCCGTTGATTGCACTCAAAGCTACACTCACACACTTTCTCTGCCTCTCACCTCCTCTCTCTGTGCCTCTCCATTGACTGAACTCGAAACCAGAAGCATGTGAAGCCACAAGCACCATCGATCGTCGCCGCCTCCATCGATTCAGTCCACGGTTGGTTATATCTCTCTTATCTCTCTTTGTAAAATGTACGAATTAGAATTTCTATCTTGTTTTCCCCCACAAATTCAGCTCTTATTGTATTTGGTTGGTTTGTAGTTGTAAAATTTATTGCAAATTTTAGTCGGAAGAAGCTTTTGTGTAATCGTTTATAGTTTTTCCTTTATTTGTCTTTTGGTGACTTTGATGGGTATTGAGTAAACATTGCATCTTTGTTGTGTGAAGGCTGTTTGTTATACTTTTATCCTTTTTGGGGGTGATTTGCATTTCTGTGAATTTGTTCCAGCTATGTTTTGGAGAGTTCCTGGGATTTGCTTTGATTTTATTGTTATATGTGACTATATGTATTTATCTATTTATTGGCTTTGTTATCTATTTATCTATTTACTGGCCTAGCTCCTTGACAATGTATTGTAATTGTTTTATCTTTCCCCTGGTCATTTACTATTCTCATGTGTCATGAATTTGTATTTGTAACAAGATAAGCTCTCTTTGTTACATCTGGTCTGTAATTCATTGTCATTTCCACCTATTCTAATAAAATTTTTCACCCCTACTATGTAATAGTATTCTTGCCCTGTCATTCATTGCTTGAGATAATAACTGATTGAACCTTCTTTTTTCCTTGGCGTTCTTAGGTTGTTTCAATTTGTTAATGTATTATTATATAGAGGATTGTTATATCACGACCCCACAGATCCTCCAACAGCTTTATTTGATTTGTACTTCAGTTGTAGGAGTTCTGTGACATTTTACTAGTTATAGCAGGCTGGGACCAATGGAGATTGATAGTAAGTTGTTATGATTCAAATCTTCTGGACTAGTCATCAGTAGACATATAATCCTTTAAGCTCAATATTTTACCAGTAAAAACTATCGTTCCATTCCAAATGAGATTTTTGAGGTTAAGGCCTTGAATTTTAAGTTCATGATCGTCAAAACCAATATCTTGTTGTGAGTGAGTTGTTCATTTTAATTTTTCTTGGAAAGCTACACATATGTATTGACTAGCAACAAAATATACAATTGCCACATCTAGCTTTCTTTACAAGTTTCATTATATCACTTCAATCTATTGCCACAATGAAACAAAAAGTGGAGTGAGTGCCTCAAATCTAAGAGAGTAGTAGGGTGTTCCAACAGTAGAGTTTTTCATTTTATTTGACATGGTGCTGGGGTATAGAATGATGAACTTGCTTGCCACTTTAACTTTGGCTATATCAAGTCAGCTGA
Organism: Ilex paraguariensis; assembly: GCA_963454935.2. NCBI lineage: Eukaryota > Viridiplantae > Streptophyta > Magnoliopsida > Aquifoliales > Aquifoliaceae > Ilex > Ilex paraguariensis. The sequence continues at coordinate 27,389 of CAUOFW020003046.1, read as the reverse complement.
GAATATAAATTCATCTCTTAAATTCCCAACATAATCTTATGCTTCAACAAAGAGCATATTGTAGTACTCATTTCTTAGCAGTAGTCTGTTACCATCTCCAAAAAAAATAAGGGAAAAAAGGTAAAAGGGCATATGTTGCTTTATACGAATGTTAAATTTCTTTTGTAGCATTGGTTTGGTTATTTGGTTAAGAATTTCTTCTGATTCCTTGTGGTTATTTAGTTAAGAATTCCCCAACCCTGCTTTAATCTAAAGGAGTTTGGACTTCATCAAAACTCCTGATCCCTAAACCCCCTTCACATTTGGGTTTGGAATATTTGTTCTCGAAGGAAACCCAATGCCTTCTTCTAACATCCATCTTGCTAGACCAAATAAATCCAGAAATAATAGAATTCAATTTCCTCAACGCACCCTTTGGAATATTCAAACAAGCCAATAAATGGATTGGAATTGAGCTTAACACTGAGTGAACCAATACTAATCTTCCCATAATTGATCAACAATGACTTATTCACAGTTAATTCAAACCAAGGATTGATGATTTCAATACATCTTCCACATCTCACCATACCACACCTCAGAATATGTTGACCTTTAAGAAACGTACTCTGAAAGACCTTGTCCCATAGAGAGACCCCATTTAGAATCCCCCACACTTGCTTAACTCTAAATGCAAATTGAATGTCGTCAAACCTTCTACCCCCCAAACCCACCTTCTACTTTAGGATTAGAAATTTTCTCCAAAGACACCCAATGTCTTCTTTTGACATTCAATTTATTGGACCAAAGAAAACTAGCAACCCAAGAATTCAGCTTCTTCACCACCCCCTTAAGGAATACACATACAAGCTAGCATATGTAGAGGTACAACACTTGATCACTTCTCATATATGTGTAGTTTTTTTTATGCTTCGTTTTTTTTTCTTGGAATTGGCGAGTTATGAATTTCGGAAATTTTTTGAAACCTTAATAAAAATTAAGGTTTCAATTCTATGCATGCATGCATAAGACCTTAGTACCCTTTCAAGAATCTACATCGGACATAGAGTATTCTTTGCCGATGGAGATTTCTTGAATTGTCCAATTTCGGACAGTTTGGGAATGCACAAGTTTGGAATATTGTAGTTAGTATCTCACCGCTTAATATGTTACATCTCTTGGATATTCTATGTGGCATATGTCATTGTTCTCTGTGTACATACTAGACGGGTGAACCTCCAACACCTAGTCTATGTCGTGTACTTGGAGAACTATGGGGATATTCTGCCGGATTTCAGTTAGAGATGTATGAAGCGGTAAGAGATGTTTCCTATGATATAGAATGTGCATTCCTGAATGAGCTAAGACCACCTACCAAAAAGTGAAACGTAGATGTCATATTTTGCATGATGCTTGGTATATGACATTGATAAATATGTGATTTTGTAGGCTATCAATTATGGACAAGAGTTGGATGACAATTAGGCATAGGTTGGATTCGAAATACATTGATGGGGTTAAATATTTTCTCAATTTTGCCATGGAACGTTCGAGTCGAGATGGAAAAATTCGATGTCCATGTAGGAATTGCATGAATGCAGAATGGCATGATGATGAGACTGTGAAAAATCATTTGTACGTGAAAGGAATCATGACCTCTTACATGACGTGGATACACCATGGGGAACCTGTTCCTATTAATGTTACCCAATTATATGAAGATGATTATGATGATGTTGATAATGTTGAGGATGATATGACCGACAGTGAAGATGATGATCGAGACGAAATACCTGAAATGTTGGAAGATGTTGGTAGGGGAATGTTCATGGATAATGATTTAAGGGGTGTTCGTGTTGGAGAAACATGTGAGGGTGTTGATAGTGAGGAAGTTAAAAATTTTGAAAAATTACTAGAGGATGCTCAACGTGTTTTGTATCCTGGTTGTAAAAAATATGCACTGTTGTCGTTTGTGGTTAAGTTGCTTTATTTGAAGGTATTGAGCAAGTGGAGTAATAAGTCATTAACATTGATGTTAGAGCTATTGGCAGACCTTTTACCAGATGGTCATATTCTTCCAATGTCTGTCTATGATGCTAAAAAAATTTTACGTGCTTTAGGATTGGGATATGAGTCCATTCATGCATGTAGGTACGACTGTATGTTATTTTGGAAGGAGAATGAAATTTGGATAAGTGTACAGTATGTGGGGAGTCAAGATATCAACTCAATGATGGTAAGGGTAAGAAGATACCTCATAAGATCTTACGATATTTTCCCTTGAAACCGAGGTTACAGAGATTGTTTATGTCGAGAAAAACGGCTATAGATATGAGGTGGCACCAAGAGAAGCGAGTGGATGACGAGAATTTTTCAAGGCATCTTGGTGATTCTGAAGAATGGAAAGATTTTGATAAGCAATATCCTGATTTCGCTCGGGACGCTCGTAATATTAGGCTTGGATTGGCAATAAGGGGGTTGAACTCTTTGACATGGGAGCTGGGGCTAGTGCACCTACAGCTGATGAAAACATTCAAATGGCATCAGGTGAGATCAAATCAATTTTCATGTCTATAACTCAACTGCAGTTTTGTCAATATAAAAAATTATCTAGCAAAGACTTGCTAATATATTTGATGATTATTATTACCTATTCAGCCGGTGGTACCTCAATGATTTATTTTTGCGTCATTGGATGTCTCTTCGACACAATATTTGTCTTTTTATCATCAATACTATCTATTTTATTGCTTGTGGTTAGTTATATTCATTGTCACTAAGCTCTAAATTTTCTACATTAATATCCTTGGTTCTACACGATCCGTGAGTTTGTAGGATAAATGATTTTGTTATCATTTCCTTATTTTTCAGTCGAGGAAGACTTGAGGGCTTTTGGTTAAAATCTGCACCTATAGTTCCTTATCATTTGAATTTTGTTTGCAATTGTATCCCTTTTGTTTTGGTATATGTATCATATTCTTATATTTCCATGCGATGTTCTACAAAACTCCAAAAATACCATATACAAGTAATATTTCTCAAGCATGTAGATCTTCTAACTAATTTGACAAGGTAAATGGGCTAAAAAATGGTGAATAAATTTTTGATGTTTGCCCATTCACATCTCAATCTACTGAAAGTTTCAGGACACTCCTGACATGTCAAACTCCCTCGTGGGGGTGTCAATCTAAAATAAAATTTATGATTTTGGACATTGACACTGCCCAACATTTGACTGAAAATTTTTTTGAGTTGGGATACGGCTTTCTTTTGGTTTTAAGCAAGACTATAACTTTAGGAAAGTCAAAGTTAAAAGTTACTTTTAAGTTCCTTTAAAAGTGTAGAAGGTTTGACCTTTTCCAAGATGCAGAGTGCAGAGTTAAGATCCTTGAAGACTTTATCTATGGAGTGAGTGCAGGAGGTGAAAATGAGGCATTGTGTCTATATGCATATGCTTACCCATATAGTTATATACATACATATAATCATTGTCCTTGACCTGTTTCTTTGTTCAAAGTGATTTATTCCGAGTAATGAAAATTTGTGTTACAACAAATATTTGAAATGTTAATCATAATGTAAGGTTATTAATCCCAACTATTTGGGGTTGGCACCTTTGAGAATATCTATGCCTATATTGGACTTGAGCCAAAAATCATATGATGAGCGTTAATTAAAATGATGTATACTTTCTGAATCTTCTGTAATCTGTATACATGTAGTTACTAGACATAGCCATAGTTCTCCACTTTCATGGGTTGCCCTGTAGCTATGTCAAATCAGGAGCTTGTTAATGCTGGGATGAAGACAATGGATGAAACTGATCAAGCCATTGAACTCTCCAAACAGGTGAATGATTAACTTTGACATGTCTTCATATTTTGTTGTTACTTTTATCCTAAACTAACAATTGATCAGTAGGTTGTTCACCAAACAATAGAAGTGGCAACCCAAACTGCAACAACCTTGAAAGGCCAAGTGAGTATAAATCACCAGTCGTCTCCATTTTGTGTTGGTCTTGCTTTTTGCCATCTCTGATCTCTTTGTTCTCTTAAATCTCAAACTTGTGCAGACTGAGCAAATGGGTCGTATTGTTAATGAACTGGATACAATTCAGTTCTCTATTAAAAAGGCCTCCCAGCTTGTGAAGGAGATTGGTAGGCAGTTAGGTTTTTAGTTCCACTATATTGAGTGTGTTTCTTCTAGCTGACAGACTAAACCCCAGATTTTTCCAGGTGGCAACAGATAAATGCATCATGCTTTTTCGTTTGCTGATTGTCTGTGGTGTGATTGCCATAATCATTGTAAAGGTATATTTCCTAATAACCTTTTCAGTGTTCTAAAATTCGTAGTATGTTAATTTATTTGCTTTGTTAATGGTAACTTCTTATTTTGAGCTTTTTATTGGGGAAATCTTTGGTGAATCCTGCAAAATTCTGTCTTTGATCTGCATGGGTAATATTTGTTTGTACAAATGTTAAGAAAATATGAATTCCTGATGCACTTAACGTTAACATGAGGTATGTGAGTATTAAACATTGTTGCAGCGGGTTGGAGCGAGTAAGGCATTACCTTACATCTACTATAGCTTAAAATATCCAGAATCTAGTTATCACATCATTGGGATTTTTTTACTATAACCCTCTCACAGTGGTTGGTTTTGCATCAGGATCAGTCCAGCATCCTTATTGTTCGAAGGAGGAAGGTTGTGTGTGGTGGTCAGTTTGATAATGTAAATCTTGGATACTGTTGAGCTTGGAGTTGATATTTCAATGCATGGAGCTGGACTGTTGGAGCTGTTCAAGTTTAAGAGACATTAAATGTAATTAGAGATGGTTTAAATTCTCTTAAAGGATTAAAGTTATTTTTTCTATTTTTAGAATTTTTTGTTCTTTGATTTTTGTAATTCATTCTTTTTAGAAATAACATTTTTTTTTTAAACAAAGATGTTAAATGTATTAATTATGTTAGTTTTTATTGAACACATGTATTATTGGTGTACAGGTGAAAATTTTATTAAAAAATTATTTTTCTATGTAAAATAAAAAAAATTAACTTTTTTGCGACGAAATAAAACTCGTCGCGAAAATTGCAGTACGAACCTTTTTGCGACGATTTGTTTACGTCGCAAATATATTTATTCAATTAATTTTTTTTAATTAAAAATATTATTTGCGAGGATTTTTTTACGTCGCGAAAAATTCATTAAATTATTATTTTTGACATTTTTAATTTATGTAACAATTATTCGCGACGCTTTTTTACGTCGCTAAAAAATAAATTAAATTATTATATTTCCCATTTTTATTTATAAAAACTTATTTGCGACGATTTATTTACGTCGTGAAAAATTAATTTAATTAATATTTCTAACATTTTTAATTTATGTAAAAATTATTTGCGACGATTTATTTACGTCGCGAAAAATTAATTTAATTAATATTTCAAATATTTTTTAAATTAAAAAAATATTTTTGCAACAATTTATTTACGTCGCGAAAAATTAATTTATTTAATATTTTTAACATTTTTTTATTTTAAAAATTTTTTTTGCGACGATTTATTTACATCGCAAAAAATTAATTTATTTAATATTTTTAACATTTTTGATTTAAAAAATTGTTTGCGACGATTTATTTGCGTCGCGAAACATTAATATTTTAATTATTTTATGTTGGGGAATAGGTTTTAGCTACGTTTTGTTAACTTTTGGCAACGTTTTTGTTTCGTCGCAAAATTTTTTTTTTTGTGACAAAATTAAATTTTCGTCCTGAAATACTTTCTACGACGAGACTATTGCGACGATCACGCGACAAAATTAAAAACGTCGCAAAAAATAATTAGCGACGATTTTTTTACTTTTAGCGACGAAAAGAATTATCGCAAAAAACGATTTTTGTTGTAGTGGGCCTAGAAGACTCAATCCCAGTCTTTGTAAAATTAAGCTCAAGAGCTCCAACCTTATCCCCAATAAGAACAACAACAAAAACAAAAACTTCGACCTCAAAGACGACGCCAAGAGCTGCGACCTCGGCCGCAACCTCTTTTTCAACAACTGATTCATCTTTCTCCTTGTCCAAATGAGGATCAAAGTCGAAGTCTAGATCAGGGTACGCATCCATGGTCTGCTCCTAGAAGGCAAAATACCCAACTGCCCAATTTGTAGCACATTCATCCTGGAGCTCTACCATCTCGGTGTCCCTCACCCTCACCTTTGCCCTCTCTACCTCAATCTTCTTCAACAGCACGACATTGACCTCAGTCAACATATTGTATATTTTTTTCATAGACTAGAGGGAATCACGAGCCTCGAAGGTATCCTTCCACGCCTAAAATAAGTTATCAGTCTTAAGCTTTCGCTCGTCACTCTCCTTTTTAATCTCAGTCTCTAAGCCTTTGTTTGCTGAGCTCAACCCCTTGACTTAAGCCTTCAAGTCTTGTACCTGAGCTTTTAGATCATCGTTGGCAAAAGCTAATTTAACAACTTTGAGTTCAGAGGCCTTCGAGGATTTCTAAGACACCTCAGCAGCACTCTCCATAGCTCGAAGTTTACTTACCAAAGCACTCACATGAATGGCCAACTGAGAAAAACAAAAAGAACTAAGGTTAGAAAAACTATCTGCTCAAAAATGAAGGTAAGAAAGCTCAAAACTTACTGATACTCCTCCATACAGAACTGTGGTAGCTAAGGTAGACAAAGCCATCAAGAAAACTTCTTGAATGTCAGAGTCATGAATAAAAGATGAAATGGCATCAGGAGCAAGGTTCGTGTTCCTAATTAGCGAACATTTACCCTTGGTCACCTGACCTGACGAGCCCTCCAACAGCTAACGAGACACTTTTTCAACAGACATTGGGGAGAAAGAATCTTGCAAAAAGGGGGGCAATGGCCTCGAGGGCTCCAGCCACCTCTATCGATGAGGGGAAGGATGGGACCTCAGCAGGTCCAAAAGGCCCTGTGGAGGTAGGAGGAGTTACTGTTTGAGTCCTTTAGGAAACAAGAGCCCCTTGAGAAATGGAGACCTTCGTAGCCTTCACAGATGGAGAAGACTTCTCGAGAGCCGGTGTAGGTGAGGAAGCCATCTGAGAAGGGGGAGGTGATGACAAGATTACTCTTGGAATTTTTTGAAGCGGACCCGGGTCGCTTCCTGATCCGACTTCAGCCTTGCGCTTAACCCCCAGTTCTACCCTTCCTAAATTGGGCCACCTTGACCCTCACAAACTCAGCATTGGGAGCCATCGAGCTGCGAGCTAAGAGAATAGAAGTACATGGGTCAGTAGAATTTGTGAAAAGAAAAAAGACAAAACTAAAGGATGAAATAAGAAAACCTTACCAACAGAGCCTTGCACACCAGCTACAGATATCAGGATAAGGGTCTCAACCCTCACTTTGGGAGGACTAAACCCATGTTGGGTAAGCACTGCAAGCTTGGGGAGCTCAAAGTACCTCTCTGATTGGAAAACCTTCAAATCCAGAACGACTATCCTTTCCTCGGCGTCAAGGTCAGGACGACTACCTAAAAATGGGAAAATGAATCCAGGTCAGCAAATGAAACATCAAGCTAAGGAGAGAGTTCATATTGGACCACCTCAGCAGGGACTTATCCAGATTATCAAGGGCTGACCAAGCCCGAGGTACAAGAAGAGTATCAGAGGTAACCCTAGGGTTATACTCCCACTCTTTCTCGAATAAGAAGAAGAAGAGCTTCTTCCAATTCTTGTGGGATCTCGGGAGGTTGGAAATCAAAATTCAGGTATTCACTCGTTTGGCAATACAGAGGAAGTCGTCAATAGGGGAGAATTTGACATTGTAATACTTTGTAAGGAAGGGGACCGTAGGGGTATCGAGCTTGTTTTTCTTAAAGAAAACCAAAAGACCCACCAAAACACACCAGAAATTAGGGAAAAGTTGGGACGGACAGACGTTGAAGTGTTAGAGGACAGACTTGAGGAATGGGTGCACAAGGAACCTAAGATTGTTCTCTAGGGAGGTAAAAAAGAAATAGGTCTTATCGGGCACCTCAGAATCATACCTGATGTCAACATGGGGACATCAATAGTACATACCCATGGAAAAACCAAACCTCGCAGAAAGAACACTCATGAAAAGGGGGAACTCACTAAAACCTACAAGGTCTGTAGGTCAGGGTGCAAAGTCAGCACCCCCCAACACTACCAGAGGTCCCAGCCCCACTTATTTTGGCTTTCCCTTTCTGGGATTTCTTAGACCATGGGGTAGGCCCTGACAGGAGCAATGGGACCTTCAATTCCTCCTTGGCATCCACAAAATCAACGCCGGGAAATTTATCTATTTTGTCTCCCATATCCCTCAAGTCATCCTCTTCTAGCTCGGGAGACTTGTCGCCCATGGCAATGGATATAGAGGAGGCAGTGGCTTTAGAATAGGTAGACATGACAAAATAAGATAAATGAAGGTTAAAAGAAGCGTAGAGGAGAGAAGTATTGGTAAAATAGTCCTCGAGGGCTCTAAGGTCAAGACACTAGTGGCCAAAAAGGAAAGTCCTAATGGTGGAATAAGGATATGAGAAGAGAGGAATGAAAGACAAGGAATGACCTTGATTTCTAAATAAAAAAAATAGAAAGTCCAGAAATGGAGTAACCACCTCAAATTTGAGAAATCCAGAATGAATATAAGCCTAGAAAGAAGAAACAGAACAATGAGGCAGAGGACGTACCTAATCAAAGACGATCAACGATCGAAGACTCGAAGTAGACTCGAAGATGGAAGCGAGCTAGTGCCACAGGTACTTCAAAGCAAATTTGGGCATTTTTTAGTAAAATCCTAAGCCACTAGGAAGTTGAAGAAGATGAAAACTCAAGGAAGAAGAAAAGAAGGAAAACTTAAGAGAGAATGCAAAGCGAATTCGAAATGATGAAGGAGGCAATTTTTGCCTGCAAATGTATTTAAGACTGGTGTACGAACTGACATGTGGAGTCAGCAGATAAAGCGTGTACACAAAAAACGAGGCAAAAATAACTCTTTACACGTTTGCAATGCCATAGAAATTTAGGAATGTCTCATCGTGGGCATCTCAAGGGCAAACCAGGCCAATCTTGCTCACCCAACTCAGCGGACAGCCCCAACCTAGGTAACTCACTTAATTGGGGGCTGGGGGACAACTAATGATACCCAAAATATGCCTAAGATTGAACTTGGGTGATCAGCTCAGACTTCCCCAGCTCGGGTACTCAGTCCATCCTTGATGACTAGGAAACTCGAGCTCAGCACCTCTTCCCCAGCAACTACACCTCCACAAGCACAGTACAAATGACAGCTGGCTTCCACCCTAGCACCAGCCATAATGTAATGGCCTTACATTTGGACAAAGAAAATCGTAACCGCCTCAAGGATATCCTTAGCAATCGCATAACATGTGTAAATGTTACAAAAGGAAGGTGAGGATCAAGCCTAGAATCATGCAAAATCCATGAAGACAATAAATATGAGGCATATCCCTCACAACGGGAAATAAGCAATTGTAGCCTAAACAAACACTCTATAAATCCCCCTCTTTATCAATATATTTCCTAGGATGAAAAGACTCCCTTGAGAGTGGATTTTTCGAGCTCCCGAGTTAGTAACCACTATAAACTCTTTGTGTGTTAACCCCATTTACCTGCTCTAGATCTTAAGAGCCTAAGAGTTTAGACTGAATCACTCAGTGACCCATCAATATCTCATATTTGCTTTGTCATGCCAAACACGTCATCAGTAGATATAAAATTTAAAGGGTACTAAAAATATACAATAACACAAGTATATGTTAGGCCAGCATTGTTTTGACACTAAGACAAACCCATGTCCAAAGAGAACTCATGGCCTAAAATGTAACTCATATACAATCCTAGCATTTTAATAAATGGGTTAAGCCAACAAGATGTGCAGCTTATGCTGAGAACCAATTCAACAACAAAAAATTTATTTTAAATTTGAAATACAAAAAATAAATAATCAGAAAAAAATTGCTATGGTATGAAAATCAATTAAAACATTGAGAACTTGATTGTTCCAATTGAATTTCAAGAATCAATTTAAAACATTAATCATATTTGAAGAGTATAAATCCTAAATCACTTAAATAAAAATTGGACTTCAAACTGAGCCACGTGTAACACACGTTTCAAAAAATAATGTTGTTTATACTTAATTTAATAACTTAAATTGAAAATCTAATTTGGGCCCAAGGACTACATTAATTTTGGTCACTCTACTCCAATTCTCATATAAAATAGAGGCAGCAATTATTTTTAATAATCAAGTACATTTTTTTATTTCCATCTCATTGAATCTAGATCATATCCTCGTTAATTATGCTTTGCCAGCATATCAGAACAATTATGGATTAAGTACATCAACCATCACCAATCCCCATTAATTAATCTTTGCATGCCCACTAGAACAATTATGGGTAATTATACAATAAAAATAAAAATAAAAAATATCAATAAGGCACACAAAGTTATTATTTTTTAGGTCAATTTATACCTTTTAAAAATAAAATAAGAAATAAAGGTAATTAATGACTGATAATGAAAACATTCTAATCAGTTGTAATTTCACCTTAAAAATATATAATTTAACCTTTAAAAGTTATAACTAAAGGTTGCAAATAGGCGGGTTAGATTGGTTATGGGTTATTTCAATCTGGGTTGGGTGCAAAACAAATCCGGATAATTGTGAAGGAGTACACTAAATAGTACTTATTGGCCTTAAAGTACATAGCTCATAATGTTAAGTCATTTTATCCTCACCTTTCTAACTTTATCGGTCCAGGTATATATTTTGATTTTTTTTAAAATTTTCTTTGGAATGTGTTTGTCCTCCCCTTAAATCATGAATATTTTCTAATTTTATCTTTATGATCAAACATATCTAACATGACCAAATTAAATCCAATGCAAAATCAAAATTTTCTTAATTTTAATACTTTCTATGATAAGATAACTAAAATTCTTTAATTTTAGTTTTCAAATTTCAAAAGGTTCCTAAAAATTTTAAAACATATCGTTAAAGAAACAAAGAAATAAAATCTATAATGTTGAAGAAGAAGCCTATACCTTTGACTACCAAATTGTTAAATCACGTAATCTCTAAAACTCTTAAATCTTAGGTTTATGTATGTATATACACACACACACACACACACTCGACCAAATTAAACCTAATGCAAATTAAAATTCCTTAATTTAGTACTTTTAAGATAAGATAACTAAAATTTCTTAATTTTAGGTTTTAAATTTTAAAAGGTTTCCAAAAACTTTGAATATATCCCTAAAAAAATAATTTTTTTCTTTTATAAGTTTTCAAAACTATTGTAGGCAACATGTGTATAATAAAAGGGTATTGAGGACTTTCTCTATCACCGGAGGAATTTTTCTCAAAATATTTTTTATTAAAGACTTATATAATAATAAATCTTGTTTGGTGTACCACCGTACCGGCCTCCGAAGAACTCAATTATATATCCAAACAAGGGATGCCTGGGATATCATTGGATACGGCTAAGAAGGGTGTGAATTGGCTGGGATAGAAAAATCCATTAATTGTATCATGAAGGCTTTATTATGATGGTATTAATAGTACGATTTTGCTCTATCCACCAAAAAGTGCAAGAAAATTGAAAAAAAAAAAAACCAACTTTTTCTTTGTTTAATTAGCTAGAAAGTTCAATTTCTCGGGAATTTTTTTTCCCTCAAGTATCAAATTTTCCTATAAACATCTATTTTGGTTTCCAACAAATTATGCAGGGAATTTTTTTTTTTCCGTGAAAGTTATCTTATTTTTTCTGTTTTGCCCACTGACCATTTTTTCCATTAGATTAATATGATACGGATAATTAAGTCCTTACACCAATTTTTCTAGCAAATTTATTATTCTATACAAATGCATACAAAATAATAAATTGTCCTTTATGTTTCCTTTCTTTCACTTTACTTTCTACTTTTTTCATTTTCCATCATTTTCTTTCTAACCAAACCGAGCCCACGTGAACTCCCAGTATCAATTTGACTTGATATATTTAAAGTCGGATAAGCCTATGATTTTTAGAAAAGTTATCCCACATAAACTATTCCAGAGCCATTAATTTTTGGTTGATTGTACAAATAATAAAGTAATACAACAACAAAGTTAAAAATATATGAACCAAATCAAAAAATTCTTTTTCAATACCATCGCTAGACACATATATAGAATGTATCACATCATCTCACTATCAAGTTTTTGGGCTTCCTGTGCGGTCTATGTTGGACAATGTATAAAAACTACTGAAAAGTAACATTTTTTTTTATTGCTTTGTTTATATTTCACATCATTGGATAGCAAATGTGTGCTTTAGTGCTCTATGGGCATCAATTCTTTAGTTTTAATATGTATTTCCTCATTTACATTTATATTTTATCACTACATTAATTTGGTCATTATGAATTATTTACCCCAAAATAATTATTTGGGATTTCAATAAACTGAAAAAATTAATATATCGCTCACTAGATGCAAATTATGGCCCTTCCCGGGTAGTATTCAAAATATGCAGCTCCATAATTTGTAACGCCAAACAGACGAAAAATAAATTTAAAATCCCAATATGACTCATCTAACAATTCCCTCAAACAACATATTTTGAATGGCAAAAAGGAAAAAAAAAAATTAGTTGCATTTGTCTAAATGTATGAATTCATAGAAATCTTCATTATTTTTTCTTTCAATTAACCTTCTCTTGACCAGTGATAGATAAAAGTTATGGAGATTGACGATCAGGATTATCTTGCAAAATTCTTTAGTTTGGGATAACCATTAAAGTGTACAATGACCAACAACCACTATACTGATGAATATTTGTTTAAAAATGATACATTTGGATGAATAGAGTAATACATTTAGTATGAGAGAGAGAGAGAGAGAGATTTGGGAGGGGGAGTGAGACGGTTTTTTTTCCTTTTTGGAGAGAGAGAGAGAGAGAAAGAGAAGGGGGGAGGTGTCGAGTCAAACGATAACATTGATGCACAAGATGAAGTTGTGTATTGTTGGTTGGTCTGTGGCCATCAAGGAGAACAGAGTTTATACAACACCATAAAAGTTTAGAAATGACAATTAAAAAGTATTACTTTGTGATACGATATCAAAGAAAAAATACACTTTCGATATCATAGCCTTATCTTCATAATAGACTTGCGAGAGTAAATAAGTTGTATTAATTGTTCATGTACCAACCAAATCACCCGAGTTAATCTTAGAGAAAACCTATACTATGCCCTAGTTCTCAATTGAATCTTGATTTAGACATTCTATCCAGTATTTTTTTTTCTTAAAAAGACAACTTTTATAAAACAAAGAGTACCATTAGACTTATATTCTTCCTTTAATTATCTGTTTAAGACAACATTTCTTTTCTTTTTTTGTTCTTTTTTTTTTTTTTGGTTTCTCATTCTCATTTACATGCCACTTGCAGTCGAGATAACAAAAGACTAAGACGTAAATTTTGTGTATCATATCATGTTATATTTAGATTTGAATTACATATCACTAACACAAATGCCACTCAATTAATCGATCGTGTCAATCTATCTAAAACTAACACGTCTTGATTATTAAAAGAATAACTTAAACATATCGTGTTTACACATTTAATATACAGATCATGCATGAGTTAACAAAACCGAGATATTACCTGTGTGATATACTTATCCTAAATGTTTGAGATTACACGATATGAAAAGCATGAAAACGCGAACAATTCGGAAATTGTTTAGTCAATTGCATCCTAAATATATATGTTTTCCATTGTCAATAATTAGTCAATTGCGTCTAGGGTGTAGTTAGATATGGGCTACCCTCGAGACTGCCTGTAGCTATATTAACCCATGTTGAATAGGAAAATGTAGTTTGAGGGTTCACGAAGCTCACTTACACTAGTCAAGTGTAGTATATAGTGTCCAGCTATGGTACCGAAAAATTATTATTCATTATTATATTTCTATTTTTTTGTCCAATAAAAATGTGATACGCGATAATTTCCTTTTACTTTGTTGTTTTCATGATCAACAATTACAAATTCATCAATTCAAGATCTTATGCTACTACTCAATTTTGGTGCCAATTTTTTTTTAAATGTATTGTATCCTTATCCCAAATATAAAACTTGTTGATGCGCATTTTTTTTTTTAATTTTTAATCAAAAGCCTCACATAGTAAACAACTCTCTTTTTTTCCCTGTACTAGGGCGTACAAATTTGGAGGCCTATGTAAGAGATTGTTACCTCAATTACCTTGTGGTCCCACACCAATTTTAGAGAGTGGTGCTGTCCTTGATGGCCATAGGCCAATCGACAGTTGATCACTTTTTCAGTAATTGAAAGATATAACGGGCTAAAACTATACACTGTGCATAGAGTTTTCAATGACATTGTGCAGAAGAAGATAAAGTAATACAACGGTGAAGTTGAAAGATATACATATATGGTGTGTTGCTCACATGATTTCTGGGTTGAGTCAATGCAAAAAAGACAAGAAGATCACATCACTACTTAATGAACCAAATATTCTGTGAAAGCTCCATCCACAATGCAAGTGGTTGTCCAGAATCAAGAATCTGCCATTATAAATATGAGAACTAAGTCCTCCCCCAACCCCAAATGTTGTTAGACACAATGAAGTCTTCTACCATATTTCATGTACTCCTCTTGGTGGTGCTATGTGCTTTCACTACATGCGGCGCACAGTCTCCGGTTCACCATTTGGAATTTGTCCAGACATGGCCCAACACTTTCTGCCAATCTACTCCATGTGTCGCACCAATTCCTCATAACTTCACAATCCATGGTTTATGGCCAGCAGCGATAGATGGACACAGCCTGGAAAATTGCAAAACCAAATACAAGAAAAGCCCAACACCTGTATTATCACTGTTTCCTTGCTCCAACTCCTCTTCCTAGTTCCTACACTGTTGTGATACGGCTTAATTTGCTTCATTCTCTAACCATTCTTCGCTTTTTGTTTTATATATATATATATATATATATATATATATATATATATATATATATATATATATATATATAGGACATAAGAGGAGATATGGATATGGAAGTACTGGCCAGCTCTCAACGCTGGGATGCATAATGAGGACTTCTGGTGGCACGAATGGACGGGACATGGTTCCTGTCAAAAGGAGTTCCAACCCCATGATTACTATAAGAAGGCTATCAAACTAAAGAATGACATCAGTCCTCTCAATATCCTTCAAGATGCAAACATTTTTCCGGGTTCCTCCAATCCTTACACACAAAAAGCCATTTTTAAAGCTTTTGAAAATGTTCTCGGGATCGGCAATAAAATTTGGCTTACATGCCACAAAAAGAATGGCCATTTTCTGCTTAGAGAGGTATATGTATGCTTTCACCCTAAAGCAAATAGCCCGTCTCATGCACATGGAAGGTTAAAAGGTGGACTTGTGGGACGGGAGATATCCTATTCCCCTGAGGTCGGTTCATGTGTTTGTTTTGCCTCTTTTGTTTCCTCCTATCTATCTCTTTCTTTTGAATTCTTATTCTTCCTTTGTTTATCTTAAAAGCAGATACTAACATGTATTACATTTCATTTCCGCAAGGTCGTTGTTGCTCGAAGACTTGAAGGAACTGGTTCACAGTCATCATCACAATAACACTGGCGAACGTATTATGAAAGAAAAAACAGACTGGTTGTAGGTTCAAAATCAGTATTAAAGTACTTCTGCTGTAAAAGTTCCTATCTACCATAATATATACAAAAATATTATTACGTTTATGTTATATATGTGCCGTTTGGAATGGATAAACTTTGATGCAATTCTAGAATAATGAAGTTGAAAATTTGACAACTCTCATAATGTCCCTAAGCCATTCCAATACGTCCTAGCATGCAGCCATCCTAAAATTGGTTAACAATGGACTTTTGACTGTCATAGCAGCCATACAGTGTCACGGGCAGCAAATTTTTTAGATGCTGGTTTTGCAAAACATACATTGTAATGTCCTCAAATGTATTGAACAACACCTCCCCCACCCTCCCAAAAGGAAAAAAAAATCCAGGAAAATTCATGAACAACCAAAGCCCTAATGAAGCCATTCCTTGGATCCTAGATCATAAAAAGAGCATAAAAAATAGCAATACTACATTCAACGTCAAGTCTTAGATTATTTGAGAACTTTGAACTCCAATCAGCTTATAAACTACAATTCAAAATGTAGAACTACGGAATACAATCCGGCATAGAACTATGCTATATTGCAACATATAGAGCCATGATAAACTATGATTTGCTGATACAACATACTCCATGAGATAATAAAGCCTGTGTTTGCATCAATTCTAAGGGTAAATATGTGTAGTCATCTTTACTACAGTAGCAGTTAATCATCTTTACTACAAGTATAGTCACATGGAGACACCTTATATGGCTACCCCACCCCCCCTTCTCTCTTCTTCTTTTCATATTATTATGTTTGCAACTCTTGAATAATCCACAAGTGACTATATGAGGTGTGCAGCACTTTGAGGGATACAAATAATTGATACACATGCAAGGAAGCATCTGAACAGAGCATGGACTCTAGTTTCAGTACAAGTGCACAACAGCAGTGCATATCACAGGTTTTTTGTTGTTTATACTCAATTCTCCACCATTGTTGCAACAATTAAATTGAAAAATGATCCGATTCAAAGACGAATTCACAAAAAAGAAAATGTCAGCGTAAATCATATTTAATTCAATATTTGCTTTCCAGATGGATTTCATAATTCTATTCTCCCAATAATTTCATCCGTAAAATAGTATATAATAAGCAAAATCCAAAATAAAAACTAACAGAAGCGAACCAATCAAAAAAAAATTGAACTAGTTATTGGATCATACGTGGCAATTACCTGGTATGAGGGAGGGGGTGGAGATCCTCTAGCAGTGGAGAGCTTGAAGAAGGAATAAGTTTTCTATGTAAAGTTATGAGATTTTCCGATTAAATTTTGGATAAAGTGAATAAAATTAGAAGAGGATAATGAGTAAATGCAAAAATTACGGTAAGGATTTGTTAACAAAAACTCATTATCTAATAAAGTATTACAGTGATAGTTGTGTAATGCCAGGACACAAAAGGCAACCGACGTCTGACAGAGACAGGGCAGAGCCACCCTTGGGCTAGGGAATTACAAATACAGTTTTTCATAATGGTATTGTCTTCAATTAAATGTTACAAGTTGTGTTCCATGCACCTAATTAAAATTTAAATCCCGCACTAATTGATGCTTTACTTATAGGAACAGGGTAATTATAAAGTCCCTCCTTTACAAAATTTCTTCCTTGAGTTTTCAATAATCAGAAAGCCAAATGCTGCCACTGTGCCCCGTGGCACCCTTTGATTAAAACACACCCCACTAATTTACCAAATAAGAAACAAGTATAATCATATTTACAAGTACAATTAAGAAATATGAACTCCAATCAACTTATAAATTATGATTCGAAGGATAGGTGTATTAGGTTTTGAATCCAATTACCATGAAAAATTTGTTCATTTTACAAAAGGTTATGCCTCTGGAATAATCTACTACACCACCTTATAGTATATATAGTGATAATAATTATGATTTATCTTGAGAATATTCAAGTTCTTTTCGTTAGTGAGGCATGATGAGTGAAAACAATCAAAATATGCCAAAACATAGTTGTAGTTCTATGGAAAGCCAATAATCATACAATAAGACTCTAAAGGACATTTGAAAAAGTCCAATCTATCAAAGCAAAAAATTAGAGACAAAAAATATTAGAAGTGAATCGGATACCATGTAAAAAATACCATATCATACGCTTTATTTTACCCAATTAATCATACACTTCAATGATTAAGGAAAATGCTAACAAATATCTGGATTTTAAAAGTTTTATTTTGCTAATATCGATATTGTAGTTGTCCAGGGAGTGTCTCAGATAGAAAACACAACTATAGGATCGTCAATGGCATTACCATAAATAATAGGACTAGTCCATATTTTCTTCTCGATTTAATGTGAATGCATTAATTCGGTCCAATTATAACTTTGGCTTGGAACTTAAATGTCAATCAATGCTGTAAATGTGTTCAGTGTGAATGCATTAATTCGTTGCTTAGGAGTTAAGGAAGGAACAAATTTCTATTTATTAAGTAATTAGCAGCTGTTCGAGACATAAAAAAACACTCACAAAAAAAAAAAAAAAACCTTTCTCTCTAGCTCCTTGGTGAATTCCAGAGGCCTCTCTCTCTCTCATACACAGAAGAGAAGACCCATCTTACTCATACAGTCAAATGGGCCAAATGGAGAGCAAAGGTGGGTATTTGGCCGAAGATGTGTTGATCGAGATATTGTCAAGAATGTCTGTGAAATCTCTGCTGCAATTCAGGTGTGTCTGCAAATTTTGGAAAAATCTGATTGATAGTCCCGCTTTCATTTCCGTTCATTTACAACACAACAACGAAAACAAGGACAATGCCCGTCTGGTGGTATACTATCACAATGAGCTTAGGGACATGGGGGACATCGTCTTGTTCCCGGACAAAACGCTTACAGTGCCCACATATCACAATATGGGCATATCCTTCCCCGTATTTAATCGGCTTGGTGGTCCTATTAATGGTGTTTTTTGCTTATGTGACAAAAGTAAACGCATTGCTCTGTGGAATCCCGCGACAAGAGCATTTAGGTCTCTGCCATTGTTGCGCACGAAATTGTTTCCGCGTGATTGGTTCCCTCGTCACTGCGGCTTTGGATTCGGGTTAGATCCCACCAGTGATGATTACAAGGTAGTTTGGATTCGGACTTTTGATGACAGGAACACCGATAAATGGGGCCCATTGATGGATCCCATACATGTTGCTGTGTACACTTTGAGCACAGATTCATGGAAAGATTTCAAGGGTGATGCTCCCGATTGTCTACGTTTTTTGATAGATTCTTGCTTCGATTCCTACTTGAATGGTGTTTATTACTGGTGGTCTAAATCTGTATATAGAAAGCTGGTTTCGTTTGACATGGGGAAAGAGGAGTTCAAAGAGATTCAAGGGCCACCTGATCTTCACCAAGACTCAGAATGCGAGATTCTTACGTTGTACAATGGCTCTATTGCGCTGATTTATTCTCATTCACGAGTGCCACTAGATGCCTGGGACTCAGCTGAGCAGTCATCAGTTACCGTGTGGGTACTGATGGAGGAGGAGGACAGAATGGGATGTTGGATCAAGCAATTAAGTATCGGACCGCTAGATGGAATGATGATTCCAGCTGGGCTGTGGAAGAATGATGAGGTCTTTCTTGAAACTACAACTGGCCACCTGGTCTTGTATGATCCTAATACCCAACTTGTTATTATGGATCTCCAAATCTTAGCCCATAGTTTTCGTTGCCTAGACCTTCATACCTACACCGAAAGCCTTGTTTCAGTCCATGGGGATGGTGAGCCAGACCCAGGAGAACATAAAAATCCATCGGGTGTCATTAAATTACCCCGATCCTTTCTCTATGATCATCCATACTTAGGACACAGCAAAAAAAAAAAAAAAAAAACCGCCATACATAGGGAAAGCCTACCGAATCAAACGCAACTTTTTCTTCTTGTGTCACAAGTTAAGATTTAATTGGGTCAAACTACGATTCAAACGATTCAGGTTATGACTCAATGATGTTGATTAGAATTGCTTGCAACATTGTGAATCAATAGTAACCCATTAGCACCGATCTTGGATTTTTTAAACTGAATTGAGTCTTAATTTTGATCCAAACGAGTTGTAATTTGGCATAATTGAATTGCAGTTATATCTTTTTTTCAGTATGGTACAAACCTTCGATTCATTTTGGATTGTGGTAGATTTTGATTCGAGTTCAACACTCATGTTGAAGAACTATATAAGTCAAGCCACTATGAACAAGAGGGGGTAAAACGAAAATATTATTCATACTTAATTTAAGAAGCTAATACAAAGACTTAATCGAATATATATGTTTGATTAAAAGTGGGCTTGAAAGAATTTAAAGTACAAAGACTTGAAAGAATTTAGAGTACTCAAAACTTGCCTATAATTTTAGTATTCTATAGATTGACAGGTACATAAACTCTATCGAACACTGTCACAGCCCGTTCCTCTAACTAAAAGTCTATTTACGGTAATTAATAAAATTCTTATACCAAACCATGGACACTTTGTATCTAAAGATTTCTTCTCATTATATATGCATTCAACTTTGCACACACTGATCATATACTTAGCCTTTGAGATTCATAATTTAACTGCCATTAACACAAAAAATAGGTTCCTCAGAGTGCACTAGAAGTTTGATATAAGGGAAATATCATAATTCGTCTCTAAACTTAGGTTTTGGCTTTAATTTGATTGCTGAACTTTTAATTGTCCCAATTTAGTTCATCTAAATTAAGTTCTACCATATATTTACACCATTAGATCAATCGAAGGTTGGACCAATCTGATTCATTTCGGCGTTGATTCAATAGTGGAAATGGACAAAATGACTTAATTGAGACAAAAATTATAGTTGGGGGACTAAATTCAGACAATGAAAAGTTCATGAATCAAATTAAAACCATAGCTAAAATGGAAGAACCAACTATGACATTTACTCTTTGATATATTATCACGACTTCTAGTAGGAAGACGTAGACTCTTTGGGAAAACAGAGAGAAAAACCCTCCACTGTGAGAGGACTTTTAATAGGTGGGTTTATTTAAAAAGGTGTATGTGGGATGTGACTATAAATCTATTAATTTTATGTTAGAATATTTAATGGGGTGAGAATGAATATTTTTGAGGTGAGAATAATCTCGTCTCTTTGCGAAAGACTAGAATAACTATATACATCTTGAGAGCTCGAAAAATTGTGTATTTCATGCGGCTCAAACTTGGATGAACATCCATGCACAAAAGTGTGCTCAATTTGAAGAAAAAGGAGTTGAATCTGCCGGCTTAGAGTATTTGTGGCAACCCTTTGGCCCAACTCGTCCTTACCCTTTGGCCCAAGGTTTTGTGTAAATATCTTGATAATCATATAAGTTTCAAAGTATAATACAAAACTCTAGACCTTTAACAAATAACAAATATATCCTTGTCACTTTTAAGGTGGCCTGTGGAGGAGTGAGATCTTCTATAACAAATTTTGTTTCGGTTTTCCTATTTCGTAGATCACTTACTCTTAATTTGAGAAGGACCCATTATACATAAGTGGGTTTCTCACTCCTATATGAGTGAGTAATCTACCAAAGAGGAACCTAGAGAAAAAAAGTATCCGAAAAAATTTGAATGCCACGTGAAAAATCACCATATCATATGCCTTATTTTACCCAATTAACCATACACTTCAATGATTTTGATATTTTTGCTGGCCAATGAGTGTCTCAAATACAAAACACAACTATAGAATTGTTGATGTCACTTCCAAAATAATTATATGTTTCGTCCATCTTACCTTATTGATATAATAAGAGACTATCTTGCCTTTTTCCATAGTGTGAATGTTGTAAGATTGTAAATTTGTTAATGCATTAAATTGTTTCAATTCTACCTTTGCTTTTAACTTAAAGGTTAAGAAATGATCTCGAGAAGACATAGATGCCTTCTCAGGGTACAACCAAATTTGGATGGACCTAAATGATCAGGGGAAGACATCCTTCATAACCGAGAAGGAGACATACTGCTACCAGGTCTTGCCGTTCGGATTAAAAAACGCTGAGGCCACATACCAGCGATTGGTGAATCGTAGCTTTCAGAGCAAATCGGGACATCAATAGAGGCGTACATAGATGACATGCTGGTGAAATCATTGAAAGTTCCATATCAGCCACCTCAAGGAGTCTTTTCAGATCCTTAACAAGTATCAAATGAAGCTTAACCCAGTAAAATGCGTCTTTGGGGTCTCTACCAAAAATTTTCTAGGTTTTATAGTCAATAACCGAGGTATAAAGGGTAACCTAGAGAATGCCAGAGCTGTAATTGACATGCAACCGCCCTCAAACACGAGAGACGTTCAACGGCTAATAGGGAGGATAGCAGCTTTAATTCGTTTTGTTTCCAGGTCAAGAGATAAATGTCAATCATTCTTAAAAAGTCTTGAAAAAAGCATTCAAGTGGAATGCGCATTGCGGGGAGGCAATCAAAGCCCTCAAGAATTACCTCAGCTCACTCCTAATTCTCGTGAGCCGCACAGAGGGAGAGATAATCACCTTATACCTTGTTGTCTCAGATTTCTCGACCCGTGTAGCACTAGTTAGGGAGCAAGACAGAGCTCAATAACTAGTCTACTACTGCAGCACAGCTCTAAGGGGAGCAAGGGATAGGTATCCGAAAATGGAGAAGTTAGTCTTAGCTTTGGTGATAGTTGCGAGAAGACTCAGACCTTACTTCAAGGCTCACACGATAGAAGTCCCTCCAAACTAACTAATGAAGCAGGTCTTGCACAAGCTAGAATCGTCAAGAAGGCTAGTCAAATGGGCAATAGAGCTCAACGAGTTTGACATCAGGTACATGCCCAGAACTGCTATCAAAGGAAATATTTTGCTAAATTTCATTGCAGAATTCACAACAGGTCAAGAAGCATCACTAGAAATAACCCAGCTGATAACCGACTTCCCTACATGGAAACTTTCTATAGATGATGATGCCAACACCCACGGCAGCAATGCTGGACTAATCCTAACCTCCCTAGATGGGATAGACATTGAATACACCCTCAGATTGAGTTTCAAAGCTTCAAACAACGAGGCTAAGTACGAAACCACTATCGCTTGGCTCAACATGGTACATTCCATGGAAGTAGAGCAGCTCGTGATTCACAGTGACTCCCAGATGGTGGTGAAACAAATCATGGAGATATATGAGGCTAAGGGAGAAAGAATGACTCTATATTTGAAAAAGGTACAAGAGCTAATGAGAAAGTTTGTGCAGGTTAAGGTCGTGCATGTCACCAAGGCTGAAAATTCCCAAGTCGATGCCTTATCCAAGCTAGCCACTACTTCCCAACAAAGCTTGGATAGGCTCTTCCAGTTGAGCTCTTAACAGAACCATCAGTAAGCTCTAATTTCGAGGAGGTATTTCTTATTCAGAATCAACCGATTTGGATGAACCCAATTAAGGACTACCTACAAGATGAAACCCTTCCAACAGATTCCAAAGAAGCAGAATGGCTAAGAGCCAGATCTTCTCGATTCAACATCCTCCAGTCCAGGGGAATTTGTACAAAAGAGGCTTTTTATCACCACTCTTGAGGTGTGTTGACATCGAAGAGGCAAACTACATCTTAAGGAAAATCCATGAAAGCATCTGCGACAATCACATCGGAGCTCGAGCTTTGGCTAGTAAAGTTCTAAGGCAGGGATAATTTTGGCTCACCATGCTCAGAGACGCAGTAGATATGGTTAAGAAGTGCAAAACCTATCAAGTGCATGCCAATGTTACACACTGCCCGTCAGAGCTCCTCATCTCGATGATTAGCCCATGGCCATTCCACTAGTGGGATTTCGACACACTTGGCCCTCTTCCAACAAGCACGGGACAATGCAAATTTGTTATAATAGGGAGTATATTAGTTTACCATGTGGGTTGAGGTGGAACCTCTTGCGAAGATCACAGAGTAGAAAATCAAGAGTTTCACTTGAAAATCCATAATCTACAGATTTAGAATCCTAAGGGCATTGGTCTTAGATAACGAAAAATAGTTTGACAACTCAAGGTTCAAAGGATTTTGTGTCAAGCTAGGTATAAAAAACACTTCTCTGCACCAGCTCATCCCCAGTCAAATGGACAAGCAGAAGTGACCGTTCGGACCATAAAAAGAGCTCTGAAGACTAAACTCAAAACCTTAAAAGGTCGATGGGTGGAACATCTGCCAAAAGTGCTATGGGCTTACAAAACCACTGTCAGATCGACCACTCAAGAAACACCTTTCACCCTAGCTTATGGCACTGAAGCAGTAACCCCTATGGAAATAGGCATCACATCTCCCAAGACAGAGTTTATCAACCCCAAGCAAAACGATGAGTCAATCCTAGTCAATCTCGACCTCTTAGATGAAAAAAGGGACAGAGCCTTACAAAGCATCTTGGACTAGCAGAGAAAGATAGCGAGATATTACAACATAAGGGTCAGACACAGGAGTTTCAAAGTAGGAGATCTGGTCCTCAAGAAAATTTTCCCAGTCAAAAATAACCCCACTTATAGGAAGCTTGGGCCCAATTGGGAAGGTCCGTACATCATATCCAGAGTGATCAGACCATGAAATTATGAGTTATGAACTGAATAAAGAAGAATTTTCCCTCAATCTTGGAATGCTGACCAATTGAAAAAAGAATTTCAATAACTTAGAATTGTACCCTTGTAAAAGTTCACTACAATAAATAAGAAATTTCAGTTCAATTCAATCGTCATTCTACTACTACTACTACAAGATGAGTTCTTCAACTCATAAAACTAAGATGAGCTATTCAGATCATAAAACTAAGATGAGTTCTTCAACTCATAAAACAATGATGAGCTATTCAGCTCATAAAAACAGAGATGAGCTCTTTAACTCATAAAAATAGAGATGACTCTTTAGCTCATAACACAGAGGTGAGCTCTTCAGCTCACAAAATATAAATGAGCTCTTCAACTCATAAAACAGAGATGAGCTCTTCAACTCATAAAACTATGATGAGCTCTTCAGCTCATAAAACTAAGATGAACCCTTCAACTCAATTCCTTAGCCTACCAACAGAACCATGACCTCCACAGCTCATAAGGATGAGCTTTTTCGCTCATAAATCCTTTAGCAGAAAGATAAGCTTCTCAGATAAAGTCCCTCAGCTCATGAACAGACCTCATACTTGAAAATTTACCAAGACAGAACTATTCCCAGAAGAACAAAGTTCTCCTTGAAGTAAGGGAGCAAAGGGGAGATGGCAAGACAAACATACAGAAACAAGATGTTTTCCCATTCCTTCCAAGAACTATTATAAATACAAGAAATTTTCCAAACAAAAAGTCCTAATGGTCCACAGAAGGATCTCTGATTTCTTCAATTTGGAGCATCTCAGGGCAATCACTTTCTCTGTTAGAACAAGGGGAAGGTCAGATGAAGTAGGACGAAGGTTAGTTAAAGTAAAATGAGCCTTAGAAGGGATAGGTCTTGGAACTTCAACTTCAGGCGGGGTGATCTCAAGAACTCCCACCTCTGCTAAAATTGTCTCCTAAGTCGAAACGGGCCACTACAACAAAAATTAACAATTTTTTTGCGACGTTTTTTTTTTGTCGCAAAAATAAACTTTCTGCGACGATTTAATAATTTTGTCGCAAAAACTGAGTTTGGCAAATTTTTTTGCGACGTTTAAAACGTCGCGAAACGGTATTTCCCATCAAATTTTTTTTGGCGCAACAAAAATGGTGGGAGTTGATATTTTTTGCGACAAAATTTATTTGTCGCGGATAGTTTACTTCGTAAAAAAATATATATATATTAAAATTTTAAAATACAACTAAACACAAAATATTTAATTCACGACGTTCAATATTTTCGTCGCCGAATATAAACTATAATTAATATTAATTTGCGACGTTTTTAAATATTTTGTCGGCAATATTTATTTTTTCGCTACAGTTTCATAAATTCGTCGCAGAATATATTTTTTTATTAAATAAAATTATTATTTCACGACGTTTTAATATTCGTCGGAAATTAGAATTTAATTTTAAATTAGAATCAAAATATTAATTGCAACGTATTTATTTTCGTCGCAAAAAATTATCTTTTCGCGACGATTTAGTATTTTTGTCGCAAATAGTGTATTTGGATTTTTTTTTGCGGCGTTGTTAAAAAACGTCGCGAAAAGGGCAGGAATAGGTGTTTTTTCGCGACATTTTTATAAAGTCGTCGCAGAATATAATTTTTATGTTATATTAAATAAAATTATTATTAATTTGAAATTTGAAATTATAAATTAGAATTAAAATACTAATCTCGACGTTTTTTTTCGTCGCAACAAATGAATGTTTCGCGAGGGTTTTATAGTTTGTCACAAATAATGTATTTGGTATTTTTTGCAAAGTTTGTTGGCGGGAAATGAAAAGTTTTTAGTTTGGTAAAAACAAATTTCTTTCCAAAAAAAATAATTAAAATTAAAATTAAAATAAAATAAAATAAAAATATTAAATTGCAAATTTTAATTTTCGTCGCAGAACATAAATTACAACCACATTTAAAGGTAAAATAAAATAAAAATATTAAAGTACGAAAGTATGTTCGTCACAGAATATAATTTTAAACAAAATTCAAAATGACGTCGTTTTGGACATGAAAAAAAAAAATAACTACCTACATAAATTGAAATCCATTGCCCATCTTTTTTTTCCATTTTTCTCACTGTTCGAATATCTCCTTTTTTGCTTATTTCAGTTGACACACACAGTACTGTCTCTCTTTCTCTCTCTCTCTCATCCTCGCTATTGTCTTTGTTCCTCTCCCCCTGATAACCGGAGTGTTTCTTGCTCTCACTCTTGAACGAAATCGTTTCGTACCCTCACATTGCTGAGGTAAAGATCCCACTGGGAAATTACTAGGTGAGTTTTTGCAACTCCACATAAAAGTGCGGACTCTGTATGATTCTTGTGAGTCTCATATTTTATGTTAATTTAAACTTATTAAATATTAGCAATGACTTGTTTAAGTTATTGGGATTAGTGGTTTGGGATGTTTAATTTAGTGTTCCTTAACTATTACTCTGTGGTTTGAAAAATTGCTTTGTCTTGAGTGTCATTTTGGTAGCTGTCGGCAGAGAAAATAGAGGGTTTTCTCTGAATTGTTTTTTCTTCTTTTTTTCACTTTTTTGTTTTGCAAATTGACCCAATCCCAAGTGAAAATCTGGCAGAGGTATTGGACAAGTTGTGGGAGGAAGAATTGTGGAAGGGAAAGGTTTTGGTGATTTTCTATATTTTTTGTATTCGATATACATAAACGTGGCATAATGTGGAAAAAGGGAAAATAGTAATGTTGGTCTGTGAAAATATTTTTAGGGAAAATATTTTGCGACGTAGAATGTTAATTTTAGTTATTAAAGTAAAAATAAAATAAAAATATTAATGAGCAACGTTTTTTATAGCTTTGTCCAGAATATTTATAAGTTTTTTTGGAAAATTTATAAGTTTGTCGGGATTATTAAAAAAAAATAAAAATTTAATTTGCGACATTTTTTATTTTCGTCGCAACATTTGAATTATAACCGCATTTAAAGTTAAAATAAAATACAAAAAACTTTAAATCGCGACGTTTTTATTTTTGTCGCCGAATATAATGTTTTAACAAAACAAAACGATGTCGTTTTAGGCATTTTTTGCCTTCTTTTATTTTT
>CAUOFW020003045.1:0-40560 GCA_963454935.2 Ilex paraguariensis | reverse complement strand
TATACATCCGGAAGTATGAGTTGGGGCGAAATAATTGTCCCAACACCCGCCAAAGGCATTTGAGTGCCATTGGCAGCAACCACATATACAGATGGAGTAGAGGCAATACGTGCAAATAAGAAAGAATCACTAGTTATGTAATGTGTGATACCTGAGTTAAAAACTTAGGCGGTGCGAGATATACCTGAAATAATTAAAGTAAACAAACCTACTGACAGAGAGGGTGCTCAAGCTGATGGAGCGAGAGGAGTTTTCGCAACTAATCAACAATCATACTCAGATTGCGAGCTGATGAGTATGACTCATCCAATAATGGTGCAACTGTTGTTGTATGACGGTCTATGGGCTTAAATGACTGATTTAATGACCCCTTTGTATTCTTATTAACTAATTTAGGACATTGGGCCTTTTAGTGGCCCTTCTCATTACAGAAGTTGCACTCATCTGAAGCAACTCGAACTTGGTATTTTTTTTGTGAGTTAGAAGTCACCTTGGTAGGAATGATCAATACAGTCTGATTAGGTAAGGGAAGAAGACCCTTTCTAGAAAGGATCTTATGATGAACCTCTTGAGTCAAGAGCTCATTAATCACTATAGGAACAAAGGGAAGTGGGTGATAATGGAGAGTAGACCTACAACATCCCTCAAAATCATCTATATGTGCCATAAAAAGTTGCACCAACTACTGCGTCTCTCTAAAATTGTGGTACTTCTTGTTAGTACTCAATTCGATGGGTTCTGCCTTGCTATCTGATCTTAATATCCGGTCATAACTGAGTAAAACTCTTGTATGTTCCTATCGCCTTGACATGCAGTTCGAATTTCATGCTCAAGTTGATATCTCTTTGTAAAGTTGGATTGAATAAACAACTGGGTCTGATAGTCCCAAATTTCCTTAGCTATGGTGAATTCTGCCATATGGTATCAACTGAATTATTAATCGTGGCAATGATTTTTGGCTTTTAGCATTGTTGATATCCCAATTGCATTTCAAATCTGCATACTTTTTTTGCCTTGGTATCCATTGGAGCTTGCACAACACCATTGATGTAACTCCACATAAGTTTACCCAACAGAAATTTTTTCAAAACATATGCCCAATAAACATAATTATCACCAATTGATTTCACATTGATGGCTTGAAAAGAGTTGCCACTAGCCATTACTCCAAAAAAAAAAAGGGTCAAATAATGAGTCTGAGCTGCCACTAGCCATTACTTCAACAAAAAAATGACCCAAATCCAAAGGGTCAAATAATAACAATAAAGTCATCTAAATCAAATGTGTGTGGATTGAATGAACCCAACTCCAAAGCCTGAATCTCACAGTCCAATTCAAGAACTATATCAAAATTAAGGTAAACCATAGTAGCCCAAACCAGATTTCTACACCTCCAAACTAGCAGCTCAAGCCAGTCACAAGAACAAATGCCTAGAGCAAACCAGTAAATAAATCTCAACAATGCACCAGCACACCAAGCCAAAACAAGAATTCAGTAACATAATAGGCCAATAAAGTCGAGAGAAAGAAGAAATTGTAGTAGTAGACAACCAGCGTAAAACTTTGTCGGATCCACTATAATGAGTCCAAACAATTATATATGCGCTAATGCTACCATAAGTGATGCGTGCCTTGGTCGAAAAAATCAATTAGGGGCGTTGTGCCAGTGTTTCGACAAATAAGTTAGGGGTACCATATCGGCGTACCGTATCGGCGCCCGGGTGCGGTGATAAATGGGAAAGGGTCTTTGCGCTGTGGACGAACGTGGGTGGTAAGAAAGCTAGTCCACGATGATAGACTTAGATTGGTAACATGGAACATAGGCACACTCACCGACAAAACAATGGAATTAGTAGACACTGTGAGCCAGAGAAAAATTAGTATAGCATGCTTACAAGAAACTAAGTGGGTAGGTGAGAAGGCATGATAGATAAAAAATACCGGATTTAATATTTACTATACTGGAAAGGATAGACGAAGAAATGAGGTAGGAATAGTTGTAAATAAAGGCCTAAAAGATAACATAGTAGTAGTTTCAAGTAAAGGAGATATGATTATATTTATCAAACTTGTAGTCGGAGAGAATATAATTAATGTGATTAACTCTTATGCACCTCAACTAGGGTTAGAAGAATATATTAAAAAGTAATTTTGGGAGTAAATGGATGAAGTAGTTCAATAAATACTTATAGGAGAAAAAATAATCATAGAGATGCATATTTCAATGGACATGTAAGAAAAGATAGGACATAATATGAGATAAGTCATGGTGGTTATGGATATGGTGATTGAAATGAAGCCGGAGAGAGTATTTTAGAGTTTGCAATGACATATGACCTTGTGATGACAAATATCTTGTTTAGAAAACTAGGAGAGCATCTAATAATGTTCAAGAGTGGACCAAACAAAAGTCAAGTAAACTATTTTTTAAGCAGAAGAACAGACTGATTAACAAGTAAAGATTGTAAGGTTATCCAGGGAGAAAGCTTAACATCTCAACATAGGATAACAATCCTAAATTTATATATTAATGGGTAACATAGAGTAAGGAGAAGTATTTGAAAAAAAAAACGAGATGATGGAATTTAAAAGATGAGAAACTAGTATTATTTAGGAGTAGAATTCGTAAAGAGGCCTTGTGAAACCTGTAGGATGAGACTAACATTATGTGGAGCAGGATAACAGAAGATATTAGAAAAATTTCGAGAGAGGTTCTTGGGGAGTCAAAGTGTAGAGGGCTTTTGAAAAAAGAAACTTGGTGGTGGAATGACGATGTACAAGCGGTAGTTAAAGCAAAGAAAGAATTTTTTAAGAGATGACAAAATAATAGAAATAGAGAGAACTTCCAAAGATATAAATTAGTTAACAAGGAGGTTAAAAAGATAGAGTGCTAAGTAAAAACTTACGACGAGTTGTACAAAAATCTAGGTAGTAAAGAGGGAGAAAAAGACATCCACAAACTAGCTAAAATTAGAGAGAGGAATATAAGAGATTTTAACCAAGTTTAGTGCATCAAAGGCGATGACTCAAAGTTTTTAGTTAAAGATGAGGAAATAAATGATCGGTGGAAAGACCATTTTTGGGAAATTATTAAACGAAAATCACTTAGGAAACCTAAAAGAGATAAAAAATGGTAGGATCCATGAAATTTTCTTTTTTGTAGAATAAAGAATTTAGAGGTAGAATTTACAATGAAGGAAATGAAATTAGGCAAGGTTTTAGAACCGAATGAGATTTCAATTGAGGTTTGGAAGTGCTTAGAGAATAAGAGGGTGTCGTAGTTAACAAAATTATTCAATAGAATTATTGCTACTAGGAAAATGCTCGATGAATGGAGAAAGAGTATTTTAGTATTTATTTATAAAAATAAGGGAGATACTCAAAATTATAATAATGATAGAGGGATAAAATCAATGAGTCATATCATGAAATTATGGGAAAGGGTCATTGAACGACGCCTAAGAGTTGAGATTATAGTGTCGAAAAATCAGTTTGGGTTTATGCCAAATAGATCAACTGTAGAGGCTATATATTTATTGAGGACACTCATAGAAAAGTATAGAGAGGAGAAGAAAAATTTTCATGGTATTTATAAATTTAAGAAAGGCGTATGATAAAGGACCTAGAAATATAATATGGAGGGTCCTTGAGAGAAAAAAGAGTGATGAATAGATATATTGAGGTGATAAAGGACATGTATGACGGAGTTATGACTATAATTAGGTCTTCTGTGAGAGAAAGTAAAGAATTTTCAATCACGATAGGATTATACCAAGGATTGGCCCTAAGTCCATACTTATTCGCCCTAAGCCCTAATTATAGATGAACTCACTAGGCACATTCAAGATGATGTCCCATGGTGTATGTTATTTACAGATGCTATGGTATTAGTAGATGAAACTCGAAGGGGGATTAACAATAAGTTAAAAATTTAGATAGACGCTCGAGTCGAAAGAGTTTAAAATAAATAGGAGTAAAACTGAATATATGCAATGCAATTTTAGTAATAAAAAAATAGACATAGTAAAAAAGTTAAGATTGAAAATTAAGAAATATCAACGATTAAATAATTTAGATATCTAGAATCAATCATTAAAAATGATGGATAGATTAGAGATGATGTAATTTATAGAGTCGACGTTAGTTGACTTAAGTGGAGGAAAACCTCTGGTAAATTATGTGATAGGAGGATACCAATAAATTGAAATGTAAGTTTTATTGAACGACTATAAGAACAACAATATTGTATGTGACAGAATGTTGAGCAACTAGAAAACAATATAGTGACAAAATGAGTGTAACGGAAATGAGAATACTAAGGTGAATGTGTGAAAAAATTGGAAAGTATGGAATAAGGAATGACCGTATTACAAAAATGGTAGGAGTAGCCCAATTGAGGATAAGTTAAGAGAGAAAATATATTAAAATGGTTTGGTCATGTTCAATGAAGGCCAATAGAGGCACCAGTTTGAAAAAGTGAGATAATCTCTCTTAATAGTACTAGAAGTAGGGGTAGACTTAAATTAACATTGAATAAAACAATAAGAAAATATATGAAAATATTTAACTTAAATGAACGTATAGTGTATAATTGAAATAAATAGCAAAGACGGACTCATATAGCCGACCCCAAATAATTGAGACATAAGATTTAGTTTGGTTAGAGACATAATCAAAGAGGAGGGAAGGCTACCTAACCTTGTTTGAGCCTCAAATCCTACTCAATTCCACTCCAAAAACTTTGAATATGCTAATGGAACATAAATAGGTCTAAATCAACCCTTTTAGGTAGGATGTAGACCTCAAACTCAAAGAAATCTGTTGGAAAATCGAGTTTAAAGAATTTTGAAATAAATTCTTCAAAAACATCTGAAAAATCAAAAGGCTTATTAGATGGCCATGAATTGAAGAGCCCAAGAAAAATTGAGTAATCACATACAATGACGACGTTAGTTGTAGCTCTCCTTTAGAAATTTTCATGAAAGTTCT
This sequence comes from Ilex paraguariensis, assembly GCA_963454935.2. Taxonomy (NCBI): domain Eukaryota; kingdom Viridiplantae; phylum Streptophyta; class Magnoliopsida; order Aquifoliales; family Aquifoliaceae; genus Ilex; species Ilex paraguariensis. The sequence goes on along the minus strand of CAUOFW020003045.1, from coordinate 35,571 downwards.
CCTATATCTTGGTTGTGTTTAGTAATCGCAACTCGCTCTGATGCCATGTAAACATTGATCAGCGTAAAAATAAAGAAGAAATAAGAGAGAGGGAGAAAATATTATTACAACATACTTAGTCTGTGCAACAACAAAAACATTGCCCACCATACACAATAAAAGACTTTTATATAGTAGGACATCATACATAAAGTAAATGACTAAATTACCTTTATGAATAATATGCTAAAATACTCTAACATGCCAAGCATTTTGATGACCATTTATTTGTGCTTTGTGTCTTATTATGTGCATGTGCACTAGCTTCTTTGGTGACAAGAGAAGCCTTTATGTACTATTGGGTAGCCCCAATATTGGGGCCTGATGCTGGTCAACTTGAAGGGTACCTGTAAAAAGCAAAGAAATCAAAACACGAGGCACTGAATAAATATGAGGAGAATTTCTTATGTTCTGGAATAGCATGGTGGCATGGTGTATATGATATAACCATTTGGATTTGCCATATTGTGCTTAATTTCATGTTGGTAAGTAGGGTAATCAGCTAGATGACTAATTACTTGATTCACACATTTTCTTTTTAAGTTGATCTTTTATGCCCCCAATTCACGGTTCAAGGTATCGACCGAGACCGATACGAATCAGTAGAGTTGTATCTGCCTCGGCCACTATCGATACGATATCGATGATTGTTACTAAAAAATCCTGAATTGAATTTGAATCGATTCTGTCTAGGCCAAAATTGGTAAAAACCAGGCGAATCACTGATTCTCATTTGATTCAAACTGATTCATTCCAATAGAACTCACAATCATCCCACAGAATCAACGACAAAAAGAACATGCCAAAGAAAAGGCAAAGGAGATGTGATAAAAGATGACATAATCTACAAAGTGTAAACGCCTAACTTGCATCATAGTTCAAGGTCGTGGTATTGATCCTTGACTCGGAGGGTACTGAGACACATTGGTCGCAGCGCGGTATCGCCCGATAAGCTCAAAACACTATATAGAAGGCTCAAATAAATTTAAAAAAATTATAAAATATTATAATAAATGTAAACATCATCATCCATGCATCATATTCTTAAGATGCATTATTAAACACATTAATCATTGCAAAAAAGAATAATAAGGGCGCTATGGGAAAATATTTATCATCATCTATATTCAATGTAAGCATTTTAGAACTAAACCAAAATCATCTATGTTATATGTATCCATAAATATTTGAACTTCATAAATACATTAGATCCCAAAACTAGTGATATGAATATTATATTAATTTATAATTTTTAAAAATTATAAATTAATAGATGTATATATATAGTTCAATTCCTAGCTTTAAAAATGTATATTTTATTATAAAAAAAACTTGTCTATTTAATCATTTTAACTACAACTTGTATGTATTTTCTCCGAGCAATATTATTAGGACATAATTTAGGGATATAATTTGGTGACATAATGAGTTGTCATCGATAGAAAGATAGTGGAATGCATTTAATGCTGTAATGTGATCCATCATTAAATGTATTTTATTATCATTTTATTGGTGACAACTCATTATGTCCCCAAATTATGTTGCTAATAACATTAATGATTTTCTCTTTCATGTACGTGTAATTATTAAATTTTCTATTACACAAAAAAAAAACTCAATGAGTTAAGTTGTAATTAGATTAATTGGTGAGTAATAGAAATTATATAATTAAAAAAATTTGATCAAAAACCCACAATGGGTCTCAGTTTGGGTTGGGACCATTGGAAATTTAAAAAAAAAAAAAAAGAAAACTTAAAATTGATAGATTGGTTCAATCTATTTGGCTAATTGATTGTTTGAGAGAGAGAGAGAGAGAGATCTGGAGCAATGGTCGAGCACAGGAAGTGATGGTGGGTTGTTGCTTGCTACTACTAGGGCTTTGGTCAGGAACTTTGGATCTGGAACATTACTACTGCTAGTTTGGTAGGGTTTCTGCGATAAAGAAGGAGAAGAAAAAGATGGGTTTCTACTTCTGTAATGCTTATGTGTTATTTGCTAATTCTTCATCTGTTTATATAATAGGAAAAAGGGGAATGAGGTGTCTAATTTGTAAACTTTGATAAAAGTAAAGAGAGAAAGAGAAGAGATAATAGAGAATGATTGTATTACAACATAATAGAAAAATGCATACAAAAGTCTTTCTATAGTAGGGCAACATAAAAGAATAAAAGGACTAAACTACCCTTAAGGTTAAATATTCTAATTACTCTAACACCCTCCCTCAAACTCATGTTGTGCTAGTATAAAACATCAAGAGTTTGTCAAAAAGAAAGTGAAAGCGAGTAATAGTATGCGATTTTGTGAAAAAATCTGCTAACTGCATAGTGTAAGAAAGAAAAGGGAGGGAGATAGTGCCCAACTGAAGATGATGACGCACAAAGTGACAATGAATCTCAATATGCTTTGTGCGCTCATGAAAGATTGAGTTATGAGCAATTTGAATAGCACTAGTATTGTCATAATACATGGGAGTCGGCGTAGGTAACATGATGCCAAGATCAACAAGGAGCCATCGTAACTAAACTATCTCAGCTACAGTAGATGACATAGCACGAAATTCAGTTTTAGCAGATGAACGAGAAACAATAGTTTGCTTCTTGCTTTTTCAAGTAACAAGAGAATCACCAAGGAAAATATAAAAGCCCGTAGTAGACTTACGGTCCATAGAATCACCTGTCCAGTCAACATTAGAATAAGCCTTGAGTTCTATAGAAGAAGAGAATAACAAACTCTGGTGCAGAGTACCTCGAAGATACAGAAGAATACGAAGAACCGTAGCCCAGTGAACAGTGGTGGGTGAGGCAACAAATTGGCTAACAATATGAACAACATAGGAGATATTCGGACGAGTGACTGTAAGATATACTAAACTCCCAACAATAGCACGATAGAGCGTAGGGTCAGACAAGGGAGTATCATCAGAAGAAGAGTAACGAACATTGAGCTCTAAAGGTGCTTCAACTGTCCGATTATCTGATAAACGAGCTTGTTGAATAACATCTGAAGGATACTTGGACTGAGAGAGAAGATATCTTTTAGGAGATGATGTAATCTCAATACCCAATAAATATCTAAGCTACTCCAAATCTTTCATCTCAAAATGGTCCTGCAATTGGGTTTTCAATAAGCATATGTCAGCAATGTCATCATCCGTAATAATCATATCATTAACATATAGTAAAAGAATAATAGACCCTGAGGAAGTAGACCGTAAAAAGACAGCAGAATCATGGTCATTGGCGCGAAAACCCAAGTTACAAAGAACCAAAAAAAAATTGGCAAATCATGCTCTAGGAGCCTGTTTAAGGCCATATAAAGCTCGGTGAAGTCGACATACTTGACCAGGACTATGAGACCATCCAGGAGGAGTCATAAAAACCTCTTCACTTAAATCTCTATGAAGAAATGCATTTTTCACATCTTTCTGAGACAAATTTTATTGGCGAATGGCAGCAACTGCAATCACAGTGCGAATAGTGGTCATCTTTGCAACAGGGGCAAAAGTCTCATCATAGTCTATACCATACTCCTGAGCAAAACCCTTGGCTAATAATCGAGCTTTATACCTGTCCACAGAACATCAAACTTAGTTTTTATCTTATAAACCCACCTATAACCAATGGGGCGTTTGCCAGGTGGTAAAGGCACTAGTTCCCAAGCTCTGGTCTTATGTAAGGCAGAAAACTCCTCTTTCATAACCTGTTTCCAAAGTGGATCAAGTAAAGCCTCCTTGTAGGAGGTGGGTTCAGATAAGGAGTAAATAGAAGTAAAGAAAGAACAATAGGCAGGAGAATAACAAGTGTTACTCTAACCAAACCTGTCTGGACATTTGCGAGAGTGCTGAGGATAACGCGAGGTATGATCCACATTGTTTAAACCTGATTGGGTGGCAAGAAAAGAAAGGGGAGGCACCACATCTGTAGAGGAGATAGTTGAATTCCTGCGAACATATGTATGCACAATAGGGGGACGAGTGATGGGTACATCAGAAACAGTCATATCACCAACATAAGTGTCAGAGGGAACATTAGCGGGAAATGGGTCAGTATAAATGAGATCAGATTTATTCAAATGTGAAGAACTAGATGGAATAGAAAAGAAAGGAATATGCTCTATGAAAATAACATGACGAGAGACATAGAGTTTGTGTGAAACAGGATCATAGCAATGATACCCCTTTTGACCCTCACCATAACCAAGGAAAATACATAAAGCTGAACGAGTAGAGAGCTTAGTACGAAGAACACTAGAAAGCAAAACAAAAACAGGTACACCCAAATACATGCAAAGAGAAATAATCAGGTGGCTTACCACATAGTTTTTCAAATGGAGAAATTCCAGAGGTAATGACAGTGGGAATAGAATTAATCAGATGGACTGCAGTAAGAATTGTTTCCCCCTAAAAAGAACTTGGAACATTTGCTGACAGTAAGAGAGAGCGTGCCGTTTCCATAATATGTCGGTGTTTGTGTTCTGCTACACCATTCTGTTCAGGTGTATCAATACAAGAAAATTGTCAAACAGTATCATCAGATTTTAATAGATCACGAAAAGAGTTGAAAGAATATTCTCTTCTTTGGTTACATCGAAAACATTTAATAATAGATGAATATTGAGTACGTATCATAGCACGAAAAACAGTGAATATAGAAAAGAATTCAGAACGATGTTTCATTAGATAAACCCAACAAAATCTAATATAATCATCAATAAAAGAGACATAATATTTTGACCCTCCTTTTATGGGAATAGGAGTCGGTCCCCAAACATCAAAATGAACCAGATCAAAAGGTGCAAGTGAGCTAGTGGAACTTTTATTAAAAGGTAATGCAGTAAATTTAGTTAACTTGCATCCACTACAATTGGAAATATCATGACACTCTAAATTACCCAAATTTTCAGTAGAGGCTAAAAGTTTTAAACGAGAGTGGGACACATGACCAAGACGAGAATGCTACAAATAGAAACTAAAAGACTGTGGACTTAAATGAAAAGAAGATATATCAATAGTAGAAGCAACAATATCAAGAATATGTAACTCGACTAACATATACAATCCTCCCTTTTATTGCCTGTCCCAACAGTTTTTTGGAACGTAGATCCCGTACAATACAACCAGAAGAGGAAAAATGAACTAAAAATCCAGAGTCAAATAACTAACTGACTGAAATTAAATTTATGGTAACCTGTGGAATATAATAAACATTAGGAAGTGTTAGATGCGGAGAAATTATAGATCTAACACCAGCTAATGACATTTGTGTATCATTAGCTGCAAGCACAGAAACAGATGGAGGAAAAAAGGTAGATGCAAATAAGGAAGAATCACTAGTCATATGATGGGTAGCACCTGAGTCAAAGACCCAGGTGGTTCGAGATATACCTGAAGGACCCAAAGTGAACGAACCTATAGAAGGTGAGATGGAAAGAGTATTAGGCTGTTGAAGGAGCTCCTGCAATTGATCAACAATCTTAGTCAATTTTAAACTAATTGACAGATGAGAGTCAGAATTGTCGCTCTCCATAATTGTCATTAGCCAAAATTAACAACAATCAAATTAACGGAATCAATTCCAAATCACCAAGCCCAACTGAAGTTCAAAGGCCCAACAATAATAGAAGCCAAACTGACCCAACAATTATAGCCCAATGGAAAATCAAAGTCCCAGCTAGAGAACAATAGCCAATCAATCAGTCCAACAGCCCAAACAACAAATATCAAACAATCCATTAGCCCAAAGTAATAAAGAACAATAAAATTCCAGCTCAGCCTAAACTATCAGTAACTGCAATCACAAAGCAGCGAACAGGAGCAACGAACAAACCCAAAGCAGAACAATAGCAGCGAACAACGACAAAACAAAGTAGGCAACAAAGTCTTCCAGCAAGCCAAGGAGAGAAGAATATTCAAAACCAGCAACAACGAAACAACAGAGCAATAATTGAAGCTAAAATTCTGCACAAGCTCACAACTTGCATGGGCCACCAATCGCTCACACCTCACACCCACAACCAACAAACCAACAATTAATAGATTAAAGAGCAGCAACAGATAAGGTAGGAAGATGACGTGAGTAGCATAAGGCAGAAGCCAAAGAAGAAGTGATAAACCAGTCACTATAGTGTTTGCCGAAGGAGGAAATCAACCAAAAATCCCATTCCTTTGCATCAAAAATCAGTTCAAAATGGTGCAAAGCATCCAATTGAACACCAAGGAGGCAATATACCAAAAAAAAGGGCACTAAAAATCAAAATTCGGCACCGTTCACAGCATGAACAATAATGTCGGCACTGTTCATAGCATGAATAATGTTTTCGGCACTGTTCAGAGCCCCTTAGAACCACAAATAGCAATCCACCTATCACTAGTCCTCAAATCACACAACTAAAGAATATATTCTTCCTCTAACTAAATTATCGTGGTATTACAATATATATTTTGGATTGAAACCATGCTCTGATACCATGTAAACTTTGATAAAAGCAAAGAGAGAAAGAGGAGACAATAGAGAATAATTGTATTACAACATAATAGAAAAATGCATACAAAAGGCCCTTATATAGTAGGACAACATAAAAGAATAAAAGGACTAAACTACCCTTAAGATTAAATATTCTAACTAAACATAATTTAGGGTTCACTTACTGCCTACACAAAGTCACAAATTACATGTGAAATTTTGTTGATCGCAAAGAATCATGTGGGTTCTGAAAGGCTGATCTTCTTTATTTCTTATTAAATTCATTATTTTTTGGATTTTGCATGCAAGTTGGGTGTTTGCAGAATGTGGGTCATCTTTTCACATATTCTTTACCTTTTTTTGGCATGCTTTTGCTATCGTTGGGTTTTGTAACTTATGTGGGACGATTGTGGGTTGAATCGGTTCAAATCGAAGAAGAATTGGTGATCCGCCCGAGTTATACCGAGTTGGGTCAATATGTAGCCTATTCAAACTCGACTCTGGATTTTTTCGTAACGGATATTGGTATCATATCGATAGTGGCTGAGGTGGATATGACTCAGCCAAGTTATATTGGTCTTGGCCGATACCTTGAACCGTTACATGCAAAATTAAAAAATAATGAATTGATAAGAAATAAAAAAGATCAATCTTTTAGTAACCCACATGGTTCTATGCAATCAACAAAATTTCACACGCAATTGAACCCTAAGTTAGATCATTTTTCCTCTTTTTCCAATTATATAAATAGATCAAGAATTAACATATAACACATACGTATAAATAAAATGGTTCAAATTTTCGATCACTAGCATATTTCGACCCTACTGATCGGCTACCGCAAAAAATTGGGTAGGCCAATGGAAGAAGTTTTGATATTCCACAAAAATCGGGTAGGAATGCGAAATACTCATAAAAATTTTGTATTCCTACCCGACCCTACTCTATCCATATATATGTGTGTGTGTGTATGTGTTAATGTGTGCTTGATATGGTTTAAACCTAAAATAGTTATTATATTTGTGCAACAATTAAGATGTATTGATTTTTATGACTTTCATGTTGTGTTTTATTGTAATTGTTTATGTGTTATCTAATTTATTGTGTTTCTTTGGTATTATTGGTTTATTGTTTTGGTTAATTGATGCAATTACTTAATTGACCTGTTAAAATGATTCCAACATTAATAACAAAAAATGTGTTCTTTCGATTTTCTACCCGACTCCTTATCCGATTGTTTTGGACATAATTTTGATAGGAATAATACAATTGATTGGGTAAGGTCGACTAAGAAAAAATTCTTCCACAAAATATCGGGTAAGAAGATTAAATACTATAATTCCTATACTTAAGGTTGGGTGAACACCACTATCTATAAAGCATCGTAGATGCATAAAAACCATTTTAGTTCTTCTTCTTCATCGGAGAGACGCATAAGCCCTAGTAATACCAGCTTTCTAGAAGTAGGCCAAAGCCCTAGCAGTAGGAGCCCTCCATCTCTTTCTAGGCACGACCAGCTAGGTCCAAACTGTCTCTCTTTTGCTGTTCGGTCATTTCGTTGACTGTGAGTTGTGAGAGACTAAGAGTCTCAAATTTGAGAGTTTAAGGCTTTGTGAGGAGTAAGATGTAAAGGCAGAGCCTTTTTTTTTTTGTCAATTTTTTTTGTTCTTCGAACTTCAAACCCCCTCTCTCTTAAACTGTAAAACAAAATCTTTTTTTTTTTTTTTTGGTTTTGGTTTTGGTTTTGGCCTTTTTTCTTTTTTTTTTTGGTTCGCACTTCGAACCCATTCTCTCTCTCTCTCTCTCTCTCACAAGTAGTCAAAACACTCAAACCAAGGCCCAATTTTTTTAATTATATAATTTTTACTATTTACCACTAATTAGAACTAAACATATTAAATGGAAATTTTTTTTATAATAAAATAAACATTTTTAAAGCTATTAATTGAACTATATATAGACACTTGTATTTTTTTATAATTCTTAAAAATTATAAATTAAGTTATATGAACATTAGTATAATATTCATATTCACTAGTTTTGGAATCTAATGTATTTATGTCGTTCATACTTTATGGATACATATTTGTCGTCTTTTTTTATTTTTAAATTCGTAGATTTACACTTATTGGAAGCTTAAAAAATTAGTGACATTTGCTTCTTAATTTTGTAGAATGACTCAATATGTTCTTAAATGCTTCCATTGAACATAGATGATGACAAATATATTTTAGTAGTGGCCTTATTATTCTTTTTTTACAATGATTAATGTATTAAATAATGCATTTTGGGGATATGATGCATGAATGATGATGTTTACATTTATTATAATTTTTCCTGGTTTTTTCAAAACTTTTTGAGCCTTCTGTATAGCGTTTTGAGCGTATCGGCTGATACCGCACTGTGACATCGGGACCGATGTGCCTCAGTGGCCTCTGACTCAAGGGCCGATATCACGACCTTAAACCATGCTTAGTTCCCTCCTACCCTTTTAGTCGAGTGGCTTCGCTCCTCCAGCAGATGAAATAGTTCACGACCTTCTTCCAGTTTTCTTGGAATCTCGCATCGTACAATGCGCTGGGTTTTTGGTTTACGAACAACTGCCTCTCCATCAGGTGTAAGGCTCTATCTTGAGTGGTATGGGGATTCTTCTGACTATAGTATCGACAGAGGCTACTGGACCGTAGCTTCAACGGCAGGAGGTTATAGGAATGAAAACAGGTTTAAAAAATTAAAACCATACTTATTCTTGATCTCTCAAACTATGGTATATCATCTAGTTTAATGACTCAAATTCTCTTATGATGCATGTTGTTTGTAGTCTATGGTTAGGTATATAAAAAAGTAATTTTATATGACATTTGTTGTCTTTCTCTGTGGGCCATTGCTCAATGTTGTAGTAGAAGTGTGAGGTTAACAACAGAGGGGTTCTGGGTTTGACTCTAGCACCCATTTTAGGCATGGTTCAAGGTCGCGGTATCGGCTCTTGACTCTGGGGCCACTGAGACACATCGTCATCAATGCATCATATCCCTAAAAGACATTATTTGACATATTAATCATTGCCAAAAAGAATAATAAGGATACTACCGGAAAATATTTATTGTCCTCTATATTCAAGGTTAATATAATTTAATTTGTAATTTTTAAAAATTATAAAAAAATATAAATGTATATATATGGTTAACTTAATAGCTTTAAAAATGAAAATCTATTTATAAAAAAATTCTTCATTTAATTATTTATTATGTGTTTAATTAGATCGATTACATGTATATGTATTTTATGTATGATGATTATATGTATTTTCTCCATTATGTACATTTAATTATTAAATCATCAATACATATACAAAAATAAACTTAAGGAGTTAAGTTCTAATTAGATTATATGATAAATACTAAAAATTATATAATTAAAAAAATTGAGCCAAAACTGAAAAAACAAAAAGAAAGGAGAGGAAAATAAATTTTTGGGTCTGATAAAGCCAAAGCCTCACGTGAACCAAAGCCTCTCTCTTCAACTCTCAACTTCGACGAACACAAAGAACAGATAGACAGAGCACAGAGATGATGGGTCTTTGCTATTTGGGACTCATCGTGAAGGCTGGGTCTTCTGCTATCAAGTAGTCCGATCGTCGAACAGCCTAGGGTCTGCGATGTTGATCGATGAATTGCAAAGAAGATGGAAAGTAAGAACCGCGAAGAAGAAGGAATGTCCGATCTGCGATGTTAATCGATGATATTGGGTCTCTGATTAGGGAGATTTATCACAATTTTTCAGGCTTGTGTTTAATTTTGTTCTAACTATCTTGTTTTATTTTTATTATGGTAAAAAAGGTCTAATTTAGGGTTCAATTTCTCATCTTTTTTTGCTTTTTTTTGACATTTTCTTTGTTACTTGGATGATTCTGTGCGTATTAGTTTGATTCGAAAGTGAATCAACCGAGTTTGTCCGAGTTGGCCTGTTTTAGAACCGATTCATGGTAGACTCGTGATAGTCTTGTATCGTGTATCGTTATCGGATCGGCACCTACCGATGCGGATTGGCCGATACTTTGAACCTTGATTTTAGGCAAATGATACCAAAAGTTATCTCTTCTCATTACATCTCTTCTAGCACTCGATAAGCGGGGACTAAGCTGTGTAGTGACCATTCATGACCATTTTCTGTAGTTAACACAAATTTCTTTATAGCACTGCTATCAACTATTTCCTTAATTTTCCCTTGAAATTTCTGTCCTTTTATTGCTATTATCTTGAGGCCATACTCCTAGGTAGTTTACTCTACTGAAATATTTGTATCCAATGACTATGAGTTTCTCACATTTTTGCTCCCTGATTCCAGTGCTGATCCCCAGGCATCCGTTCAACCAATGACACCTGTCATCCAAGATGAAGCTCCTGGCGGAATGACAGCAAACTCAGAGAATATGCTAGCTACTAATGATGTAAATCAGGTTTATTTTGGAAGTTAAAATTCAAAGATAGCTTTATGATTCTAATTCTCGTTTTGCTTTGTTTCTCATATTCCTGTGTTGACTGAAGTTCTGGTCATTGTGTGATATTGAAATTACCACCTCAGTGTTCTGAATATATTTCTCCATGTGAGCAGATTGAAGGTGTTGATGGAGATACCAATTTTCTTGAGTTTGCTCCAGCTCCATGTACTCCTGGATTGGTGGAAGAGCCAAACTTGTCAAATGTGCAAGAGACTTCAGCATGTGATGATCATTTGGAATTAGAAGATCATAGTCTAACAGATTTTGCTCTGAAAGAGAACTTGGAAAACGGTTTCAGCAAATCAGACCTTCATCATGGGAATGAAAATGTGGTGGATTCGCGTGGTGATGTGGATTCTCATACAGTTATTCACATGTCTGCTGAGGAGAATGGGTTCCATTTGGGTGATGTGGACATCAATCAACTAAGGCCACAGGGACAGTCCTCTGCTTTAGCTGATCAAGCTAGAGGCATATCTTCAGTTTCAGAATTATCAGATAGGATGGTAGTTGCATCCAGTGGTCCATACAGGGATGAAGATTTACGGAGTGACCTTGTCAGCAACAACGTGCCTGGCATTCATTCCATTGATGGATCCCTTGAAGACCATTTGGAGCCTCAAAAAGTTTGGTTGGGTGAAATTACTCCAGGTATGCCCAGTTTAAGTAGAACCTGTCAACTAGTCTCAGAAGGTTTTTTGGAGGATAATCAAGCATCACCCAAACCAGAGGTTTCTAATAAAATGGGAATTGCAGGAAACCTGAAGGACTACTGCGTTGTTAGCGTTGCATCAGAATTAATCGCCGAATCTAAAGGTGGACCTGACCTTGAAACTCAGGTTTGTGAGGAGCCAAAAGATCCCAGGGATTTGGATGTAGCTATTCAGGAAGAAATGGCAAGTACTGACACTTGTGTTCTTCCGCCATGCAATACTCATCTGAACCAACCTGCTAAAATATGTCCTGGAGTTGGCAGTTCTCTTGATCCTGATTCTCTATCTGAATTTTCTGGGTTGGGCTCACTGGAAACTTCTGGGAGGGAGAAGGCACCCCTTGCTTCTAGAGCTTCCTTTTTGTTGCAAGGTTTGTTTGACATGTTTATGTATATAGTTTTCCGTGATTTTATAGATGTATAGGGTTCCTTAGTTTGAGTATTGAATATGTCTGGATTTTCCAGGTGAAGAGTGTCATGCAACGGGCGGTCTGGAACAAGTTTTTGAGGAAAACCATGTAATAGAACCTGCTTCATGTGAAAATATTCAGGCAGTTTGTAGCAAATCAAATGATCAAGCAGAAAATGGGATTTCAGGAGATAGTCAGTTCGAGAATCGTTCTGCATGTTCTGACATGCCTGCCCCTGAGAAATTGCTATCTGTTCCAGAAGGACGTCTTGCTGATCCAACGAGTAATTTGCTAGTGGCGTATACACCAGACAAAGGAGTCTCAGCAGGTGCTGATGGAGATGGTGCTGGGAGCAACATCATTTCAGGAAAAAAGCGCAGTTTCACTGAAAGTACACTGACAGTACAGAGTTTGGATACTGTTAAATCTTTGGAGGTGGTCGGGACCAAAAGAACTGCAGAGCCTATTCCTGATGACGATGATTTGTTGTCTTCTATCTTAGGTATACTGAAGTGTTTCTTTCTTTTGGCTTTATGGATTGGATACATGCCGTTATGTTCCTAGGACTATTCTGAATTAGAAATTATTTCCAGTTGCTTGTTTTAGTAAAATGATGGTTGCTTTTGCTAGTATGTGTTTCTAAATGTCTTGGGCATTATTGCTTGTTTTAGTAGGGAGAAGATCTTCGGCTTTCAAAGTAAAGCCCACTCCTGCTGGTCCTGAGATAACATCGACGAAGCGCGCCCGGTCTGCAGCCCGTATTACTGCTTCGAAAAGGAAAGTGCTTACAGATGATACCATGGTTTTGCACGGCGAGTATGTCCCTTTGATGTGCTGTTACTTTGCTGATTACCCATTTTAGTATGTGTTTTTGTTCACTTGTTCGCATGGGGAAATGACGTATTCCTCTTACCCAAAAGAAAATTAAAAAAAGATTGTACCGTATATTTATGTTTTATGCAACACATGTTGCAGACCATATACCTTGCCTCTTTCCCATCAAACAGTACTCCATATGAAAGCATTTTGTATAAGTAAGAATTTTGCATGGTCCTCACTGTCCAAAAATTTCCTATCCTGTAATTGGTTTCAGTTTGAACTATTTGCATCGGCATGGTATCCTCTTATCGATGTCCTGATAGCATGGGCTATACTGATGTCTACGTGATTTTGGCTACATGTAAAAAGTTTAATGTGAGTAGCAATGTTATCAGAATCGGACTTGTCATCGAACCGGTAAGGAGACCGGGTCAATAGTTCAATCGTTGGATTAACTGGTCGGACCGGTCATATAATAAAAATAAAATATAATAATTTGACTAATAAAATTATAAGTATAAATATTATCAGTTAGTAGTTAATATTTTGAATATTATAAAAATTATAAAACATAAGAGTTATAACTTATAAGCCATAATAGTGAGTTGGTGACCGTGACTGTGTGTGTGTGTGTGTGTGTGAGAGAGAGAGAGAGAGAGAGAGAGGGAGGGACTTGGCTAAATTCAATAAACCATCCATTTTGATCCAAAGAGTCAAGAGTACAACTAAGGAAGGAAGAGATGGAAGACAAAGAGCCGAACACCGTTGGAGAAGACAGAGTCAAACATCACTGGACTGAGCTGCTGTTAGTCGTCGGAAAAGAGGAGGACCGAAGGAAGATGAAGACCACTGGACAAACCGAAGAAAGACTACTGAAGACGAAGACTATTGAAATCCCAACCATTCGGTTCATTGAGCTACGAATCTGCGATTGATTTAGGGCGAAAATGGCGCAAAAAAAAGATTTTTTTTTTATATAAGATTTGCTATTCCAACCGTCCAGTTTGAACAAACTGTCCGGTCCAAAACTGGCCGCTTTTGCGGTTTCTAGTTATTGTGCTTCTTTATGCAGTCTAACTGCATAACTGGATTGTTCCCGGTTTAACCGGTCTAACCGACTGGTCTAGTGTGGTTCTGATAACACTAGTGCGTTGACCCGATTATAGTTTTGAGTGTTATCATGTACTATGTTCTATATTGCAGTTTATTGTTATTTGACTGTTTCATATTACACATTATTGTAAGCTTGTTTGATTTTGTCGTCTTTATTACTAATATGATTCCTTCTTTTCCTCAAAAGCACAATAAGACTACAGTTGACAACCACCGAAGACATACGTCGGATACGAAAGAAAGCTCCTTGCACTCGCCTTGAAATTTCAATGATTCAGAAACAATTTGTGGAAGACGAAATTTTCTGTGAACCCATTCTTACTGGTGAGTTCATTGGCTTGAAGTAATTTACTCTTGTATGTTGGTGGTATTGGACCCCTGATAATTTTATTTGGCTATGGTTTTTGTATAATGGATGCATAGCATTGGAAGTCCGGGACTCTGGATTAAAGTCCGATATGCCCCACCTGAAGTTCTATGCCGAAATTGAATTTTCATTTTATGTGCATGACATCACCTGTATGCCCACTGTTCTTGGAATATGATGGTAATGGCATATATTTGTGTTAACTTCAAGTTTAATGTCTCAAGTTAAACCAATCTGCATGGTGTTACCTGTTAACTTACACTATTGTTACGATAGATTATCCAGTTGACACATTGTATATTGGAGACTTTTTTTTTGTGCATGTTACAATAGATTATTCACTTTCTGGGAGTTTTCCAAAGAGTTGTCTTAGGACATGTTTTAACAAATGAATTAATAAGTCCAAATGTTGTAACGATCATCGTTTGAGTTGTGCACCCTTGTGTTGATCATTGGTCAGTTTGCGATAGACATCTGCAACTTCTTTTTGAAGATGGTGGCATGTATTCTAGCTCGATACCTGAGTTATTTTGATATTTTTCCTCAGGTGTCTCCACAGAATTGGCTGCTCTGCACAGTCAAACATATGATCTAAGTACATCGACAGTCTACCAAAATTTTGTAAACACTTCTCCTCTTGAAGCACCAGCAGACGTGAAATTGACTTCCCAAAATGATGAAAATGGTACAAACTTGGAGGCAGCAAATATTGACCAAGAAAATGGAATGGATGACAGCATTGACTGTTTGGCAGTTGGAGTTAGTAGTGAAGCACAACCTCCTAAGACTGCTGCGTTGACTGAAAGCCAGAATTGTGAAGGCCATGCCTTAAACTCAGAGCTTTATGATAATCAAGTGCAGATGAAGCCTAGTGATGTAGCAAAACACTGGATTTTAGAACATGATCTTTTGGGAGAGACTCAAATGGAAATTGATGGAAAAAGCATTTCAGTTGATGATGCAGTAAATCCTGCTGTCACTATTGGAATTGAGGCATCACACCCTGCTGATCCCGTTTCTGTTGACATTCATGACATTTCAGCTGACACACCCCAGCTAGCTTCCTTGGACAAAACCAGTGAGGCAGATGCTTCTGTGCAGATTGATGCGTTAGGTGTGTCACCTGATCAGAAGTTGGATCCAACAGATAGTAGCAGTGGGAAGGGCGTTGATGGTAATGAAACTGCAGATAGAAAGGGTGATAATATTGCTGGTGCTGAAACTGAATCTAGATCGAAAAATGAATTGTTTTCAGAGGGAACTCAAGCTTGTGCTTCAATGGAAGTTGGAATAGACATTCTTAACGACTGTTCCACATATATGGAAGGTGCGAATGAAAATCAAGCCATGAAAGAACTCAGGAGACACGAGCAAGTATCTATGGAAAAGGATGAAATTTTAGATGCAGCAGTGGAATTCAATGCCAAGGACTCAACCCCAAATGGCTTCAGTGGTGAAGAACCCATAATGGATTCTCCATATGGAGCTGAGGTCAACGTGGAGGTGAAAAATGTTTCTGTGGATGGAGGAAATCCAGGCGGGTTGGATTCTTATCCACTGAGGATGACTGATATAGAGCATAATGTCGTCGACCAGGATCATCGTGATGTGAGTTGTTTACTTGGTTTTCTCACTCTTCTGTGACTATGATTTCATGGCAAAAATAACCAAATGCACATATATATTTTCTGGAATTCTCAACTATTTTCATATACAGCTTTCTATCTAAGTCATATGTCCGTCACTAGGTTCTTTGATTCTAGTTGGTTCATATTGCTGATAACAATATAGATACATGGACACCTATGTTTAAAAATAATTCTTAATGTTTGAAGTATTAATATTATGAATTATCTACCGTGGAACAAAGTTAGCTGCTCAAAAAAGTTATCATTTCTCCATGTTAAGAATAATAGGGTAGTATGTGTAAATTGTTAATAGTAAGAGGGTGTATGTGTAATTCTTATTATTGTAGGTTAACTATAAATACAAGTGATATATGAGAGTTAGGTTAAGTTTTTAACCTCTCTTTCTCTCTAATATTGTGTTAAGTTAATTCACTCAACTTAACATGGTATCAGAGCCTATACGATCATAAATATATATTTTGAATAAATTTTGTTCGTAGAAGTGCTATTGTTGTGGTGGTGTTGTACTGTTCATCGTGGTGGTGCTACTGTGTTGATTGTCGTTGTTTGGCGGCTGTGGTTGTGGTGGTGTGGCTGTGGTTTGTGGTGGCTGTGTGAGGCGTGGTCTGTGGTGGCTGTGAGGCGTGGTCTGGGTTCAGAAAACCCTCGTGGTCTGTGGTGGCTATGTGGTCTCAGTTCAGTAGAGGCACAGTTGCAGAGAGGGTTTTCTGAAACCCTAACCAACGAAAACCAACGAAGAACAAACAGTCTTCCCGATCCACTTCGGGTCAACCCAAATCTGACCCAACCCATAGTTTGGTTCGATTCAGACTAATTTCAGCCTGGTTCAGTGCTCCAGCAAGCCAAACCGGCCCGGTTCAGTGATCCGGCAAGCTAACTGAACCGTTTCAGTGCTCCAGCAAACTTTTCCAACCCGGTTCAGTGGTCCAGAGGCCTCAACCTCTGGCTCAGTAGTCCAACTAACTTTTCCAGCCCGGTTAAGCCTTCTAGCTGTTTCTTTTCCTCTACTTCAGCATTGTAACTTTTCTTGTTTACTATTTATTGCATTATTATGGAACTCAAGCAAGATAACAGGTCCCTTACTCCATCTTTGTCTTCTCCAACTCTTATCAATGGTCCCATGACCTTTATCAAACTTAATGGGACTAATTACACTTTATGGTCCCGATTTGTTCAAGTCTTTCTTCGAGGCAAAGGATTTAAGAAATATCTGGTGGGTTCTAAACCCAAGGAAGACACTTCTGGGTATGATCAGTGGGAACAAGAGGATGCTCAAGTTATCTCTTTATTGTTGAATAGCATAGAGCCCAGTATTAGCTTTTCTCTGTTCTATCTTGATACTACCAAAGAGATATCAGATTATTTGGCCACTATGTATTCTGGTACAGGTAATTTTACCCGTGCGTATGAGGTGTGAAGGAGTACTTCCGGTTGGAGCAGGGTACTTTGAGCCTTGCAGATTATTACTCTCATGTTCGGGGAGTCTGTGAGGAGATGAAGATTTACCATCCGTTTACTACCGATGTAACAGTTTGGCAAAAATAACATGAGGACCTGAATGTTGTTAGATTTTTGGTAGGATTGAACCTGAATATGAGGCTATTCGTTCTTAGATTTTGGATAGATCTAGTCTTTCATCACTGCTGGAGGTTTTCTCTCGTTTACAACGTGCTACACTGTCTACTCCTTCGGTTATTGATCATAGTGTCTCCACTGATTGCTCAGCTCTTGTGGTTTCTAATAGCCATAGTGATGGTCATCGAGGTGGACGTGGTGGTCGTGGAGGTCGTACGGGTAGTCGTAGTGGATCCCGTTCCTGTACTCACTGTGGCCGTGGAGGACACTGTTGATTTTTGTTGGAATTAAATGAAAAACCTTCTGGTACTGCTAATCAGGCTTCTTATCAGGATGACAACTCTGTTGTTGCTTCCATACCTCAGTCAACTCCACTAGACACTGGGTCGGTTACTATTACACTGAGTCGAGAGGAGTATGTTCAGTTCCTGTCCCAGCAACAGGCTGTTCCATCTCCCTCTACTGCTACTTTTGCCCAGTCAGGTACTGCTTCCACCTGTTTATTGTCCTCCACTCGCAATCCTTGGATCATGGTCTCTTGCGCCTTTGACCACATGACTGGTGCATCTGACGTTTTCTCTACTTATCAGTCTGCTACTTCCACACGTAGTGTTAATCTTCCTAATGGTACTTGTTCTAAAGTTTCAGGTCTGGGGCTACTCACTTGAGTCCTGATATGTCCTTATTTTCTGTGTTATTTGTTCTTTAGTTTTCTTTTAGTTTATTTTTCATTAGCAAGATTACCTGTTTTTTTAATTATTCTGTAACTTTTTATCCATTTTATTGTGTCTTTAAGGATCTCAAGACGAAGGGAAAGATTGGTACGGGGCGTAAAGCTGGTGGCCTATATTACCTTGACTTTAATTCACCTACCCGAGCTCTACAGATCTTGTTGTTTCCTTTTCAATGACATTGTCGTCTTTGACATTCCTCTCTCTAGAATCTGAAGCATCAGGTTTCCAGTCTTAGTTATGTGTCATCTTTGTCTTGTGAAGCTTGTTAAATTAGTAAGCATCACCGTGTGTTATTTCAGTCTAGAGTTAATAATCGTGTTTCTAGTTCATTTAAATTAGTCCATTCTGATGTATGGGGTCCAATAAAGAATATTTCATCTAATAAATATCCTTATTTTGTGATATTTGTAGATGACTATTCTCGTGTGACTTGGTTATTTTTGATGAAAGCTCGGTCTGAATTATTCTGTATATTTGAGACTTTTCGTAAAGAAATAAAAATTCAGTTTGGTTGTCGTATACGTACTTTACGTTTCGATAATGCACGAGAATATGAATCTAATCCTTTTTCAGCTTATCTCAGTAAAACTGACATTATTCATCAGACTTCTTGTGCTTACACTCCACAAAATAGTGTTGTTGAACGCAAGAACCGCCATTTGTTAGAAGTCACCCGTGCCTTGTTATTCCAGATGAATGTTCTCCGATATTATTGGAGTGATGCTGCTCTTACTGCTTGTTATCTTATTAATCGTATGCCTTCCTCTGTGTTGAATGGATAAAGTCCATATTCTGTCCTTTTTCCTGGTAAATTCTTATTTTCCCTGAATCTTAAGGTTTTTGGTTGTGTCTGTTATGTTTATAATTTGGGTCTTGGATTTGACAAACTTGACCCTCGAGCTACAAAATGTGTATTTCTTGGTTACTCCCGCACGTAAAAGGGGTATTGTTGCTACAGTCCTTCTCTGCATCGATACTTTACTAACTGCGGATGTCACATTTGAAGAATCTGTTCCATACTTTCCAGCACCTTTTCAGCCTTTGGATCTGGACTTTGGATCTTCTCCTGTACCACCATCTCTTTTTTTTATCTTCAGATATTCTGCTGCCCACTGTATTACCATCTACTTTACCTCTCCGTCCTCGCCCATCGACTGAAGTGCCCGTTCCGTCTTCCTTGCTGCCTTCTGATCCTGGAACATCAAGTAATTTAGATTCTTTACCTATTGCTCTTCACAAAGGTATTTGTTCATGTGTTACTAATCATCCCATTTCTCATTTTGTTTCATATGATACCTTGTCTGCTGTTTTCTCTTGTTTTACTTCTCAATTATCTGCTATATCTATTCCTAAGTATTTACAGGATGCATTATCTGATCCGGGTTAGAAGAAAGTTATGGAGGAGGAGATGGATACTTTACATCATAATGGGACTTGAGATCTCGTTTCTTTACCCTCCGGTAAACGACCTGTTGGCTATCGTTGGGTGTATACTATTAAATTTCATCCACATAATTCTATGGAGCGTCTCAAAGCCCAGCTTGTTGCAAAGGGCTTTACTTAGACTTATAGTGTTGATTATGAGGAGACTTTTTCTCCTGTTGTTAAAATTTTCTCTGTTCGTATCTTGATTTTTTTGGCTGCTAATCTTGATCGACCCTTGTTTCAGTTAGATGTCAAGAATACCTTCTTACATGGTGATTTGGTTGAAGAGGTCTACATGGAGCAGCCACCTAGGTTTACTACTCAGGGGGAGTATGGTAAGAGTGTATGTCGGTTAAGAAAATCTTTGTATAGTTTAAACCAGTCACCGAGGGCATGATTTTGTAAGTTTTCAGATGCAGTTTTAGAGTTTAGTGTTCTTCGATGTCAGACAGATCATTTTGTGTTTCATAGGCAGACAGATGCTGGGTATGTCCTATTGGTGGTCTATGTAGATGATATTGTGATTACTGAAAATGATTCTGAGGGGATTGTCAAGTTAAAAATATTCTTACAAGATCGTTTTTATACTAAGAATTTGAAAAAATTTAGGTATTTCTTGGGTATTGAGGTGACTCGATCTAAATAGGGTATTTGTTTATCTCAGAGGAAATATGTACTTGACATGTTTGAGGAAGTAGGTTTGCTGGGTGTAGACCGATTGATGTTCGTATGGATCCGAATCAAAAATTATTGATGGATGATGGTGTATTGTTTGAGAATCCAAGTCGGTATCGCAGATTGGTTAGGAAGCTTAATTATCTCACTATTATTCGACTGAATATTTCCTATGCAGTCAGTATAGTAAGTCGGTTCATGGGATGTCTTAGAGTACCACATTGGGAGGCAGTTACTTGTATTGTGCGATATCTCAAACGAGCTCCTGGACTTAGACTGTTATATCGAGCTAATGGACATCTTAGAGTGGAAGGTTTCTCAGATTCTGATTGGGTTGACTATCTTTCTGATCGGAGATTAACCACTGGTTATTGTACTTTCTTAGGAGGTAATGTTGTCTCATGGAAAAACATAGTTTTAAAACCCGGTCTGGACATCAACCCGGAGAAGGGACCGGATCAATGAGTTATTGGTTCAACTACTGGGTCACTGGTCGAACCGGTGATATAATAAAAAATAAAAAATAATTATTAATGATAAATAGACTAAAAAATTATAATAGTTATAAAAATAACATGTTTAATATATATTAAATCAAACAAAGTTATCAAGCCTGAATCACTTAATTGCATTAAATTAACAAACCAATGTATTCAATTAACAGCCTAGCCTCTACCCTAAAATCTGAATCACTTAATTGCATTCACTTAATTTTTGAGTTAACAAACACTCAAAAATTATCAAACTAATACATTCAATTCCAATACAATTTACCTAATCTGCTATTAATCAAATCAAATATTCACTTAATTGCATTGTTCTTGAAATCAACTTCATAAGAATTCATACAAATCAAGTCTCAAGAGAAAGGCATAGCAACACGAAGCAAAAGCAAAACTCATCAATATCATTGCAAAACCATCAACGTGAAAAAAAAGCAAAAACCAGCACCAGCAACAACAACCTTGGAGGACAGCACAAATAGAATGCAAAAACCAGCTCCCAGAGCAAATATATATATATATATATATATATATATGTGTGTGTATATATATATATATATAGAGAGAGAGAGAGAGAGAAAGGTACCTATTGTTGTGTCTTAGAGAATGAAATTCGTAGAGTTCAAGTGAGCAAGCCAACCACATCGCAAAGAGAGAGAGGACTGAATCGGAGTAAGAGGCTGAGAGTAATCAAACCTTAAAATCCAACGATGAGGTAGAGAGGAGGACGAGAGGCAGAGAGGAAGACGAGAGGTAGAGAGGAAGAGGAAGAGGAAGACGAGAGGTAGAGGCTCACAATGACAAAGATTAGATTAGGGCAAATGAATCGCTGCTCGTGGAGGGTGGAGGCTACTCGTGGATCGCTGGTGGAGGGTGGAGGCTGTTGTGGTGCTGTTGGAGGATGGAGGCTGGGCTGTTGAGCGTGGACACTGAACGAATGATTTAGGATTTAGGGCAAAACAGAAGGGGAAAAGAAAAAGACACAAAAATGTAAAAAAAAGACATTTATACTAAAGGAACAAAACCGGCCGGTTTTGTAAACTCGTCTGGTTTTCGCGGGTTACCGGTTTTTTGACCGGTTCACCGGTTTTATTCCAGGTTCTTAGTTCAAACGATCCAATTACAAAACCGGTCCGGTTAGGGGACCGGTTCACCGGGTCAATTCGCCGGGCTGGGCCGGGTTTTAAAACATTGTAGAAAAGTAAGAAACAACTCGTGGTAGCAAGATCTAGTGCTGAGGCTGAGTATAGGGCAATGACACATACGACGAGTGAGTTGACTTGGTTACTGCACTTCCTCTAGAAAATTGAGTTTCCAGTTCAACTTCCTTTACAGTTGTTTTGTAACAACTAGACAGCTATCCATATCGCTGCTAATCCTGTGTTTCATGAGTGAACCAAGTATATTGAGGTTGATTGTCACTTTATTCGGGACAAGATAGTAGCGGGGGAGATTATAACTCCATTTGTGAAATCTAAAGAGCAGCTTGCAGATATGTTTACCAAAGCATTGAGTCGTACACGTCTTACAACTATTTGTTTCAAGGTTGGATTATATGATATATATATAGTCCAGCTTGAGGGGGAGTGTTAAGAATAATAGGGTAGTATGTGTAAATTGTTAATAGTAAGAGGGTGTATGTGTAATTCTTATTACTGTAGGTTAACTATAAATACAAGTGATGTATGAGAGTTAGATTGAGTTTTTAACCTCTCTCTTTCTCTCTAATATTGTGTTACGTTAATTCACTTAACTTAAGGCTTGACTAGGAAATTGTGGATCCAGTTGACCTACGCGTTGATCCTCAATAGGAAGCGCGCTCTGGGTAGACTTTCCAAGAGCTATTGCTCTATATATCCTCCTACTTATCATTTGGGGGTTGTAGCAACATAAGAGATGCCTAGTTGTGTAAGATGAGCTAAATTCAGTACACATGTGCACTTAAGTCCTACTTTTTTCTGCAGATTCTTGACGTGGAGTGACTCTTAAAAACTGAGTACTGTCATATGTAGAACGCAGCAGGGAAAGATGATCTGTTAATTGTATGTGATTTTAAACTTCCTGGTGGTTGTGGACGATTAGGATGGCTTATAGACGGTGAATTTGATGGCAGCAAGTTGTAAGCTATAAGAAGCTTGCTCATCTTTTCTGGAATCTAAATAGATATAATTATGAAGGTGAGGAAGAAAGAGAAAAATAAACTGAAGATTGCAAAAAGGGATAAATAGTAAGGAAAAACTTGAATTAAGACACTCTGAAATTAAATTTCTCCTTGCTTTAATTTATTCTTTGGCATAATTGACCTACTTAATAGACTTGAAAATAACTTCATGGAGAAAATTTTGTGAAATCAGGAACGGCCAATGGTAATCAAATATGACACATTTGTGAAAGGATAGGTGGTTCCTGAATATGAATCTAATCGACTGCCACCTAGAAAACATACTTTGTGTGGCTTTTATGAACTCAGTGGATTTAAAGGCTTGGAAAACAGAGATCTTAAAATTTAAATAGTAGAGGAAAACTTAGTTAACTTATCTTAAATGAGAGATTTCTGTAAATAGGACTAGCTGAAATTTATATGGACTTAACTGTTTCTATCTAATGTAATTAGCAAAACCTAGAATTTATGAACTACTTATCAATATACCAACCAATCTTAAATTTTGTATATTTAAGGAACCCTGTGTAGATTTTAGTAATTAGAAACCAAATGATATTCCATATGAACCCAAATTCACTCTTGGCATTCACTCTCGACAAAACAGTAGACTGTAAATATTCAATTAGGTAAGTAAACTAGTTGCTACACAATTATCCAAATTCTTATGCAGAGCAAATTAGAAAGGGCACAGTTTTATTTTGGATAATATAGGCTACCACCCATTTTGACATAACATTGAAACACCTTAGCATTTCGTTTATCTGGTTTTCATGTCTACAATCAAAGATCAAAATTTCATTTTGAAACGGTTGAAATTTATCCGTTTTCAAAGAAACCGAAACGAAATAGTGATAGAATCGAAATTCTAATACTTCAAAGTATTTTATAATGTTTTGCGAGGTGTTTTGTAATGTTTCAATGCAGTTGCCCAATTATTTTAGAATGTTTCAAGGTATTTCAAGATATTTTGGTATATTTTGACCAATATTTTGAAAAACAAATTCTTAAATTATTTATTTTTTTCATTCTGTTTTTGAAACTGGTCGAAATATTTTCGAAATACGTCAAAAAATTTTCATTTTCTAGGTGATCGAAATAATGTACCGAAATGAAATTTTGATCCATGTCTACAATGACGAGTATATCAATCATGAGTCATCTCCTGCCATTTTACATATTTTCTTCTTAATTGCTCCTAGGTTTTTGAACAAAAGTTTTTCCATGACAAGAACATGAAGTTTTTTATGATGGGAAGCAAAAAATTAACAAAATTGGAGCTAATTAACAAAAAAGAAGATAGTCCAAAATCCCCAATTGGATGACGACTAGTGCAATGATCTGTTAGTAGTGAAGGAAACCATGAAAAAAAAATTGGAGCTAATTTTCCTGTTTGGTCTAAACAAATGCTTCCAATATCCAAGTCTTAAGAACCATAGAGCAGTGTAATCCCAAGGACAAGTACAAAATCACACCAAAAGTGGTATGAGGGCCCTTTGAATTACTGCTGAACCTTTGGTGTTTGCTGGATGAAGCCTTGCCACACAGATTCACCACTGCACTTCATAACTATGTGGTTCGGCTCCTTTACTTGTCACATTAGAGAGATCTTCCATCTCAATAGTATTCCTCAGTCCACAGTTCTAGGAAACAAATACTTGCTCTTTGTTTTTTATATCTGAAATCGGAAGATCCCTCTTTTCGCCCCCATGGTGAGGCATACCTTAATTTACTTTTTGATTCTTGGTGCAGGATTTTGATTATTCAACAGTTGAGCATGATACAGGTATGCTTCTCTTTCTGTTTGCTCTGCTACTGATTTACTTTGAATTCTCCTCCGACCCAATGTTTTGCAGAGGATGTCATCTCACAAGGCTTGTTTACAGAGTGGAATCTAGCTGGTAGGATTTTCATGTATATGTTGATATAGACGTAGGAAAACTCTGGGTTGAGAATTTTGGGAGGTCTTTAAGGTTACTTAAAGGCCTTTTTTCTCTGTTGTCGAGTTTGATAGTTTATTTTTAGGGAATGCGAAATCCTAATAATCTGTTATGTCCTTAAACTCGGGAAACATACTATGTTGAACACAGTTTGGCTTCTTTTTCTTAAGGAACCTCTTATATTGTATGTAAGTTGATCTATATTCTAGACTTTGTGTGCTTCATGTATCTTTCTTTCCTGGGTTTTCAGAGTTTTTGAATGTTGATGATGATGAGGTAGCAGAAGCAGATGATGATGGTATGCCTAGTGCTGAAGAAACTCGTTATCTTGAGAACAGTGGATGGTCTTCTCGTACCAGGTGTGTATTTCCATTTATTCCCAAACACCCCCCAACCCAAAAAAAAAAAAAAAAAGATAGATTTTGATGCATTAATGTTTTCCTTGAATTCAATAAGCTAGAGGGTTACATACAAGTTGTGTTTTGGACTATTTTGTGTGCCTCATAGTTGCCATAGGCTTTGCTTTGATTTGTGTCAAAAATATGGGAATAGATATAAACATGGTCAAACAGCAGGCTTCGGCTAGTGAGACAATTTATCCTCTTTTTTTGCATCGGCCTATTGCTATTTTTTTGTGGTCCAAGTTGTTTAAATTAGCAGGCTTGGGATGGGTAATTCCTGAGACTTTTTCTTCAATGCCATTGGAAGAATTTGAGGGATTTGGAAAGAATGGGAAAACCCTTTGGCATTGTGCAATTTTCGCAATAATGTGGGTGATTTGTCTGGAGAGAAACTCAAGGATAATCGAGGATAGAGCTGAATAGGAGGTTTTATGGGATTGGATCTATTCTTTGGCATCATTGTGAGCTTCAATTTCTAAGGACTTTGATGATGTTCCGCCCTTCTGTAAATTGGCAGATTGGAAGGCCTCATGTGCCCCTTAAATTTTATGTTACGAGTTTTTGTTTTTTCCTTTTCATGGTCGGACATCTTGTCCATCCTGTTACCTCATAGATATATTATTGTCAAATCAATAAAATAGTATTCTTTCTTATCCGAAAAAAAAAAAAAGTGGGATTGGCTTGTGCTGGTCAGTCAATTTTTTCAACAGAAAAAGTTATAGGAGAAAAAGTTGTGTTTTTTTTTTTTTTTTTTTGAGCTTGTCACAGAAATAGCTTATTTAGCTTAATTTTGTGCACATTGTCTTGGAGGATTGGGACATAGCTAAAATTTTTTGTACCAGGTTTTTGTGAAGCATCTTTGCTGGTTTTGTACATGATTGCTCTGGATGCTGTTTTCCTTTGATATCTTGTATCAAGAGTTTCACCAGATAAGGTGATTTGAATAATGTGATCAAGTTTGTGCTGCTTGCGTGTCGAATGGCACAAACTGTTTGTTAATGGGAGGATATTGATCTAGTTGAATTTTGCTTATGGCAAACAGTCAAATGTGTTTGGGTTCTTTTGTGCTCCATAGTTGAAGAGTGGGAACTGTCTAAGCTTGAATAATTTGATTTTGGGAGCAAATTTGAACTATTGATTTGGTTTGCTGAGTGTATTTTTTGAACATGATGTGTTGCATGAACTCAAGTGCATAAAAGTAAAAAAAGTGTTGAGATTTTTATTATTATATTGTTATAATTATAATAAGTGTACCACTCTAAGGGTATACTGGACTTTGGTAGTTTATTAAGTAACTATAAATATAAGTTGAGAGTGAGAGGTAGGTTAATTTGATACTACTCTCAGCCTCTCTCATATTGTGTTAAGTATTCTCATTCTCTAAACTTAATTGATAGCAAGGAGGCGGAGGCGAAGATGAGGAGAAAGAGTAAACTTTTTGCATCACTCCTAGATGTTAGGGTTCACGTTGTATCAAACAACCCCAAAACGTCATAGGCTGATGTATTAATGTTTTCCTTGAATTCAATATGCTAGAGGAGTACAATTTGATGCATGGGTCCCAATAACGAATATTTTATCTAATAAATTTTCTTATTTTGTTTCATTTGTGGATGATTATCCTTGTGCGACTTGGATATTTGTTATGAAAGTTCATTCCGAATTGTTTTATATATTTGAGACATTTTGTAAGGAAATCAAAATTTAGTATGGTTGTCGTATTCGAATTTTGCATTCTGATAATGCTCGTAAATATGATTCTGAGTTTTTTCTACTTGATCTTCGTAAGACTGACATTATTCATCAAATTTCATGGCCTACACATCTCAACAAAATGGTGTAGCTGAACGTAAGGATCATCATTTGTCGGAAGTGACTCGCACACTTCTATTTCAGGTGAATATTCCTTGATGTTTTTTGGAATCATGCAGTTGTTACACTTTGTCATCTTATTAATCATATGCCCTCTTCAGTGTTAAATGAGAAGAGTCCATATTCTATCATCTTCCCTGATTCTCCTCTATTTTCCTTATCCCCTAAGGTCTTTAGCTGTGTCTATTATGTTCACAACTTGGGTACCGGTTTTGAGAAACCTGGCCCCCGTGCTACAAAATGTGTCTTTCTTGGTTATTCTCACACACTGAAGAGGTATCCTTGCTATAGTCTCATCCTTAATTGATACTTCACTGGTGCAGATGTCACCTTCACTAAATCGGACCCATATTTTCCAACTTCTACTCATTCTTTGGACCTTGATTTTGGGCAGTCATCTCCACCCCCCTTCCTCTACCCTCTGTTCCTCCACTACCTACTAAGGTGCCCCTTCCATCTTCCTTGTTGTTTTTCGATACTTGTCCCTGCTCCTATTGATTCTTTACCAATTACTCTTCGTAAAGGTATTCGGTCGTGTGTTACTAACCGTCCTCTTAGTAATTTTGTTTCTTATGATGTATTATCTCCTGTCTTCTCTTGCTTTACTTCTCAGTTGTCTACTATTTTTATTCCTAAGACATTACAAGATGCATTGTCTAATACGGGTTGGAGGAAAGCTATGGAAGTGGAGATAGATGCCTTACATCATAATGACACTTAGGATTTAGTTCTTTTACCTCAGGTAAATGGACTGTTGGTTGTTGGTGGGTATATACCGTCAAATTTAATCCCGATGGTTTTGTTGAGCGCCTCAAAGTCCGAGTTGTTGTCAAGGGCTTTATCAAACTTATAATGTTAATTATCAGGAGACATTCTCTCTTGTGGCCAAAATCTCTTCAATTCGTGTTTTGATTTTTTTGGCTGCTAATCTTGATTGACTCATATTTTAGCTCGATATCAAAAATGTTTTCTTACATGGTGACTTGGTTGAAGAAGTCTACATGAAGCAGCCACCTGGATTTGCTGCTGAGGTGGAGCATCATAAGAGTGTATCGACTAAGGAAGTCTCTGTATAGTTTAAAGCAGTCACCGAGGGCATAGTTTTGTAAGTTCTCAGATACAGTGTTAGAGTTTAGTCTTTTCAGATGTCAGACAGACCATTCTGTTTTCCACCGATAGAATGATATAGGGTATATTACATTGGTTGTTTATGTGGATGATACCATAATTACTGGTAATGATTCTGAGGGTATTGCAAAATTAAAAATCTTCTTTCATACTAAAGACGTAGGCAAACTCAGGTATTTCTTTAGTGTTGAAGTTGTCAGATTTAAGAAGGATATCTATTTGTCTTAGAGAAAATATGTATTTGACATGCTGGAGGATGTATGTTTGCTGGGTGGTAGGCCAGTCGATATTTCTATGGATCTAAATCAAAGGCTTTTGATGGATGATGGTGAACTGTTTGAAAATCCAAGTCAGTGTTGCAGGTTGGTTGGAAAGCTAAATTATCTCACCATTACCTGACCAAATCTTGCTTATATAGTTAATGTTGTGAGTTAGTTTATGAGATGTCCTAGAGTGCCACATTGGGATACAGTTATTTGCATTTTTCGATACCTCAAACTTGCCTCTGAACTTGGGGATTGTATCGGGTTGATGGACATCTTAGAGTGAAAAGTTATACAAATGCTAATTAGGTCGGTTTTCCCTCGAATCAAAGATCAACTATTTGTTATTGTACTCTCTTGGGAGATAATGTCACATAAAAAAGTAAGAAACAAATAGTAGTAACACGGTCTGGTGCTTTCAACTAGTGAGTTGACATGGTTATTACATTTTGTTCGAAAAATTGGTTTCTCAGTTCAACTTCCCCGTATAGATGTTTTGTGATAATCAGACAGTCATTCATATTGCTGCTGATCTCATATTTTATTAGAGGACCAAACATATTGAAGTTGATTGTCACTTTATTTGTGACAAAATATTTGATGGAGATATTGCAACACCATTTGTGAAATTAGAGGATCAGCTTGCATATATGTTCACCAAAACATTGAGTCGCACTAGTCTTACAACCATCTGTTCTAAGTTTGTATTATATTGTTATGATTGTAATAAGTGTACCAATCTAATGGTATACTGGTCTTTGGTAATTTATTAAGTAACTATAAATACAAGTTGAGAGGGAGAGGTAGGTTAATTTGATACTACTCTTAGCCTCCCTCATATTGTGTTAAGTATTCTCATTTTCTAAACTTAACTGATAGAAAGAAGGCGGAGGCGCAAATGAGGAGAAAGAGTAAACTTCAGGCATCACTCTTAGATGTTAGGGTTCACGTTGAATCAAACAACCCCAAAAGGCCGTAAGCTGATGTATTAATGTTTTCCTTGAATTCAATATGCTAGAGGGGTGCAAACAAGTGGTCTTTTGGACTATTTTGTGTACCACATAGTTGCCGTAGTGCCATGCTACAAAGAAAGTTCTAGGAGAAAACTTTTTCTTTTTTCATTTCTTGTTTGCTCTCTCTCTCTCTCTCTTTATATATATATGTGGGTGTGCGTGTGTGTGTTTCTGTGTGCATGTATGTGTGTGTATCTATGTTTTTGAGCTTGTCAAAAAATAGCTTGTTTAGCTTAATTTTGTGCACACTGGGTTGGAGGATTGGGGACATGGCTGAAATTTTTTGGACCAGGCTTTTGTGAAGCATCTTTGCTGGTTCTGTACATGATTGCCATGGATGATGTTGTCCTTTGATATTTTGTATCAAAAGTTTCACCAGATAAGGTGATTTGAATAATGTGAGCAAGTTTGTGTTGCTTGCGTGTTAAATGGTACAAAGTGTTTGTTATAAAGGGAGGATATTGATCCAGTTTGAATTTCAGTCAAATGTGTTTGGGTTCTTTTGTGTTCCTAGAGAGGGAATTGTCTAAGCTTGAATAATTGGATTTTGGGAGCAAATTTGAACTGTTGATTTGGTTTGCTGGTTGTATTTTTTGAACATGATGTGTTGCATGGACTCAAGTGCATAAAAGTAAAGATATAAAGGAGGTGGAGGTGAAGATGAGGAGAGAGAGTAAACTTCCGGCATCACTCCTAGATGTTAGGGTTCACGTTGCATCAAACAACCCAAAAAGAAAAAGGCCTCCAAAGGGCTATGACCTATATAAATAAGGACTGCTCCTGAACTCAATGTGAATCTCGATTCTTCATTCTCCCAATTTGGGAAATTGGACTTTGATAGATAAAAGACAGATAAAGTTACTAAACTGATATAATATAATCAAACTAGTTATTTCTCGTGCCTGACGGTACAGAATAATAAAAAAAAATGATCAACAATAAACATATTTGTATTTACACTTAAAATCAAATTACAAAGATAGAGGAGAAATAAATGAATTTAAACACCGGTTATAGTGGAGGGGAGCGATGGTAGGGATGGTGGGCAGCAGTGGTGATGGTGGGCAGCAGTGATGATGGTGGGAGACGGTGATAGTTGTGATAGATGATGACAACTAGTTGTAATGGTGACAGTTATAGGTGACAATGGTGATGGTGGTTGGGGGGTGATGTGGTAGGGGTGATGGTGGGATAGTGGCGGTGGTGGTAAAGTGGCAGCAACGGTGGTGGTGGTACTGGTGATTGTGGTGGGTCTGGTGGTGGTAGAGGTGTTGATGAGACGGTTTGCAAATACTATTTTTTTTTAAAGTACTTATGAGAAGTTTTAAGTATTAAAAACACTTTTAAAAAACCACCCAAAATGCACTTTAGGGCCCTATTTTCCATATTAAATTTAGAGTGTTAATATTAGCCGTCAGATTAACTTTAAAGTAAAATTTAAAAAGATCTCAACCGCGAATAGTAAAAATCATTTTGTTTATCTTTTGAGATTTGAATTGTATTGTACTTTATTATGTAGATAGTCTGTCTATTTTTATGGGACCACGTGCCAATACTTAGATCCTTGTCCAGAATCTCTAGAAATTACGACAGTGCTCTTCATTCATAATTGAATTTACAAAAAAGTGAGCAGCAGCTTAATTATATAAGATTCTATGAGCGGGAGCTCAGGAAGGGGGCCTCATCTTGAAGTTGAGGCTGATTCCAAAGTTTCTTGTTTCTTCAAATTCTTTTTCTTGAGCTTCTTTTAGATTGCATTAGCAAGTTTTGTCCTGTTTGTCCTGTCGTGAATGTTTCGAGCTTTAATGTGACTGTTTTTCTGAAAACCATTATTATTGATAGAAGGGCTCTAGTATCTCTGTACAAGTTTCATATTTTCTGTTTCTTGTAGAGCTGTTGCCAAGTACCTCCAAAACTTGTTTGATTTGGAAGCAGAGCGTGGAAGGAAGGTTCTTCCAGTGGACAACCTGCTAGTTGGTAAAACTCGTAAGGAGGCATCAAGGATGTTTTTTGAAGCATTGGTATGTTTACCAGAGTTCCTTACTGGGTATACTTGTCTTTTTGTGCATCTACATACTTGGCTTAGTATCTTTCTTATGTGGATTTAACGGTGGCAAGGTTAGATCTAAAGTGATGATGATGTCTCTTTTATCATTTGGTTCACATGTTCTTGTTTTTTCCTTCATGTGCACTTGATTTAAAGGCAGACAAGGTTTGGGGTTAGCCCTCATCTTTGAATTTAATTTGGCTTAATATCATTTTTGTGCTGGTAACTGCACAGTACTGATTTAGTTCAAAAATCCAATTAATTGTTAGATCGTACATAGTCAGTACTAGGCACTACACATCTTATTACCCTTCTACTATGAAGGTAAGATTTGCCATCTGGAGTTATACTTCATGTTCCCAGTGATATCTTCACAAGTGACATATCTCATCTGACTATGTTATTTGTATTTTTCTTAGATACCCTTTTTGGGGTAATGACGTTATTATTAAAAACTGAGGCCCTAATTTGCTAGTAATATTAGCACATTGGGCAAAGATGAATATTCTGATTGTTTTTAGTTTGACCTCATCAATGTTGTTATTACTGTAACCTTGCAGGTACTTAAAACAAGAGATTACATCCATGTAGAACAGGAGAATCCCTTTGACACCATTAATATAAAGCCTGGAGTGAAGCTTTTGAAATCCTGTTTTTGATATCTCACGTAGGATTATTCACAGTTACCATGAACGGATGTACTTGTAGTCGGCAGGCTTTAGGCTCAGCATGGGAGATTATTTATCTTTAGGTCCATTCTTTTTGAAGTTACACTTCTATAGTTCATGTAATTGGTGGTTTTAGATAGTTTTAGCCTGTGGGTTGAGTGGAGCATGTATCACTATGTGATGGTAGGGTGTAGTGCTGTTATGTGGATAATATTTACGTGTATGTAATCTGTAAAACTTAGCTGTCAAATATAAGTGATTCTAAGTGCTAACCTTGTTTATTCCACTGTATGATGAGTTGTATTTGTCCATACTCGATTTTCTATGCTGTGAGCTGAGCATGATGAAAAAGGACTTGGACATATACTTGATCACCTTTTTTTTTGCCCCCCATTTGAACCGAGAGACTGGATTATATGGCGTGCTTGGGAGTGAGTAGTTCCTTAACCAGGAGGGGTAAGTGCATTTTAATCTTTAGATGGGTGGAGATTTTTTTTTTTTTTTTTGCTTGTTTCCAAATATGAGAGCATCCCTGCATTAGCTCCGGAGTGGAAACCATAAGAGCTGGAAATCTGTTGCAGTTATCCTCTCTTGAAATCCCTCACGCATTGGCATAAATGTGGCAATAATTAGTCGATCTAATTTTAAGGCACTGGACAAGATGAGATGTCAAACGAAGGGTGCTGTTTTTACGTACTGAAATGGCATGAACACTCAGTTGAGACATTTGTACATGGACTTTGTTTTTTGGGGGATGGGGGGATCATAATTTTGCGGGTTCAGGAGTTTGGGTCATAGTTAAAGAGTAAAAAGTTATGTTCTGAAATTTAAGGTCTTGGGTTCCGGAAAAGACCTAGACCATGATTCCCGCAACTCTGGAAACGCAAGCCTGTAATCCCAGGAACCAGTTCAGAGATTAATCTAGCAAGCAGGATTGGCTGCTATATCAAATAATAAACATGCAGGGTACACTCAGTTCTCCTAAAACATTTTACGGCACTAGACAAGATGAGATGTCAAACAAAGGTGTTTTTTTTTTTTTTTAACGTACTCAAATGGCATGGACACTGAAGTAAAAAGCTATGTTTTGAACTTTAACCAAGGTCTTGGATTTCGGAAAAAGACCTGGACCATGATTCATGTGACTCTGAAAACACAAGCTTGTAATATCAGGATCCTGGTCAGAGATTAATCTAGCAAGCAAGATTTGGTTGCTATATCAAACAATAAACGTGCAGAGTCACCCAATTCTCCTAAAAAGCCTCTAGCAAGCAAGATTTGGTTGCTATATCAAACAATAAACGTGCAGAGTCACTCAATTCTCCTAAAAAGCCTAATTTCTGGAGGTAGCTGGAGCACAAACAGGCTATTTTTCATGCGACAATTTACCAATGAAACCAAATTCTCAGACAAACTTTGTGAGACAGTTAGGTCCATGTTTGTGTGGGTATTAGAATATTTAGAGGACCTTTTTCCTAGTACTAGAGGATAGGGAAGGAAGTTCCTTTGGTGTTCCCATTACCGTGTCCATAATAAACACCGACTAGTCAAATATGAAACAGATAACTGCTGAAATCTTTTACTCGATACCATAGAAGTCACTCTTAATTCTTCGTATCATATTTTGGGGTTGGGGCCCGCATTATCTAACTACAGTTTGAAAACTGTCTTTATGCAAATGATTGGTTCTACTAAGTTTCGGCACTTCTTGAGGACCTACCAAATTGATAGGGTGAATTCAAAAAATTAGCGGGATTAATTTTTCTACCTCTCTATGCAAACTAAATGGGTGATGTACAAAAATTAATCAACTAAAAATAAAAGCAGATAATAAATCAACCACAAACAAGATACAAAATTTATGTGATTCCCCTAAATTAAGGGTATGACCACGAACACAGCTCTCAACCTTCTACTATAATCTAATAATGGGTTTACAATAATCCTCTATAGAACAATTCATAGAGGCTATCAAAGTATCAATAATTCATTACCTGAAAATGGGTATCAACAAAATAACAATAAATTTAACTCCATAGGTCTTGCAAAAATATCAATCTGAGAAGGGTTTCGACAAAAATAAATTGGTCATTACGTTGTACTCGTTATTGTGAACAACATACTAAAATTTCATGCTGAGGTAACTGTCTGGTATATCTTCTTAACTGAGTTTTAACAGCTGGTTCTGGAGGAGCTAGCTCTACATGCTGAGGTAACTCAAGAAGGACTTGCTTTGGATGTTGTGGTTCTATAGGATCAAATAGAGATACTTCATCAACATCAACTACTAGTTCACTAATTTCATCAATTGTATCAACCTATTCTTCTTGGATGTCTCCCTCGTGATTATCATGTATAATGGGTGAAAGAGAGACTGGACCTAAAGCAACAAGTACTTCACTGAAAAACACCAGAGGTGTAGCCCATTCCAAGTCTTCAATGGTATGGTCTTCCAAGAAAACAATATCTCTACTTCTAAAAATTTTCTTGCCAATTGGATCCCACAATCTGTAACAAACTCTTTATGTACATAACCCAAGAAGATACATTGTTTAGCCTTATTGTCAAGCTTGTATCTCTCATGTTGAGGAATGTGAACAAATATCCTACAACCAAACATTCTGAAGTACTTAAAAAAAAACATCATTACTTCTCCAAACTCTTTCAAGAATATCACCATCCAAAGGAGCAAACGGAGAAAGATTAATTAAATCAACAGTTGTCCTCATTACCCACCCCAAAAGATGTAGACAATTTTGCATGGAAGAGCATACATCTGATTCTCTCACAAATCGTTCTGTTCATTCTCTCTATTAGTACTATTACCCCTTTATGTTGTGAACTCTTTGGAATAGTCTTCTCAAGTCTGATACTATGATTTTTGCAATACTTTTCAAAGAGTCCACGGTATTCACCACTATTATCTACTCGAACACACCTTAGTTGCCTTACTGTTTCCCTTCCAACTTTAACATGAAAAGCTTTGAACGCATTTAATACTTGATATTTAGTTTTCAAAGCCTAAAGTGACAATCAATAAAAGTCACAAAATAAATGTATTACCCAGAGATGTTGTTTTCATAAAGCAGACATCA
>CAUOFW020003044.1:0-40561 GCA_963454935.2 Ilex paraguariensis | reverse complement strand
ATTGAAGATACGAATGATTATTATTGTCAAGCCTTCACAGGTAGTTTTAAGTGGAACATTTATCATCAGACTTTCGCAGATACAAACACACTTGTCTAGTGATTGTTGAAGAGTCCACAAACTAGATTTGCCAATGACAGCTTGTCTGCCTTCTTCCATTTTCTTTTTTGGTGTGTGTGTGGAGAAGGTGTTAAATTGCTAGAACATACATTACCTCACTGATAAGAAAGGAAGTGAAGAAGGAACAAGCTACATATACATGTATGTAATGCAGGACAAAATCCAGTATTTAATTAATGCACATTACTACTATTATGGATGCTTTATTGTATAGTTACTTTTACTTTTTGCATATCTATTACCCAGTTATATGACACAACATATAGAATTTGGTTAGTATGTTTACCTGCATAGTTTATATCATATGTCATAATGTTAACCCGTAACCTAACTTCAATATTTTATAAATTTTTGGTAACTGAAATATAGCATTTTCATATTAAATTGGAAAAGACACATTGAACTACAACCCCTTCCGTCCAGTAGTCGTGTGTTCAAATTATTCATGATGTCACAATTCTTAGTAAATCAAGCACTGTAGGATTTTAAATGGTTCTCCTTATGAACCTGACCATCAACAAGCTTATCCTGACTCAAGCATAAGAAACTAACAAAATGCAAGTCATCAACCAATTGAGTATATGCTAAGAAGAAAAGTACAGAATGAGAGATATTACTACCATAAGAACAATCTTCAAGTGGCAAGTGAAGCCATATTTGAATAATTTATGGAATAAGAAACTGCAGCTTGGAGGAGAGGAATACAGATAGAAATATGGGATATGTCACATCAATTGCCATTAAACTGAAAACACTAACAAGGAGAAAATTTAATTAGGGGGCAAAATGAGAAGCAGAGAAGAAAAATACACAAGACATTTGAGAAGTCAATGATTGTTAATTATCTAATAGGTGATACACGAGATGTCACTCAAGATGAAGTTCATACAGCAGCAAATTACCTAAAACAGCTAAGAGATGCTCAACATCCAGGATAGCCAATACGTATCTAGCAACTAATGGATAAAATTTCAAAAAAAAAGGGGGTGAAAGAAATGCGCAGCCCTGAAATGTAATACTGCATGCCAACTTCACAAAAAAGGAAGAAAGCGTAAATTCAAAAAGTCAAGTACCATTTTCTTCTAAGTCATAATCATAATTCTCATTGAAATCTTCATAGATATCATAGTCTTCATCATAATCAACTCCATAATTAACTTTACGAGGCATGTTGCTAATATCTTCTGAAAAATAAGATATCCACCGAGTTTCTCATTATCTGCACAGTTCAAATGTATGTCATTGTTCTTACATAAACCAAAAGCTATCACAACTGCAACGATCAACATACCATGAAGATGCTTGAAAAATAAGTATCTTTAACCAGCCCCTAACAAGCTCATAATAATACCAAAGCTATGAAAAAATAATCTCACCCCTAAATCCTAGGACCAGACAATCCTTGATGCAATTAATCACTTAATTGCAGAGTCCAAGAGAAATTTAAGTTATTTAGGCGGCAATCATTCTAAAACGCCTGGGCTGTTCCATGAGTCAGGTTAGTAGTCGGAAAAAATAATAGCCTTGTCATCCATGAAGCAACCTGCAGACATCCAAAAAAAAAAGAATAAAAACAGAAACAGTTTAGTAACATTTTCAGTTTTCTGTTTTCAAAAAAATAAAAACAGACAGATTTTTTTTTTTGCAATAAAAAGTTAAAATGGTTGTCGTTTCTATTTAATAAATTATGAAAACTAAAACAAAAAACATGTTTGATAACCTCATATTTAATAAATTTATATTTATATTAATTCCCTACTAAAAAATAAATCAAAATTCATGGAATAGTCGGATGAAAAATGAGCCAACTATTCATTCATGACTCATGAAGTCTATTGGGTGGATTAGGAAAAGTTGAAAGTAGTAGTGCTTAGACCTACAAGCAATAGCAAGATTTTTTCGGTGAAACTAGTAGCGGTGAAAGCTCCTCAGGGAAACCCACAAATTCTCCAACCACCATTACTCATGTTTCATCAAGAAGATATGCATTTGACTAGTACGTGAGACATGCAAGCTATGATCAATAAACCCAAAAACTTGAAGAAGTCCATCGTCTGCACACATAGACATAAAATCACACTCATACACAAACAGACTTACCAAACTCACACACACAGATCTCCATTTATATATATATATATATATAGATCTAACCTCTAAGAGAGAAATGGCTTCAGAGAGAAAGAGAGAGCTTCGAAATAAGGGAGAGCTTCAGTGACAGAGAACGAGCTTTGGTGAGAGAGAACTTCACAGAGGAGTTAGCTTCGGTGAGATAGAGCTTCGCAGAGGAGAGTTCGCAGAAAGTGAGAGAGACAGAGACAACCAAGACAGAAATGACAGAGAGAGATGGTGAAGAGTTGTATCCAAAAATATGACATATTTGCTTCTAAGAGAGTTCGAGGGATGAACCTCATTAAAGTCTCCCCCGCCCCCGCGTGTTTCAATTTTTTGTTGTTTTTTGAAACATATTTTTTGTTTTCAAAATCTGACCTTGTTTTCAAAACAAGTTATCCTGGAAAAAAAGCAAAAACACTTATCAAACACATTCATGTTTCTAATTTTTGCAAAAAGGAAAAACAAAAACAAAACACGAAACAAATACACTTACCAAACACACTATAACATTTTTGCTTTCAGTTTCTCTATAAAGGTCTTCCTATTGTTCTCTTTACGACACTAAGATAATCAACTAAGACATCTATAGTCTTTTCGTGCATTAACAATAATCATCTATGTTATTTACAGTTGCAATGAGGATTCTGCAAAATACGTAAATAATTTAGAATTCCCTCAATATTCAGGGTTATGTATTTGAACTAAAGCTCAAGAACCATATATAATAAGATTCATTAGCAATAGAAAGAGTTGGGTTAATACGTGCGCAACATTGGTGCAGAGGTACTTCCGGGTGGGATTAGAGACAGAAGCCAATCAAAAAAAAAGGAAAGAGAAAGAGTGGGATTTGCAAAGCAATCAAGAAGATTTTCTTGGAAGAGAGCAGACTCTCCATCAAAAGACACCTAAGCAAAACTCAATCAAAATTACCGTTCAACAAAAGCTTGTGTTCCATGAAGAAATGTGGTATAAAGGTTCTGATAAAAAGGTTGTCTCAAGGCATTCCTTCAAGGTTGCCACTCATCAATTAGAGTGTGATCATTTAGACCAATTCAAGGAAAGCGATGTCAGAGATTAGAAAGCAACGTCAGAGACATTAGAAATCATTGACAACTAACCAACAAGAGTAATCAGTTTATAAACAATTGCATAATGGATATAAACCATAGTTCCAATAAATTATATGCATGAGTATATAGGTGAGACGCCAACAGGCCAGAGGCTGCCATACCCCCCCCCCCCCCACCTTAAAAAAAAAAACAAAAGACACAACAAAAAAGAAAAGAAAATAAGAATATTTTTTAAAACCTTTTTTGCTCTTCCTATCAAAGATTCATGTAAAGCCCCTTACGCAACCTATTTTTGGCCCACCGATATGGTTATGGGCCAAATTGTCAATGGGCCCAAAACTCACACCAATACCTACCGTTACATACACATAACAGCCTATCAACCAATTAAAACCATTAGCGCCTATGTAACAACACTGCATAAAGAGCCACTATTGGCAGCTAAACATAAAAGTTGTCGTGCACAATTTCTCCCTCTTTTATCAATTCGGTCTCCTACTCTCTCACTCAGCCTCCGAAACATACCATATACCAAAAATCTACCGCTTTTGAGTGAAATAAGACCATATTAAGCAAGAATCTCAAGTTCAAATGGCCAGGGTTCAAGTTTATCTCATACCAAAGATTTTCAAATTTTGTGAAAAACTCTCTGATTGAAGTTTAAAAACAAATGTACCTTCATCGGTTCTTGATTTTGATCAATATTAGGTTTCTACATCCAATGTTTTATTAATTTATTATTCTATGTTATATTCTACACTTTCAATTTGATTTTTGTATTAAGAATTTAGTCACATGATGTTTTGATTTTCATCTGTTACTAAGGTAAATTATTTCTTCTGGAATTTATTTTTCTCTTTGTTCATTATTGAGTTTTAGGGGGTTTGCTAATAGTTTGATAAAATCATAGGCGTATCATCTGAGTATAGTTATGCGGATCGAGACAACAATTACCAAACATTGGGAGTTAGTGATCAGGTTCTATTATCAACGATTAAGAAAAAAGACAATTTTGTATTTCTATGTTGCTCATGTGGTTTCAAGTCATTTGGGCTTTATGACAGAAAATGGGAGGGAAAAGAGAGATTATTGAAGGTTCAAGTTACGGAAACTAATTCTTCTCACAAAGGGATAAGACTATGTATATCTGACACCCCTAAGCCCCATAATGACGGGTATTTGTGTACTAGGCCCTTATTTTGCTCATATGGCTTAATTTTCACCACGGCCCAATAGCATAATCTCATTAAACTTTCCCTAATTCCTACATCTGGACAATATAACGGGATATAGTAAATTATTGCACACAGATAGACAGTAACTGACTTTATAAAAAATGCAACGATGTATGCATATTGCTACCAGTGTTATTAAAGTCGGACCGGACCGACGGCCGGATCAACCCAGTGACCTGTCCAAATGGTAACTTAGTCGGGCCGATTCCATGATTAGATCAGTTAAGTAATCTACCCAATGAAGACCCATTCAAACCGAATGAATTTTCACAAAATCGATTTAAACTGGATGATTTTCACAATCCAAACAGGTCTCTTTTGCACTAGAATAAAATATTTGACTAAGCCTTAGCTGCCATCAACGGCGGCATGGTTCAACTCATTTCATCAGTGCGTCAACAATGAGGTTGTCAAGCCAACGCCGCATTACGAATAGCAGTTGGCCTAAGTAGACTTTTTATAGAATAATAGAACTATAGTGCTCCTATCTTGCAATTACTTTCTAATGTGGGATGGGGTGTTAACGGGGAAGTGCTTGCCTTTTTCTCGTATTACTTTATAGTTTTCTTCCAATCTTTTTTATCCTTTAGTTTGGTCATCATAATATTACTACTTATGTCAATCTTCAATACCTATTTCTGGAGTTGTTATATTCTATCAGATATTATAAATTGTCTAAGAAAATTGATTATTTTTTAAATTTTTTTGGTGTTCTTATTTGATCCACTATAGCGTAAAACATGTTATTTTTGTACCTCTTAATTTTTTTTAGTATATTCATCGTTATTAATAATTATTTTTTATTTTAAGTTATATGGCCAATCCGACCAATTGACCGAGCGGTTGAAATCCATTGACCTAGTGTCTATGCCTGATTGATGTTTGAGTTTGGTTTGATATCTATGATTGCTAGCCACCTTTGCTATGTGATCCCCGTACAAAAAAAAAAAAAAAAAACCAACTCCACCAAAAAAAACAATAAAAAAGACACTTTTGGCTCCACTGCTATCGATGGAAACCCGAGTTTTGAAGAAAGAAAAAACAAAGGCACTTGTGCACATACTATTGCTAGAATGGTCTCCATCAACCCTACATCCTTTCTGAACGACAAGTGCAATGTTTGTGGAACAAAACAAACTCATAATAGATATACACACAATCAATAAGGTTCCTATATATTTTTATCAGAAAGTTCTAACCATCCTAGTTTCACAACCAATAGTATTCATTTTGTTCCCTAAGAAATTTTCTTGATGCAGAATTTTTTCAAAAGGCCTGCACCAATACCAAGCTTAGTGAAGATGATATCAACATTGGAAAGCCAAAATTAGAGGCATCAGTAGACCAGTTTGCATAAGATCAGACAACAGACTGTCCACCACCCCAATGAAAACCCTGTCCTAACAATCTTTAAGGGAATAACATAATTGAATCTAGTTGTTTCATGGAAGAGATAGTACCTTGTGTGCTACCAAGACAAATCATAGACCTAAAGATCACTTTCACTCAGAATCATATTAAGAGATAACCAACAGAACACCAACACTGCGAAACTCACTTTATCCCAAATGCCCATGCAAGCACATATGAGAAAGAAACCAATATTCAATCTTCACCCTACAGTCCAGTGCTAAATCTAAAGAAAACCTAATTGTAAACATTAGAACACACGTGGATGTGTTTGCGTGTGAGAGGGACAGAGACAATAGGGAGAGAGTGGGGGTTGATTCAAATTATAAGTGAAGATAGTGGTTGGTCAATTGAATTTATGATTGTGGAGACTACTTGCATAGGGAGACCAATCTAGGTCCCCTACCACAAAAATCTATACTACTTAGATATGCCCTGAAGAGGACAAAGAGACTTGATCAACATGACCTGATATGTATACTCATGATGGGTTTATATACAAATAATTACCTCCAATGAAATGAATGGCTTTAGCAACATTGATGCAATACCAGTACCTGCACAACACCAGAAACCCATTATCAACTTTACTTCTAACCTCTAAGAAGAGCACAACCACGCGTTTCTAGAACCTTCACCAGGTTCTTCAACCTTCAAGGCACACCTTAGTTTCCCCAAGAGTATATCTTGTTGAACATAAAAGTGCATAAAGAATGGGAAGAATCGGTCACCTGAGGACTTATTTTTCCCCATTCAATAATGAATATTGCAGTCCAAATTTTAATCAATACAGTACAAATTCATTGCAACAAAATTGATCAAAGTCGGACCCAAAAATTTCATGACAGATAAAACAACCAAAAATAATCCGTAAAAGTTCTTCAACTGCCCACTTGGTCAATTGCATGATTTCAAACTCAAGTACATAAAAGAACATTTAGAAAAAATTTTAACTCAATTCAATTTGCCCCAATTTCAGAACCCTAAACCCTAAAGTATAATTGGAGTCCCAATTTAACACTAAAAGCATCACACTTTTGAAATTAACAAACTGCCATCTACTACCATCAAATGGAAGGATTGAACATGAAAACTAAACTGTGTGTAAAGTGAGAGTAAGAGAGATGAATCTGTGAGAGGAGAGAGAAGAACCTACCTGACAGAGACCTGAGACTGAGCTGTAAGGTCGAAGCTTAGGTGCGCCGCTGGTGATCGTCCGAGCAATGGGATTCGAGAAAGAACAAAGAATGAGCAAATGTTCCCAAGGGGTGACATGGGGTTATTTGTATAGTGTTACGGGTGGAATAATGAGATCCCAGTGAGGGCAGTTTTGTCAGCAAGATTTTCATTTAACCTTCTGTTTAAGCTATAGGCCTACAGGCAACGAATATGCTACATCGCCTATTGTGGGAGAAGTCTACCTAGAAAAACGAATATATTTTTTATTATTTTATGAACGATCTTAAAAATATAAGGATCGATTAGAATCGGCAATTTTAATTCATTATTCACTAATTCATCCAATCAGTCCATAAATTAATGGGTTGGGTACCTATATTAATTAATATGAATTCTAAATGGATTAGGTAATATCATTCATTTTAATTAAGCGGGTTAATATGAATTATAAAACGGTTACTCATTGGGTTAAGTATTTATCTTTTTATTAAATAACATAAGTAATATAATTAAATAAATATACTAATATACCAAAAAATACACACACTATTACACAAAAAAATATACACATGTACACTAATATACTAAAATATACACACACTAATACACCCATGACCCACGTGTCGACCCATGAGTTGACCCATGACCCATGATTGACCTGCGACCCCTATGGGTTGACCCATAGCCCACAATCACCCCGACCCATTATTTGTCTATTTTTTTTTATTAAATATATTTTAGTTTTTATGTTAATATATATGTGTGTATTGTATATTTTTAGTGTATTAGTTTGTGTGTGTTTTGGTGTATTAGTGTGTGTATGTTTGTATTTTAGTGTACTACTAATATATATTTTGATGTATTAATGTATTTATTAAAAATTTTAATTATTTTATAGGTTAATCGGTTTAACTCAACCCACTCATTTGCCACTAGGATCAATCTTTATAATGTTAGGATCAATTTAAGTACCCAAAAAATTATAAATTTTTTTTATTAAAAGCAGTTGAGTATTATTCCATTCATCAAAATATATTACATCATGTTGTAAGGTTGGAAACAAAAATATAGGAGTCTATTCCCACCACACATACATAAATTATTGTACAAACGTGTCATCTTTGACAAAACATTAGCAACCTCATTTCCAGATCTACCTATACAATTGGCTGAGAAGTGACCTAAGGTATCAACATTGTTGTGTATTTGCTCAACAAACTTGCCAATTTTTGAAAAGTTGAGTTATTTATCCCGAATCACCCCAATAACACCCTTAGAATCCCCTTCTAATTTCAAGTTCTCAAAGTTTAGCTTTATTCCAAATGATGCTATCATTGTTTCCACGTATTCAGCCTTCAGTAATCCCTTAAATCCTTGACATAATCAAGCTACAAAACTTCCTTGGTGGTCTTTGATTACCTCCCCCGAGAGTCTCCTTGAGTTCGATTTAGCACCATCAAAGTTTTATTTTGAAAGTCTCAAACAGAGGAGACCATTTATCTAAAGAGTTCATCTCAGATTGTGGTTGTGGGGTATTGAAGTTTGGGGTCTTCTTTAATTGGTTAAACTATTGATCTGTAAATTCCATAATTTGGGATGGTGAGAATGTTTCTTGCTATAATCTTGCTCGATTTCTATCATCTTCACCATCAACGCTTGAAAAGAGAAAAAAAAATCTTCCAACAATAGATTAATTCCTTCAATTTCCCAAACTTAGGTTGCAAATGGACATTCAAGAAAAAAATATGATTAACAAATTCATTTGGGGTCCCGCAAAAATAACATTCATTCTCCATTGGGACATGTCTTCTTCGCAATTGATTTTGGGTTGGCAGAATATCGTGACATAGTCTCCACATAAAGAGTTTG
Source organism: Ilex paraguariensis (assembly GCA_963454935.2). Classification (NCBI taxonomy): domain Eukaryota; kingdom Viridiplantae; phylum Streptophyta; class Magnoliopsida; order Aquifoliales; family Aquifoliaceae; genus Ilex; species Ilex paraguariensis. Next base: position 31,563 of record CAUOFW020003044.1, on the reverse strand, counting down.
ATTTTATTTGGAATATGAAGATACCAAATGAATTCTCCAAGCCAAGACACTCCACTGCTACAAGTTTCATCACTATGCCCTCATTTCAGATGTAGCCCAAACTCCATCGTTAGGTGATAAGCATTCCTCACCGTGAAGCTTCCAGATTGAGTATAGTGTCATACTAATCTATCTAGGGGAAATTGCTCAGTAATAGGTATGGATGCTATATCTTCAATCTCAATTTCTAGAAAATTTTGTTTTAGCACCTCCATATTCCACCATCCTTTTTCTTTGTCTATCAAATCACTTACTAATGTAACTTAGATAATCTTGGAAAGGGATTTATAAAGGATTTATAACTTTAAAAGTTGAGGCTCTTGGAATGTAAGACCGCGTACTATAATAACATATAGATAATATGATCTTAAAAGTTCTTCTAGTATAATTAGTATGATGATAGGAACTTTGAATCATTCTTGAAAAAGCAGTCCTAAAGTTTGAGTTTCGCACTATTAAGTTTCAGAGGCCTTTAAACTTAAAATGAGTAGTTAGGTAAGTTTCTAATAGTTTTTAGGTAAAAATAATGTTACCATTGAATTTGAAAGATCGAGAAACCTTGGAATAGGTGATATGAGATGTATTAAAAATTTTGAGGTATTCTGAACCTTAAACATGTTTTTGGGGAGAATTAAGATAGGAAGGAATTTGAAACTATCTCAGTATATTAGCCATAAATTTGTATCTCGATGTCCGATTAAGCTGATTCTTGCGGAATTAGAAAGTACACTTCAATAGCTACAAAAGTGTATTTTATGAAAATTTTGTGAATCGATCTCTAACTAAGTCAAAACTAAGCTGAAAGTTTGGACAGAAACTTAAATGTGTTTATGTTCGAACACAATTTTGATCTCACAATCATGATCAGGGTAAAAGAGAAATACTAGGAGTAAGAGCCATTCGAACACAAAGGCGATTTTGTCTCTGATCAGGTGTCACCGTTTTATTCAGTTTTTGTCCAATAAATACTCTAGAGACTCATTGTAGGGTTCTTTTACATGTTTTTCAACCCTAAGAAGCCTAAGAGAGTCTTGGAAAGAAGAAGAGGAAGAAGAAGAGTAGATCGGGCTAGATCTTGAGGGGATCAATACGTAAGCAATCTCACAAAACAAGATAAAATAATTTTCTATAGAATTAAGGTAGAGTGTTTCTTACCCTTTCCTATTCATTGAGGCTAGGCCTTATGTATATGTAATTTTTTATTTAACTCCATATATATACTCTATATCTATACTTTTTTGAAATTATTCCAAAATCATGATCACTTTTCATTGGAAAAATACATGATTTAAATCCAAATTATACATTTTGATCAAAAAATCCTAGATCTTGAATATGATCAAACTTATAATGTTTCTTTGCGATCTCTTGCATGTTTTCTTATGATTTATGGTATACATGGATGCTATTGAAAAGTATGAACATTGTCTTTTGTATGGATGAGTGTGATGAACTTGAATTACATTCAAACTTATATAGCAAAGTGTTTAAATGTGTTTTTTACCTAGAAGGGTTCGAAGGTTTTCTATCGCTCGTAGTGGTGTGTTAGTTCCTTGCAGGATTTCAAGCCACTATTCATTCATGAGATTTGAGACTGAGAGTTAACATACTACTTCTGGGAAGATTTCGTTAAATATTGATGCATCAGTATACGCACTTCCTAAAACTTTGTGGCCCTTCGGGGTTTGATTTCAAAGAAGAAATTTGTGGACCAGATATATTTGGTGAATGAATTATTGCTAATTAACCTACATACATGAGATATCCTTGTTTTGATCTTTTTGCTTTAAGAATGAATCTACTATTTTATGGATTTTTTGTTTATATATCAAAACTTGAGATTGTTATAATGTCACATATTTTACTTCAAAAGCTATATATGTTATTTTATAAATCTGAGACCTACCTGTTTTTATATAATTTTGTAAACCTTGTTTAGATTTGAGAAAGTTTCTCTACTAGGCAAATTTTGCTCACCCCTTCCTTAAAAAAATTTAGATTTTTATATTGAAGAGGATACAAACTTAGGTGATCAGGTGGAATTGAATTTTGATGCAGATCAGCATGTGGATCTGACTTTCAAGGCTTAGAGATTCATTCACCAATTTTAATTTTATTGTTTGATGATGGAATAATGTTTATGAATATTATTTAGATAAATGAAGTTATTTGGTTTTCCTTGAGGTTTTTGGGATGTAAACTTAAATGGTTAGTTTATGTTTCTCTTGGGATTTTTAGTGAGTTGAAATAGAATATTGTTGTTTTTGGTTTAATTTATGGTATCTTTAGTTATGCTCTCATAATTTTAAAGGTTATTAGTTAATTCATGTTGATTTATGGACTTGGGGCGTGACAAATAAGCCATTTATTATGTGGAAGACATAGTTTCCTCAAAGCCAACCAGTGATTCTTTTTCTCATTCTCCTTTGATCCCCACTAGAATTTGGCCATCAATTTTTTTAATTCCTTGCACAGTCCTGTTGGTAGTTTAAAATAGAACATGGTGTATAGGCCATCGCCTGTGCAACAACCCTAATAAGGATTTATTTTTCAGCTCTTGATAGTAACTTCCCCTACCATCCTTGCACTTTAGCCTCCAGACGTTATCTAATTGAATCAAAAAGCTCTTGTTTAGATCTTCCCACCATTGATTGTAATCTCAAACATTCCCAATGATTGTCAACCATAGGAATCTGCAAAATGTGTGTAATATTTTATGAGCTTCTTGTGGATCAACATTCTTACTAAAAAGAATTCCTAACTTTGATATGTTAATTTTCTAACCCGATGTAGCCTCATAAGTTTTTGGACATTCCAAAATCTCCATCCCATTCTCCTTTTATCACTTTTGCAAAACGAAGGTTGGTATTAGCAAAGAAAAACGTGTGAGAAAGAGATGGTCCACCAAGGCCTGAAATCATACCTTGAATTAATGGTCTTTCCTCCCTGATTTTCAACAATGTAGATAAACCCTCCGAACATAGTAAAAATAGATAAGGTGATAAAGGGTCACCTTGTCATAGGCCCTGTATTGGCTTAAAGTAGTCCATATGTTCACCATTGATAATTAATGAATAGGAAACAATTTTGAAACACATCATCATGAGTATGATTCATATTTTCGCAAAGCCCAAGCGCTGCATGATTAATTCTAGGAAGCACCACTCCACACAATCATAAGCTTTGATCATGTCTAACTTAAAGAACATATACCCATTTCTGCCATTCTTCTTTCTTCTCAAAAAGTGGTTCAACTCATGAACTATGAGAAACATTGTCTGTAATTTGGAGCCCTTTGTTACTCGGATATAACATGAGGGAGAGTAGTCTTTAGACAATTCACTAGAGACTTGACCATTACTTTGTCAATATCATTACATAAGCTAATGGCCCATCATCTCAAGATTATGAACTAATTTAGTTTTGCATAGAATTGATCCGAATTTAGGAACTTTAGAGCCAACTTTGTAACATCAACACCTACTACATTCTAGTACTTCTTGTAAAAAATGGCACTCATCCCATCTAGCCCTAGGTCTTTGAGGGGGTGAATTTGATTGAGTGCCACTTTGTTCTTGCCAGCACTGAATCTTGGAGTAGAGAATAGTTCATCAATGGGGTTACCATTTGTGTTATGTAGTCAAGAACTTTATTGGAATCATCTTGTGTTGGAAGGTCTGACTTGAAAATTTATTCATAATATTTAACACTTTGAATGATATTTTTTGGTAACTCTCAATCTGAACCTATTTTTAATACTTTGAATGATATTGTTTGGATTTATTAAAATTATGAATTGGATACTTTTATGCATTTGTACTTGTATTTGTTTCCTAATACAATATATTCTTTGGAATGATAGCGATAAAATTGACATAATAATTTGTTTAATTAATTGTAAAAGTGTACGTATAAATTCATTTTCTTGAATAATTTTGTGAAATAGTCATGAAGAAGTACTTCAAGAGAAAGTCTGAGTCAAAGTTATCACCTCCTTTAAACAGAGGTGGTGATTCTTCAAAGAAAAGTCATGTAGATATTAATTTGGCAGATCTTCCATTAGATCCCGAACTACGACCTCAGATTATAGATTATAATCATAATGATCGTGACCAAATTCGTAGAGCTTATCTACAAAAGGGTCCTTGTCAACCCCCGTGACCATAATTTTCGACAAAAAAGATTTGGTGTTAAACTACAACGGTTTAACAAAGCTTGATTTTTTTAGTTTGGTAACTAGCTTGAGTATAGTGTAGCAAAAGATACAACATTTTACTTGTGTTGTTATCTTTTTAAATCAGATATGAGAGAACAATTGGGTGGCGAAACCTTTGTTAACTCAGGTTTTTCAAATTGGAAGAGAATAGAGAAGTTCCAAATGCATATTGGAGGTGTTAATAGTTCTCATAACCAAGCTTGGAGAATATGTCAAGATTTATTAAATCCAAAGCAAAGTATTAAAGCTATTTTTTTCAAACAATCAGACCAAGCTCGAAATGAGTACAAAATCCGATTGAATGCATCTATTGGTTGTATTCGATTTCTTCTAAGGTAAGAGCTTGCATTTCGTGGTCACAATGAATCCAAGAATTCAAGTAATCAAGGAAACTTTCTTGAGCTTCTTAGATTTCTTGCGGATCACAATGAGGATATTAAAGTTGTTATGTTGAAAAATGCTCCTGAGAATCTCAAGTTGACTTCACCTGAAATTCAAAAAGACAATGTAATTGCAGCTTCTGTTGAAACGTGTAATGCTATTGTGACTCGCATTGGTGATGCAATTTTTTTTGTTCTTATTGAGGAATCATGTGACATATCAAGGAGCAAATGACTATTATGTTGCGATTTGTGGACAAGAAGGAATGTCTAGTTGAATACCTTTTAGGTTTTGAGTATGTTACTAATATTAGTGCTCTCTCACTTAAGACAGTTGTAGAAGATTTATTTGCTAGACATGGGTTGAGCTTGTCAAAATTGCGCGGGTAAGGTTAGGACGGGGCTAGTAATATGCGAGATAAGTTCAATGGTATGAAGACACTTATAATGAAGGAGAATAAATATGCATATTATGTCCATTGTTTTACGCATCAATTGCAATTAGCACTTGTAGCCGTTGCAAAGAATCATATTCAAATCCTGACTCTTTTCAACTTGGTTGCTAATATTGTGAATGTTGTGGGAGCTTAATGTAAACAACGAGATATTCTTAGGGAGAAACAAACGACTAGAATTATTGAATTACTCGATAATGGGGAGTTTTCAAGTGAGTGAGTCTTAAATCAGGAAATTAATCTTACACGTACTTGTGATACACATTGGGGTTCACATTATTATTATTATTTGATTAGCTTGATTGATATGTTCTTATTAGTGGTTGATGTGCTTGATATAGTTTCAGAAGATGGTATAAAAACAGAACAAAGAGGGGAGACAAATATTTTTTTGGATTTGCTACAATCTTTTGAGTTTGTATTCAATCGTCATTTGATGAGAAGTATTTTGGGAATCACAAATGAGTTGTAACAGGCATTACAAAGGAAATATCAAGATATCATGAATGCTATGACATTAGTTCAAGTATCCAAACAACGACTTCAAATGATGAGGGAAAGTGGTTGGAGTTGTTTTCTTGATGATGTCACTTCTTTTTGTGAAAAACATGAGATAGTTGTTCCAGAGATGGACAATATCGTTAAAGCTCGAGGGAGGTTAAGACATACTCAAGAAAAGACAAATTTGCATCACTATTGAGTTGAGTTATTTTATACCGTCATAGATATGCAACTTCAAGAGTTAAATAGTCGTTTTACTGAGTTAAACACTAATTTACTTCTCTGTGTGACATGTTTGAGTCATTTTGATTTCTTCTTAGCTTTTGACAAGGAGAAATTGGTTCATCTTGCCCAATTTTATCCAAAAAAATTTTCTTCACTAGAGTTCATGATACTTTCTGATCAGTTGGGTAGTTATATTATTGATATACGCTATAGTATTAAGTTTTCAAATTTGTTAGGGATCGAAAATCTTACTCAAAAAATAGTTGAGACGAAAAAACACGTGGTATATCCATTGTTCTACTTACTTGTAACATTGACATTGATCTTGCCAGTTACGACTGCCACAGTAGAGAGAACATTTTCGGCTATGAAGATTGTGAAGAATCGATTGCGCAATCGAATGAGCAATCAATGAATGACAAATAACTTGATTGTATACATAGAGAATGTCATTTTTGATTGCATTGATAATGATGTTATTATGCAATACTTTCAAAATATGAAATCACGTCGTGCTCAATTATAAAAAATTATGGTTAGTCTTATTTTTTGTAAAAGGGTCTAATTAGAACCTTATTTTGCAGATTTTTTTTTGTTTTTGTACCCCATGTATATCGATTTTTGGCTCTTTTGTCAATGAAATTTTAGGTATTAAACTTATGGTTAGTGCCCCCCCCCCACTTATAAATTCCTGGTTCCGCCCATGTGCTCATACCAATGATTTTCAAATGATAAAGAGTCATTTAGTTTAACATTTAAAAAAAAGAGCCATTTTAACTTTCGTGTGCCAAAATTACCAAATAAACTATCTTTTCATTTATGTATTTAATTTATTGTGTTGCAGTTGACAAAAGTTCAAAACATGGTTGTGACTTCCAAGTGTCATATGAAAGTGAACTGATAAGAGTGATGAGAATTTGGTTTGTGAGAATAGCGGGAACATGAAGATTAATATTGTGACAATTCCTCATAGAGAATGGGAACATCCTGTTCCAATGATGTTGATTATTGTGTTGTTTGCGTGGAGAGAGCATGTACCATAATTGCTAGATGTCTGATCATTGTGTTTCAATGTCTGTTTTTTGTATTCACCTATTATCCTACTCTGCAACATAATATAGTTTAATCTGTCTCAACTTTCTCTAGCTCTCTTGTGATGAAAGTGTAATTCCTTTTCTTTGTCTATGCCACATGAGAAAAACTTCAATTCTTTGACTAACTTTTACATATGGTTTGTTTCAACTACTTGGATGTTAGGAAAATATATGAAAATTAAAAGATTATCGTAGTTTTAGTTCTATTTGATTGAGATTCAAAAGTTTATTTAAGCCCTTAAATTTTTGAGTGCCAACCAAACATTCACTAAGAGGAATGACATTATTTTTCAAGAGGAGTTTTCAGGTACTCAAAGTAAAAGTGATTGAGTTTCTTTTGACAAATTAAAAGTTGCCCTAATGATAACATTCTTGTTGAGAGAATAGTAGGAGCTAATATGTAGTCCAAAGGAATAACATCGTGATAACATTCTTGTTTATTGATATCAGTAATTTGCTTATTCAATATTGTTATTAGTGTTAGTTTTCAATTGTTTTATTTGGCTTTGTGCTTGTTTTGTTATCAGGATGCAAAGGATAATAACTTGGTTTTGAACATAGAAGGCATTTTACAACTTGTCCCACTTTATGATATATTTTTTTAAATAATTGCTTCTTAGTTTTTAGGTGAACATTAATGAATGTAAACACCTAACTTATAAGTGGACATCAAAGTAAACTTTCTAACACTTCGCCTTACAAATAGCTGTAGAAACATATATACAAAAGTTACTAAAAAAATATATTCATATTCAGGGTACATATGAGTGATAACATTTTTCCAATTTATGTAGTACAAATATTTAGTATTTATTATTTAATCTTTGTAATAGTCTACATGCAACGTGCATGTGCACTAACTAATATTGCATAGTGTTTAGATAAGTTTCTTAGCTTGAGGAGTTTGAAGGTTCTATATCACTCATAGTGGGGTGTTGGTACCTTGCTGAGTTATAAACCACTATTCATTCACATTGCTCGAAGTAAGGGTTAGTATATTACTCTTAGGAAGATTTCATTAAGTAATGATGCAATAGTATACACATTTCTTAAATCTATGTGGCTCTACGTGGATTGATTGTATGGTTTGTGTTTGTGGGAATGGACCCGGTATCTTTGAATGTGTGAATTCTTGTTAGTCAATCTATGTACATGAGATATTCTAGTTACAAACTATTTATTCTCTGAAAGATCTATTATATAATGAAATTGTTGTACATGTATCGAAAGTTGAAATCATTAACAATGTCACCTATTTTATTTCAAAAGTTATATGGTTATTTTGTAAATTTGAGACTAACCTTCTTTTATACTTGTTGTAAACCTTGTTTAGGCTAGGGAAAGTTTCTTTACTAAGCTAGTTGTGCTTACCTCTATATTTAACATTTTTTAGATTTGAGCATTGAGATTGATACCAACATATGTGAGCATGTGGATTGGGATATTGAAGTAGACCAAGATGTGGATCCAAATTTCGAGGTTAGGAGATTTATTCACTAGTTTTAATTTTATTCTTTTGATGGAAGAATAATGTCAAGGGATGAATCTAGGCGCAAGGGCCCTTAGAGAGTGGTATTGTGGTGACTCAAAAAGAGCTGTAGAAGCTTTGTTCTTAGGACAACAGACTATGTAAATAGTGGGTCGAGACGGTACTTGTAGTGAGTGGTGGATAGGACTTAAAGAGGAGTTAAACATGATGTAGCTCACGCATTAGGTGGAGATAATTTAATATTTGCATGTGTGAAAATTTTACATCTGATAAAAAATAAGTTAAAGTATCCTAATATATTATAGACAGGCTCACCACTTCTAGACTTAAAATTTTATGTGGGTATATATTTTATACATGTATATTAAACCTTGAATCACTAACTCCCTATTTTCCCAACAAAAATAATAAGGTGATTCTATGCATATAATATTCTCATTAGTTAAAACAAAAAGTAATACTATCGGGACCAAAAAAATTAATCTAATTTGCTGACATCATAATATGTCAAGTAATTGAGTTCCAACGAATAAAGTTCAAGAATTACAGTCACAATATCACCGTTGGACCTCGTCACAGTCGCATTATTAGGTCAATAAATTAGACTAATTTTTTATGTCTCAATAGCATTATTCTAAAATAAAAGATATTATATTGTGATTTTTGTGAAGAGTACTGTTATTAAGACCTAAAAATTTGATATAATTTGTTAATCTAATAATATGGTTTCATTGTAATCGTTAGATTAACATCTATATAATAAAGTAGCTTACAATTTAAATCTCAAAAGATAAACAAAATGACTTTTGCTATTCGCGATTGAGATCGCTTTAAATTTTACTTTAAAGTTAATCTAACGGCTAATATTAACACCTTAAATTTAATAGAAAATATAGACCCCTAAGGGTGTGTTTGGAGTGACTTTTTAAGAGTACTTTTAGAAATTATTTCTTATAAATACTTTTTAAAAAAAATTGTGTTTGAAACCACCCCACCACTACCTCTACCACCGCCACCGCTGCCACCACTACCATCGCCACCGTCGCCTCCACAACCATCACACGCCCACCACAACCATCACCACCGTCACCACCTTCGCCGCCGTCGCCACTGCCTTCTCTGCCACCACCCTCGCCCTGCTACCCCCACCACCACCTCCACGACTATTCATATGTTCATATTTGTATTTATAAACATATGATATAAATATATTTATTATTTATCATTTTTTAGTATTATGTGCCTTCAGACACAAACAATAACTAGTTAAGTTAAAATGTTTGATAGGATTCATAGTTAATTCAAGGATTATAGTAAGTTATATTAATAAATTAGACCAATAAATTAGTTGTCAATAGTATGACTCTTTTGTGAAATCACTGGACCTCACATAGATAAGACAAGTCCATGGTATCGGAAAAAAAAAGTTCAATAATGTACTATTATTTATCAATTTTATAAGTATTTTTATTAATATTTATAAAAAAAATAAATTATTCATAAAAATTATAAAATTTTAAATTATAAATAACTCATAAAAATTATAAAAATTCCTATTAAAATAATTTATAATATAAAATAAAAAAAATTTCAATAAATAAGTTGACCTCCACTTACTTATTAACCTCCTTTTTAAAATCATTCTTATTATATTATATTGTATATTCAAACCCGCTTAAATAACACCTGCAACTCGTCTTTTCACATTTGTTACGTTCTAACTTTTAGGCCTGCTTGAATTTGGAATATTCTAGACTGACCAACTTGTAGCTTCCCAGTGATTACATTCTCCCTTCTAGATGCAGCTAGTCCATTCCAGGCGTCCCATTCTCTCCCTAAAAGTCTCTCCCTCTCTCAATAAATAGAGTCATCTACATATATTCCTTATTCTGAACAGCCCAATTCAAGAAACCTCAATTTTCGTCTATAGAAACCGGAAAGAATTTGATTTCTTCTTCATAGACCCTTTATTATTCTGAAAACCCCAGTTCCCGAAATCACAATCTTCGTCTATAGAAGCCAGAAAGATAGACCAATTCAATCTTTGATCTTGGATTTGAGAGGCCAGGCAGAGATAGAAAGAGGAAGAGAGAGATGTGTTTGGTTTTTGTGTGTGATGAAGATGAGAGAGTCATGGCAAGACAGCCGGCACCAGGGGCGTGCCCTTACTGTGGTGGGACGGTACAAGCCATGGATGTAGAGAGTCAGTGGAGGTTCTGCTTTCTGCCTTTGTATTTCAAGACCAAGCGCAAGTACCATTGTTCCGTCTGTGCTAGACGCTTGGTTATGCAATACTGAAGAAGTTGGGAGAGAGAGATTTGATCGGACTGCTCGCAGATTTCAAATGGATATGAGTCTCTCTTTTTCGGATTTGGTTCAGAGTTTGTACGTTTTTAGTACTATAACCGTCATGTGAATATTTATGTGCATATAGAAGAAATCTTATATACAGATAGTTGCTGGGTAGTTTTTATAATTAGATTATTGTTGGGGATGGTGTTTGAAGATTCTTTAATTTGAAGATTTTTTCATGCGAATGTTAGATCATTGTGGGGTCATCTTTGATACTAAATAATTGCTGGCGTAGTCCTTCTAATTAGATAATTGTTGCAGGTAATTCTTTGATTTGAAAGTTTGTTCATGTGAATAGAGAAGAAATGCCTAATTATTAGATCATTGTGGGGCCATCTTTGATACTAAATAATTGCTGGGCAGTCTTTATAATTAAATAATTTAGGTTCTTTTATTTGAAGGTTTTTCATGTGAATAGAGGCATGTATTATTACTAGTAGATCATTGTGAGATCGTTTTTATATTAAGATAATTTTTGGGGTAGTATTGTAAGATTTTTTAAATTTGAATTTTTTTGTTGTATCCGGATTCACATGGTATATTATTGCAGTCATATTTCGGGCCAGGGGCGGAGCTACAGTAGCGGCAGTTGGGGATGTGTTTATAAATTTCAAAATTTTAGGATCTTGCTCCCGCTGAAATATTTTAAAAGCTTTAGGGGTGTTTATGTATTTTAAAAAATGTGGGGTTTCTATCACTGTAATTTTGTATTTTTTTTTTCGGTAAGTCTATCATTTTGTATTTGATAAGCTTGCAGGTGGAGTGGGGTCCATGTGTCAGCCACTGGGTATGCATGACATGATAAAAAGAAAAGAAATGTCAAATCTCTAACAAAAATTCAAAGCAATCATAACCGTATATATTTTGCCTCTTAAATCCAATGATTCTAAATGAATCGAACATTTGATTAAATTCCAAATAGATTTGCATCTGGGTCACACTCGATCTCTATGGGGGTAGTAGCATCCAATTTCTTTTACTTGGATAAATACCGGTGCTCACAATTCTAGTGATAACTCGTGAACATGTCAGGGTTATTTTACATTGGATAGCCTTGGGGTTATGTGTTCATAAAGTTTTCTATCGTTTACACTTTTTAAGTGTAAATTTCAGAGTAATTTTGTCTATCAAAAAAAAAAACTCATGAACATGTCATAAAATTAATGTATAATTAGGGGATTTAACTTGAGTAAATTTGGGTAATGAATGACTCACTAGACCTCCAAAAAAAATAATTTGACATAAACATGGATAAACGCAATACGGACTTATTAAACATAATTTATACATAACAAAATTCTAATAAGATATGAAGACAACTATACACAATCATAAACATTTTTTTCTTTGGATTTTTCTCTTTTGGTATTTCGTTTGTCTTTGTCCTCTCTCTTTTTTCTGCCCTTTCTTTACTCTTTCTAAACTTCATTTTTGAATTCTATCAACGGTTATCTGCCCTTTCTTTACTCTTTCTAAACTTCATTTTTGAATTCTATCAACGGTTATCTAGTACGTTAGGTGGGTAACTTTAAAGGAAGTGAAAAGTTTTAAAATTCTGTCAGAGCTATTGTAAGTGATAACTAATAAACAATTTTGACGATTTTGTAATTTTTTTTATTTTTTTAGCATTATAATTAGGGTGTCTTTTAGTTTTACATTTTTTTGGCTAACAGTCGGTAATAGATCTTTGATAATTTTGATTTGAATTGAAAGATGACAGCTAGATCCGATCGTGCATCAATCTCATTAGAATACTATGCACAATGATCAACTCTAGGAAAATTGGATAATGAGGAGGACGTAAAGAAGTTTAATTCGAAAAAAATGTTTACTCGGATGGTCTTAATTGACATTTATGACAGACTTATAGTTAGTTTACATTTTCTGATTGTTCTTTTATGCAATTAATTTTGTGAAAATAATATTAACATTATTATTGAGTTTTATGTTAGCCCCCACTGCCTGAGAAGCGTGACTTCGGATACTAATGGAAATTCTAGTTCTCAAAGTAAAAAATTCTAGTTCTCCCCATTAGTACTAAAACAATAAACTAACAGGAAAACCTAAGAATCAGATACTAATGGAAATATGCCAAGTTCATCCAAATGTCTCAATTTTTCTCTCCTTTTCTTTTTTGGTCACAAGCACCAAATACTCGATGATAAAAGAAAAAGAATGTCATGTAAGCACAAAACATGACAATAAATATTCAGATATAAAACAAGTAGTTAATGTAACAAAAAAACATATTGTATATCACGTCAACAAAGAAAATAGGATCCTCATTGTGTCCAAGTTGTATCGTTTCATGTCAAAATTGACTCCCATCTTTGAACGTCCTGCTTAAACCCCAAAGATACACCCAAGTGCAGACGATCAACAAATAGTACATACTCGATAAGATCGAGGTCAATCCTCATGAAAAAGGGTAATTCGAATAGAATAAAAGGAAGAAGGGTTTTTATTGTAAAGATTGAACCGTCAAAAAAGCAATTGTAAAATAAATTTAAATGAAAACAATTATTGAAAAACGACTCTTGAATTTTGGGATCGGGATTTGCTCACATTTATTAGATATTATATTTATGAAATATTGGAAAACTCAATTAATTTTCAATGTTAGTGTAACTAACCAAAAAAATTTTCATTTATTGAACAATTAATTTGATTGATTGAAAATAAACTTTGAAGATATAGTTTAAATACTTGCAGGGAATCATAAGCATTGTCTATACCAAGAATTCAATCTTGTTGATCAAACAATCAAACAATCTATAAAGTATAAAATCCAATCAATCAGATAAAGAAAAATATAGCATTAAAACCAAAATAGAAATTGCAAAAATAGAATCATCTAAATAAATAATTATAAATCCATCAACCCTAACTAAAGAGTACAAAATGACTGCTCACAAATCATGATCAAGATGCTCAAGAATTGTGAAAGAGAGAAAATCATAAATTAGGGCAAGAGGCTGGAAGATGGGGAATCCCCCTTTCAATAATGAAAGGATATATTCATAATAAGGTAGCTGCACAAATTCAAAGTAAGAAATGACTTCTAATCGGTTGAACTACATCATTCTGATCGATCCATAATTCATTGAGATCTAACCCTAGTCTTCAATTTTCCAACCAATGCGGTGTGGTGTAGGTTTGGTATGGCTTACCCCTTTTGTATTATTAGTAAGATAGGTTTAGGCCTTTTTCCCTTTTTAATAAGAATAAGGTAGGCTTCCAATGCTCATTTCTTCGGCTGGCACGCAGGAGCACACTTATTTACATTAAAAACTATTCAATTTCAACCATTTCTTATTATTTCTTTCTTTTTTTTAGATACAAATTTTAAGCAAAAGATTATCATTTTTATCTTTTTTTTTATTTCAATTCAATTTGAATTAAAAAAAAACTCATAACAGATTGGAAATAAGGTATATTAATTGAAAATTTATACCTAATGAAAGCACGATACTTAATACTTAATAAAGAAAAATCAACCATCGATCCATATATATATGGGATTGATCTGTACTGCTTTGATCACCCAATGAATGTAATTGGGGGAACATTATTTGTTAGGTGGGTCTACCAGCCCCACTCCTAAGAAAGAAATATAAATGAATTGACATATATCACAAGTAAGACCTGCTATAATAAATAATGACATGTAATGAGTGTTTTTAGTAGGCTATCCCACGCCTATTTCTCTACATTGACGGTTGCACAATATAACATGGTAAGTGACTTTTTAATCTTCTCTATATATATGGGTGAAAATCCAAGAAAGAGGGGACATAAAGTATGAGCACCTTGACTCTATACTTCACACACAAACACACACCTATATTATTTTTCTAATTTATACACTCGCATATTCAGGTATTCATCACAGTACTAACATAGACATTGCAGGAGCCTCCCCTGGCTCAACGCCGGGGATCACTCTAACCTTTTTCTATCTTGCAATTTATGAATTGGATAATACTCGAAGACCAAGGGCACACTTTAACATATTTCAACTATTGACGGATTTTTACCCGTATAATTTGGCATCGTCTATCTATGGGAAACAAAACATTTGTGTCCCCTAGGTCTACGTATCATCTGGCTCGTGAGCCCGGCCCAAGCTTGAGATCACTGATGCACCTTGTACCCTCTGATCAAACTTTTTGGAGTTCGGTCTTTCTCGTAGTCGAGTTATAGCACTCGGCCTTCCTTTCAGATTCATCAGAAGTACAGAATCACCATGTTTACTGCATGACCCACGATAAAGGCTCCGCATGAATGTAGTTGGTCTAAATCATCATCTTTGGTCTATTAAACACCAAAGATGAGATTTTCTCTCATGACACCGAAGATCATGATTCCTCCAATGATGGACTGGTTTTTGTGCTTTTGCAAAGAAATGCTTTTTTATTAGTTTTTATCCCACATCTGCTCAGTCCACAAAGCTCGGTGATCTCCAAGTTCGGACTTTCCTATTTTATTTATAGGGGTTGACAGTTGGGTGTTTGATATTTAAGCACTGATAGGACACGGTCACAAATATGATATCATTAGAAGGCCTCACTATGAAAGCCTTCCCGTGGTTTAGTACTAGTATTTGGATTTTTATGAGTAATGCTCTTCTACCAAAGTTATCTCTACTAATAAAGGAATGCAATGCCTCGACAGTGGGCACATTTAGGATATCATTGTCATTACAAATTGTCGCAAGAATCTACAAGGAGGTGCTCGACCTCTATATTTGTTCGACTCACGAAGCTCCGACGTACCATTGTTATTATTTTGTATGTCGATGGACTTCGCAATGCCTGTTATTTTATATGTCCGTGCACTGACTTTGGTGAATGCAAAAATAAGTGCTCTCTTCACGTATTTCATCCAAGTTCAATAATACTTGGTCACCATGAGATGCATATAAATACTTTATCTTACTTGTTCATAAGAATGCCTATACATTTCGTAAAGAGTTCATGTAATACAAGCCTTACCGCGAACCTGTTGGCCGTAAGTGATATTCATAAAGTTTCATTGCATTGTACTCTCCTTTGGTATGGGACACAAGGATTGGAGATTCTGCTATGATGATTTTTCTTTTGACAAAACATTGTGGTGAACAAAATATTTTAAAGATCTTTCCTTAAATGGTGATTAAGATCTTTTTCCAGTGCATGTACCACCCAAACACGCTTGGCACTTAGTAGATTACTGATCTCTTGTCGTAAAGCGGTGGACAGGACGGATTCATTAGTGGGCTATGGTGGGCTAAAGTCCAAAGTAAAAAAAAAAAATTATCACTTTCATATAAGGCTATCAGTATCAACCCATTAAATCACTAATTATTAGCCTAATTTTTCAAAGCCTTAAGACTTAAGCCCAATAATCATGTAAAAAAAAAAGTTTTTGAGGGTTTTCTATTCCTATTTTGATCGGAATAGAGAGGGGATTACGTAGGGGAGGAGGGACAGCTGGGCCAGGGTGGGCAAGTGCCCTCCCTCAAACTTTTATTTATTTATTAGTAGGTTATATGTATTATATGTTTATATAATATATTATGTGTGTCCCCCTCATTTATATTAGACCCACATTATTTACCCAAAAAATTTAAAAATTTTTACCTATTTAAAACAAAAAAATTTGAGCCCAATATTATCTACCCAAACTTATTAAAATCTACCCAAACCTATTACAAAAACTTTTGGCCCAACATTAAAAAAATAAAAATTTTGGTCCAACATTAAAAAATAAAATTTTTAGGCCACAATTAAAAAACAAAATTTTTGGGCCACATAATATATTAAAAAATATTTGTATTTTGTTAGCCGTATGAATGTTTAGTTTAACTCGGAATAAACAAAAATCCTGGCTTCGCCCCGCGGTGGATATTATAATATACTTTGCCTTCAACTTGGTGTTCCATTTTGCCATTATGGTGCTTGGGAAATCCCCATATTGCATATCCTTATCAATGGAGTTCGGCGGCGAATATAAAGGAGGCAAAGCTCTTTTAGTATAATTGGTTTTGCTCAATTATTGCAGAGCTAATTTCTGGTTGTTGAACTCGACTAGTCCGTCTCGTTCTCATTGCCGTCGGGCAGTTCGCTCCATTGTTGATTCCGATTTTAGCGTTTTCAAGCATGCAAAAAATTCTGTCAAAGGTAGTCGGCACAATGCAACGTTGATTGGCACCATGATATTAGAATTGCAGCACAATGTCTTCGAAATCACGTGTATGAATTAACAAATAGTTGTTGGGTCTTCGTTGTGGCGTACCCAAAATAGATTAATCGTTCGGCGTGAACCAAGGATTTTTCCCACGGCATAAGAAATGATGCAGAACAAGTATAAATACGAGAACGCATGCTTCGGCTTTCTCTATTGTATTTTCTGCCTTCAGAGCATGATCATATGTGACCAATAAGGAGTCTGTTTGCTCAAGATTTATAGATGGTCAACCGCTATGTGTTCGGCATAAGGAAAGAAGTGATGATAGCTGTAAAGGGAAAAAATGGGTTTACATCACGTGACACTCTTCTATGGGTTTGAATTTGGGGTGGATTGATTCCCTCCTGCAAAATGAACCAACTGTCCAAAATCGTGTTTCTATCGAAGGCACTCCGATATTTAAGTCAGTAATTGAAGAAGAAATATGAATACAAAAAAGGTTCAACGTACCTCTCTCGTACTTTATTTATTTCTTTTTATAGTGATTCCTCTAGCTAAGAATTCGGTAACCGATACTATAAGATGATACACCTTGCTTTGATTCGGGATCTTAGTTAGGATACTGGCGAAAGTTTATCTTGAGATATTCCCTAGCTCCTTCCGAGCCGATAATCATGCTTATCTAGTTACATCAATCCCTTGATTGTAGTTGTTTACTCATGATGATATTTTTTTCAAACGTTAAGCTTGGTTCCATTGGAGCCGTGCACACATAACTTGATTTTGCCGAAGCCAAGCTGTACTCTCCTCTTTGCCAAACAGATGACAGTTCGGCAGGGTGCTTGGCTAACTCTGGCCTATCGTTCACGTGTTCTCGTATTGTCTTCATCACGTGAGTTCACTTAATGTTGACTATATGTGCATAATTCTGGATACGCCTTCACTTGCCCCCAGAAACGTGTATCAGACATTTTTCGTCTGACAGTCATTTCGTGCTTTGGTCCCATCATTACATGTGTCCTAGAGATATGCATTGCGTTCTGGCGATGTACTTTTCATTAATTTTCATTGTCCTTTGGCCTTTTAGTTTCCTTCCTTTAAAAGGGCAAAACTTTTCTTACTTCATCTCTTTCACTTGCTTCTTCCGTCATTTCTTCTTGCTTGTTCTGTCCTTTGTCTTCTCCAATGGCTCCCCTTCTCCCTCTAAAATTATAGCATTCAAAGCCAGATATCAGATTCCTGATGATGTCGACATTCGCGTGGTCAGAGTAGACGAGCCTCTCATTGGTACGAGGGAGTCTATTCCTGTTTATACTCGTTTGATAACTGAGGGCAGAGTTCGTTTTCCCCTTCATCCTCTCCTGCTTTGGGTGCTTCCTGCACTAAAGCTCTGCCCCATCCAATGCTACCCTAATTTTTTCAAGATTGTGATGGGTGTGGCTGCACTCAACAGGTTGTTAAATCTAAACTTTGGCCTTTGGGAAATCTTATATTGCTACATAGTCAAACCTTCTAGAGATAACTATTACCTGACAATCAAGAATAAAGATAGATACTTGGTAACCCATCTCCCTGACTCGAAAAAGGGTCATGAGAATGACATTTTGTTTGTCTCTGGCAACTAGGAATATGCTATTGGTGAGACTCCATCTTACATATGTCCCTATGAAGAGGGAACGCCAGGTAACATACTACAATCTTAATAGCACTTTATATATTCCTTTTCTTTTCTTCTCTTATTTTAAAAAAGGTCTTCTAAGCTACCTCTTTCCTTCAATTTGTCCAAGGGAGAATGTGAAGGATAGAATCCCTGAACAATCTGTGAAGATGGATGAATTAAAGAGGGTGTGGGATTTTAACGATTCCCTTTTCTACCGAGATGCACACACCCCTTCTTGGTTACACCCCCTTTTACACTTCCTTTATAGTTGTTCCTCCTCGTCCAAACACCACTCTCGCCGAAGATCGAAGAACCATTCAGTTGGTTCAGCAACAATCACCCCGACCTCGACCAAGAGCCACATGAAAGAGCAGGCCGGTTAGGAATTTTCTATCATTCCTCTCACTTTCTAATGAACCATACACTGCTCAATCATCTGTTGATCCCACTTCATGTGCCCCTATTGTCATTACCGAGTCCGAACATGTGGTTGATCCTTCGACTATTCCTTCTATTCAAGTCCTGGTTGATTCTGCCCCAGCTTCTCCTGTTCAAACTCACATTCAAGCTACTACTTCTGATCCCATCAAAAATCCAATCGTCATTTCAGAGCCTGAAATCGTTCTCTCTAATGAACTAACCTCCAAGAAGCACAGAATTTCAGAATCTGACATTGTTAATCCTGAGCCTGATGTCCCCCTTTTTAGACCTATTTTAAAGTCCAAAGGAAAAGAGATAACAGTTGGGGATTCTACTGCTAAAGACTTTAATGTGGTTGTGGGGTTGCAAGAGGAGTGATCCTTCCCTGAGACCTAGCTGCGAATGAAGCCCTGTCTGACGATGAAATCACTCGGCAAGCTCTTCAACAAATGGTCCTAGTATCAATTCGTCCCCTTCTTACTTAATGCTATTTCTTCCCTTCTTTTTATAGTCTTTCTGTGCAGGGCCTTCAAAAAGTGCATGAAGTCGGTGCAAGGATTGCAAAAAAGGATAAGGCCATGAAAGCGGCCATTCATGAGCACATGTCTGCCCTAGCAAAGAAGGAATCCATTGATGAAGAGTATGCAAAACTTTGTGAAGATATGTTAGTCTTACAGGCTCAAATGCTTAGCCTGTCGGAAAAAAAGAACAAACTTGCTGCCGAAGTGGACAAACTGAAGACGTCTGAGGGTGCTCTTAGCGCTGAAATTTCTTAGACTCAACTTGACCATTATAGTCTTTTGAAGGAATTTGAAAAGCTCAAAGCCAAAACGTAGAGTTTAGAAGATGCTACTTTTGAGCAAGGAATGGAGAAGGCTGAGAATGACTTTGCTTCTCAGATTCCCATATTGCAGAAGGTATATTTTGCAAAAGGCTGGAATGCTGCTTTGGTAGCTGCAAGTGTCACTTCAAGTTCTGAATTATACAACCGTTATCCTCTGACCCTCCATCAACCTAAGAAGAATTGTTCTGAATCTATTTTGATCTTATGAACATTTTGCTGCTTTAGTTGTATTTTACCCATTTGGGTATTTTGCATATATACAAGTAGTTTTTTGTTTCAGCATTGCAAAAATTGGCCTCTTACTTCCTTGTAAAATACTGGAACTTTTTCAAGAAGTTAGAACTCGGTTTAAATTTCTAAACATTTGAAAATCCAAAATCCTAAAAGTTTTGGCCTACTCGGCCTTTACTTGTATGAGCTCAATCCTCAAACTAGAAAGTCCAGAAACTTGGCAAAATTTTTTGCTACTAAACATTTTTTTGGCTTGTTCGGCCCTGGTTTTGGGAATTCGATCCTCAAGCTCGGACCTTTAAATATCTTGGCCCTAGCTTTGAGAGTTCGGTCCCCAAGCTCGGACCTATAATTAAAGCCTTAATACACTTAGAAAAATTTTCATTTACAAACTAGACTTTCATCTTTTTTAGAAACTAGATTGGTTGCTTTGAACCCTTCTGTTTCTTTATTCATATCGACTTGCTGATCTAATCAGCCTCGGATCACTACCCAGTAGGTTTACGTCGTCATGCAAAAACCAAGGGTCAGGATCCAATCAGGTGACTACGCTTGAATTAAGCCATTGCTTCTTTCAGGATTTTCTGCCTCCCTGCCTTGGTAGTAGGACGTGTTTAATATCAGACATGTACGTAGAAAATAATGAAAATTTTTATTCATAAAAATGAATTACAATTCTCAAATTATGCTGAAAGGTTGTCGATCTATAGGGGGCACCCCTATTTTTTTAAGGCACTAAAGAGCTCATATTCATGAAAGCACTTCAAAAATAGAACTTTCGCAAGTTGGATGAATTCCACGGCCGCAATACTGCCTTGCCGTCAAGAGTCTCGAGTTTGTAAGACCCATTTCCTCCTACTTGAGTGACTTTGTATGGACCTTTCTAATTGGCATCTAGCTTCCCATGCGTTGGGTTTCTGAGACATTAGTTGTTGATAGGATGCAATTTTTACTGCAATTGTTTCTCGTTTCTCATCAAGTAAATCCAATTCCCGAGCTATGGAGGGGTTTGCCCCCACTGGCGACTAGTTCGGTTCGGAGAGTCGGCAAGCCGACCTCTGTTAGTATTACAGCCTCCATCCCATAGGCAAGAGTGAATGATGTTTCGCTGGCTGCTCGCCTCGGCGTAGTTGGGTATGTCCATAACACGTTTGGCAATTCCTCCACCCATCTGCCTTTAGCATTCTCTAACCTCTTTTTAATTCCGTCAAGAATCGTCTTGTTGGAAATTTCTGCCTGGCCATTGCTTTGGGGGTAAGTCGGGGTGGAATAATGATTCTGAATTCCGTATTGTTGGCAAAATGCTCCAAAGGGGCCACTTTCGAATTGAGCCCCATTATCGGATATCAGTACGATGGGTATGCCGAACCTAGTGATAATGTTTTTTCATACAAACTTCCTTGTGTCTATATCACGGATATTCGACAGGGGCTCGTCCTCTACCCATTTTGTGAAATAATCTGTTGCCACCAAGAGGAACCTCCTATTTCCAGGAGCCCGTGGCAATGGTCCCATAATTTCTAGTCCCTATTAAGCAAATGACCATGGGCTAGAAAAGCGAATTAGATCTTGAGTTGGTTTTCTGACAATTGGAGAAAATTTCTGGCATTTTTGACAGTGCCTTACAAATTGTTGAGCATCCTTCTACATATAGGGCCACTAATATCCCTGCGTAAGAGCTCGGTGAGCTAGTGATCGACCACCAGTATGCCCCCCACAACTACCCTCATGAATTTCTGATAGAAAGTCTTGGACCTCACTTGAGTGAACTCATTTCAAGTAGAGTCGTCGAATGAGCACATGTAGAGCTCCCTTTTGGGGGAAAACCAGAATCTTGTTGCCTTTAATTGGAGCTTGTGTGCCTACGTCTTCTCTTCAGGTAAGCCTCCATCTCTCAAATAGGCGATAACTGCGTCCATCTAGCTTAGCAGTTGATCACCGTAGAATGTCTCTTCTGCAGACGACTTCACAATACTTGGCTTTGCCTTGAATTTAATCGTAACCATCCTTTCTCTTCCATATTCAGTAGTTGAAGCCAAGGCAGCGAGCGCATCAACGTGGGAGTTCTAAGCTCTTACTACTTGCTAAATAGAAAATTTTGGGATTCGGGTCAGCTCATTTTTTACCAAAACGTTGTACGTCTCCATTCTCTCGTCCTTTGCCATGTAATCCCCTGACATTTGGCTCACGACGAGTTGTGAATCAGAAAATACCTAAAGCTTTGTTATGTCTAGATCAATCATGAGTCTAATTCCGGCTAACAAGGCCTCATACTCTGCTTCATTATTTGAAGCTCAAAAATTGAGCTTTAATGCTTTCTTTAGCATGTATCCCTCTGGACTCCTTAAAATAATCCCTATTCCTGCACCCTTGTGGTTGGATGATCCATCAAAAACACAAGCTCCGTTATGAGGACTAGATCTGTTCGGCACATTTTTCATGGCTACCACTCGAACTATCATTCAACTTAGGTGAGAATTCCACGATGAAGTCAACTACCACCTGCCCTTTAATGGTCGTCCTTGACTCAAAGTCGATATCATATTCGTCGAGTTCCACGGACCATTTAGAAATGTGACCTAATAGGTCGGCTCTATGAAAAAGATTCTTTAACGGTTGATCTGTGAGGACTACAATTTGGTGCGCCTGAAAGTAATGATGCAACTTCCTTGCCGAACTTACTAGCTCCAATGCCAGCTTTTCAAATGGTAGGTACCTTGTTTCGGCATCGAGAACTATCTTACTGACATAATATATTAGGCAGAGTATGGTATTTTCGTTCCTCATCAGCGCCCCACTCACTGAGTGTTCAGACACAACCAAGTATAATAGTAGTCGCTCTTCGGACCTTGGGACTATGAGAACGGGTGGAGATGCCAAGTATTTTTTTTAGCTTGAAAAAGGCCTCCTCACTTTCTTGGCTCCATACCATGCCCCCTTTTCAGTTAGTAGAACGAAAGAAAGGCCTGCATTTGTCTAATGCTCGAGAAATGAATCGTCGTAGAGCTGCTATCATTCCTGTTAACCTTTGGACTTCCTTGGTGGTTTCGGGTGACTGTAGTTCTACTAATGCCTTTACTTGTTTCAGGTTCACCTCAATCCCTTGGTAAGTCACCAAGAATCCTAGGAACTTACCTGAGCCCACCCCAAAAGCACATTTTGAAGCGTTAATCCTCATCTGATATCGGAGGACATTAAAAGTCCTCCTTAGGTCGGAGGTGTGACTGCTGACCTTTCGACTTTTCACTACCATATAATCGATATATACTTTCATGGTGTCCCCAATCATGTGTGAGAACATTCTCGTCATCAACCTTTGGTATGTTGCCCTCACATTCTTTAAACCAAAGGGCATTACCTTATAACAGTATGTCCCCTTGGGTGTTATAAACGTTGTCTTTTCTTGGTCTTCATCGGCCAGTGGGATTTGGTGATAGCCTCTATAAGCATCTAAAAAACTCATCCGCTAGTGCCTTGCAGCTGCATCAACTAAGTGGTCAATTTTTGGCAAAGGAAAACTATCATTAGGGCATGCCCTATTAAGGTTGGTAAAATCGACACACATTCTCCATTTTTTAGTCTTCTTCTTTACAACCACAGTATTAGAAGGCCAAGTAGGATACTGAACTTCCTTGATAATTCGTGACTCTAGTAGCCGTGCTACCTCCTCCTTCACAACCTCCTGATGCTGCAGTGTTGACCTTCTCTGCCTCTGCTTCACAGGCTTGAACTTCGAATTTACATTCAATCGGTGGCATGCAACCTCTGGGGAGATGTCGGGCATCTCGTTTGTGGTCCATGTAAACACGTCAACATACTCAATTAGAAGTGTCATAAGGTCTTCTCGTTCAGCTGGCAGTAATGACCCGCTGACCAGGAAATACTTATCCTCACATTTGTCTAGGTTTACCTTATATAATCCTTCAATAGTTTGGTCCGCTGAGGCTGTTAAGGCCACTGTCTTGTCTGCCTCGTCGTACTTTGATTGCTATTTCACAGCTCTTTCGATTAAACAATCAACTCTTGCCTATTTACTCTCCTTTCCTTTCACCGATGCCAGTAAATAGGTCCTAGAACACAAGTAAATAGGTCCTAGAACACACCTGATCTCCCCTCACACTGAATATCCCCTTAGCAGAGGGAAACCTAAGAACTTGGTGCAACGTTGATGAAACCACTTTCATTTCGTGCAACCAGGTACATCCCATTGTATGCCGAGGTGGTGTCTACCACTAGGAACTTTGGCATGAGCCCAATCGGTCCAACACGTACTGGAAGCGTGACCTTTCCCCTTGGGATGACCGTCTTTTCGCTGAACCCAATCAGTGGAGTATTGGCTGGCTTAAGATCTTCCAGCTTCAATTCGAGCTTTTGAAATAGATCCATATACATAATTTTCGAAGAGCTTCCCTGATCGATCAGTACTCGCTTTACATCAAAATTGGCAATCTGAAGTCTGATCACGAGAGCATCATTGTGAGGCTGATGGATCCCAACCAAATCTTGCTCAAAAAAGCTTATGGTCCCTCTAATTCATCTAGCCTTGTTTGCTTTTGCTTAATCTCAGGGGTTATCCTTAATTCATATACCTCTCTTTCTTTGGTTGCTTTCTGAATATAGACCCTGACCGAGTTATTAGTAGCCTTTTGAGGATTGGTCACTGCACGAATAACTTCAATTACTCATGCTGCTGCAGTTCGGTCTTGTGGGTGAGCTCCTCCATTTGGGCTACTACTTGTACCTATTGCAACAAACTCCGATAGATGACCAGTTTTCACCAGCTCTTCCAAGTGTTGCTTTAGTGATCGATAATTCTCAGTCATGTGCCTTATGTCATGATGATATGAACACCTAAAATTCGGGTTTCTTTGAGATGAGTCACCTAATAATTTGTTGGGCCACTTGAAGTAGGGCTTCCCCTTTATCTGGTTCAATATCTTGTAGATCGGCTCTTTGAATACGGTGTTCACCCCAATAAAGGGAGATTTGGATGGGAGTCCATCCTTCTCCCTTTTCCTTTCTGAGTCTCTGTTCTGTTCTGCAAATCGTTCCTTGCCATATTGCCTTTTCCCGAAGTTCTTCTTACCAACATCTTTCGCCAAATCATCATCTACTTTGGCGTACTTCTCTATCCTGGCCATGAGCTTTTCCATGTCCAGGGATGGTCTCCTTGTACGGGATTAGTATAGTGGGTGTTCTTTATGTAACCCAAGTTTGAATGACACCATCGTAATTTCTGGGTTGTAGGCTTCAATTTCGTTCATGATTTTCCAGTAACGGTAAGCGTATTCACGTAGGGTTTCTCTGTTTCTTTTCTTCAACAACAATAATGAACCAACCAACATCTTTTGGCTGTTGGCTGCTAGTGATAAATTTAGCTATGCCCCAGCCGTCTACAGAGTTTTTCGAAAGATTATCAAATCACTTCATGGCTGATTCTCCCAAGCTGCTAGGAAAGATGGAGCAGAGCAAGGATTCATTGCTGTGATGAACCGTCATCAACTGCCTATAGTGGCGGATGTGGGAAGTTGGGTCTGTTTTTCCATCATACAGCTTGAAGTTTGGAACTATGAATTTGCTGAAAATTCTTCCTTGTTCAATCCATCTGGTAAAGGGGGAATCATTAGATCCTCCACCTTATTCACTAGTGGCCCTCCTGTCGAGATCCCTAGCCGACCTTTGCTTTGGCCTCCTAAGTCGGCTGTCTAGTTCATCCGTAATAAATTGCTTTCATTCATCATCATTCCTCGGTCGGTGTCTTTTTCTACAGTGTTCTTTTTCGGGTGTTTCCTTTCTTTCTCTCCACTTATCTTTCTCAGTATTCGGCTGCTTAGTCCCATGCCTTTGTTCAGTCTCATATCGGGCAGACTTATTGTTTGTCCTTTTTAGCTTAGACTTTAATTCTTTGTTTTCCCTTTTTAGATCCTTTTACCTAGCATAAGCTCTCTAAAATATCTTATCGTGTGCGTCAAGTCAATCTTGCATTGATTGTATTAACTTATTAATAGTAGGGTTTTCCCCCTCGATACGGAGGGATTTCCCTTGCTTCACGGCGTCTTGCTCTTCGTCTTGTGGTGGTCTAAAACTTGCTGATGAGATTTCATCGCTCCCAAGCGGTCTGTCAATGCTTTCGCGGATTTCCTCCCTGATGTTAGAATTGGAAGGGAAAGATACTCAGTACTTGGGTTCTAAGTCCTGTGGAATCTCATGGGCTCCTCGTGATCCAATGGTACTTTCAATCTCGACATTTGACTTTTCATTATAGAGGTCTTCCCATAGACAGCGCCAAAAACTGTGAGGGGAAAAAATGGGTTTACCTCACGTGAAACTCTTATATGGGTTTGAATTTGGAGTGGATTGATTTCTTCTGACAAAACGAACAAACTGCCTAAGATCGAGGTGCTTTGATTGAAGGTGCTCCAATGCTTAAGTCAGTAATTAAAGAAGAAAAATGAATACAGAAAGGATTCAATGCACCTCTCCCGTGCTCTGTTCATTCCCTTTTATAGTGATTCCTCTAGCTAAGATTTTGGTAATCGATACTATAAGGTGGTACACCTTGCTTTGATTTAGGATCTTAGTTAGGATACTGGCGAAAGTCTTACTTAAGATCTTCCCTGGCTCCTTCCGAGCTGATAATCATTCTTATCTAGTTACATCAATCCCTTGATTGTAGTTGTTTACTCATGGTGATATTCTTTTCAAACATTAAGCTCGGTTCCACCGGGGCCGTGCACATAGAGACTCAATTTTTCAAAGCCGAGTTGTACTCTCTTCTTTGTCGAACATATGACAGTTCGACAGGGTGCTTGGCTAACCCTGGCCTATCGTTTACGTGTTCTCGTATCATCTTCATCACGTGAGTGCACTTAATGTTGACTACACGTGTCATAATTATGGATATGCCTTGAATCGCCAACACCTCTATACCCCTCTAACAGGAGCCACTTATTATCTCTTGGTATGATTCCTTTGGGCATTTTGATGACTTGGGTGCTAAATTCTTGGCGTTTTGAACATTTGGCTACTCGGAGAAGCCCTCAGTCGATTGAACTCAAAAAAGGTCAATCAATCGTTGAGAGGCCGAAGATTGGTGATCAGGTTGTCCACATGTAATATCTCCGAGTACTCAAAGAACCTATAAGTGACGAGCATCGTCAAAAGCCATTTGTTAAAGGCATGAAACATTTTTTTTGACATTTGTATAGAAATAAATCGGGACCAATCACTTCGTCGGTTTGTCTTCACTCTGAGCTCTCCAACATCGGAAGTCTTAAAATACATCTTTTCCACATCCCGAGGAAACAAAATTTTTTGGCATCACTTAGATGGTGGTCGGAGCTATTGTAGCATTAATCGGCATTATTGCCAATAAAACCCAGTAGCCTCGTGGATGATTGGAGTACCAATCCGAAGCTAATTGGAAACTAGCACAACCCGAGTCTAAACTTGCCCGAGAGCTTAATTCGCAACACTTAATTGCTTGGCATCATCAAGACATCTCGACCGTGAAAGTCTCCGTGTTTTGGCATGACTTCAAGGAACTATTCATAGTGGGGGGGCATATCTCAAAAAGACAAGTTCTCAGACAAAGGTTTCTTAGGTGGTCGGGCATCACCTATGACCAAGAGAAGCAAAATCATTTTTGGAAGTGCTCGGCTTCACACTAGACAAATTATCATCCTTTTCAACAAAGGCAAGCAGAAATAGTGCCCAACTTTTAAGGAGATTCTCATTTGTGCATTTGATCAAACACCAAGAGTGTCCTCGCTATGGTTGCCACTCGGTGTTGTTGCAAAACTTATCACAGTGGTTGGCAGACTAACCAGATGGGTTGGACCCATCATCTGTAGATGGTCGGCATCGTCCATGATTAAGTGGATGTTGTCTCTTCCCATGGCGAATCGACATTAGAACCAGAAGTTGTAGGTGGTCGGCATACCCATCTAGAGCTTATAAGAAACTGGAGTCTCTACTTCAAATCCCTCGGAGTAAGGACAAAGCTGGGTGATTAATTATTAGACTTCATTCTCAGCCCCCTTGGACGTTACAATTAATTACGTCATGTGAGGCTTTCAAGCATCAGGAAGGATATAACTTTACTTGAGGGAAGCTATAGCTCATAATCTTTTATGATGAAAATTGATCCAAGCTTTTTGAGCATTCTCACATAGCAACTAGAATGCACAATGGAAAGAAGTCCAAACTAACCAACAAAATTGGATTAGGCCTCCAAGACATAGATCCCGAGGCATAAGCACACAGGGTAGCCTTTGCTCGGTTAAAGCACCAAAAGTCTTAATGTAGGCATAAAACCTCTCAGGGACAGGTTCAAGAACTTGGAGTCGGGAATACCCCTTGTTTAGGGAGGTAGTATGAGACTCGAGGTTAGACCTCGAACACGGGTAAGCCTTTGCTCGGCCAAAGCACCAAAAGTCTTAATGTAGGTATAAAACCTCTCAGGGACAGGTTCAAGAACTTGGACTCGGAGAGTACTCCTTGTTTAGAGAGGTGGTATGAGACACAGGTTTAAGCCCAAAACATGGGTAAGTCTTTGCATGGCCAAATCACTAGAAGACCTACATGTTTAGGCACTTGGAAAAGCTCCAGGCCCTGCAAATAGGGAGGTAACATGAGACTTTGGGTGAGACCCTATACATAGTGCAATATAGTTACAAGGAAAAGCTTGACCCAACGTCAACATTCATGTTTGGAGGTCAGACATGAAGACCCTCTCAAGAAGAATCTCACTGAAGGAACTTTGAATTGCCTAACTACGGGTTTGATATATTCAAAAATCAGGTCGACAAGGTATGTTTTTATCTATTTCAATTATATGTTATTTGAACATGATAAGAAAGGGCAAGACTCAAAGCCCAATTCATCATCAAAGTCGGGGTTGTCGATGTCAAGGGACAAATACGTCCAGGCCTTCTTTTATGGACATTCTCAAGGAGCCAAGACTATTCTGTCCCTCTTCTAAATTTTTGAAAGATTTATGCACCATTAAACGTAGGCTTAACGTGCAAAAGAAGACATTCTTAACTGAACAAGAGAGTGCAATCATTCAACAAACTACTCCATCTAAATATAAGGATCTTGGTTTCCATACTATTTTTTGTGTGATTGGAAAGTTTAAAATTGAAGAAGCTTTACTTGACATGGGGGTAGTGTCATTCTCTTACCCTACTTGGTATATGAACAATTGGGTCTTTAGTGAGTTCAAACCAACTTCCATAACTCTTCAACTTGTTGACCGTTCTGTGAAGGTACTAAAAAGAGTGGTGGAGGATGTGCTAGTCCAAGTAAATAATTTTTATTTCTCTATTGATTTTATTATCTTAAATACGCACTCTGTGTTGAATGCTAGCACTCGTATTCTAGTCGTATTAGGGTGTCCATTTCTTGCCATTTCAAATGCTTTGATAAATTGTAGGAATGGAGTTATGAAACCTTTTTTTGGGCTATATTACTTTGGAAGTGAATATTTTCAATGTTTGCAAGCAACCAATGGATGAAGAGGCTTTACATGAAGTGAATTGATTGATTCTATCGTGCATGATCAATTTAATGGTTCATGTAGTTTGGATCCACTTGGATCTTGCTTGCTTGATTTTTCATCTTTAGAGTTTGGTGAAGAAAATTCTGAAATTCATGAACTAAATTCTATTTTAAATTCTTCACAGGTGAATGAAAATTAGAGAATAGAAGCAAAATTTTGAAGAGTTTCCATCAAGGAATAATTTGCCTAAACCATCTAGCCCACAATTGCCAAAGCTTGAGTTGAAGCCCCTACTTGTTGACTTGAAGTATGCTTTTCTTCGCTAGGAGAACATCTTTCTGGTAATAATTTCTTCTCACCTTAGTTCAGCTCAAGAAGGTAAGCTGCTCAAAATCCTTAGAGATCACAAGCATGCTATAGGGTGGACTATTATGATATCAAGGGAATTAGTCTCTTAGTGTTTACGAATAAGATTTACTTGGAGGACAATACAAAACCATCTAGGGAGATGCAAAAAAGACTCAACCCTAATATGAAAGAGGTGGTTAGAACAAAAGTGTTAAAACTATTGGATGTAGAGATCATCTACCCTATAGTTGATAGTAAATGGGTAAGTCCAACCCAAGATGTCCTTAAGAAATCTAGAGTGACTGTGGAAAATCCCTAAAAAAGGTGCGTCTTTTACGGTTTGCCATTTTAGAAAGTTGATATTTTATTTAAAAAATGTTAGGGCTTGTATGGTTGTTTATTCAAAAGTCAAGGTGTCTAGTAATTTTTTTTCTTTCAAATAAGTTAAAAAAAAGGATGGACATAATGGTTTTCTTAGTTTTGTGCGGGAGAAAGTTATAAAATAATGATACAATGGTATTTAAAATAGCTCAATAGTATGGATAGATTGTATTAACATTATTATCATAGAGATATGTGTCTGATTAATACTATACATAGTATGGATTGATTTTTTGCATCTAAATATAGTATTAATCCAAATTATAAAATTTAATCTAGGTTAAATTGCACTAATGGTACTTGAGGTTGATCACTTATAGTACTTTGGTCCTCAAATTTTCATTTTTTTCAATTTAGTCCTTAAAGTTTTTTTTTTAATGTGATCCTTATTCAACTTGTTAACAAAAAACTATCATGTGCCTAGCATATGATTACTATTAAGGATATTTTTGTCATTGCCAGTTCCAAAATGGCATAATATAATTTTAAAAATATACATATACTTGTTATATTTAATACTATAATAGTTGAATACATTAAAAGACTATCACTCTAATTAAAATAAAAAATACTGTCACTCTGTCTCCTCATTGTCATTTTTGACACTTTGCTCTCTTTCCCTCTCTGTCTTTCTCGCATACTACCTCTGTCCTCTGCCACCACCAAGATGCATCCACCCCTCCAACACCACCCCCACCCCCACCCCATGCTTTATTTTCTCCCCTACCCATCTCTCAGTTGACCACCATAACAGAGTCAACATCTCTATTTGTTTCTCTCTTTATTTGTTCCTCCCTTCCCACAATTTGATTATGATTTTTTGATATTGATTTGTTATTTTCAATTATAATTTTATTTTTTAATTTCTGATTGTGTTTTGTATAGAAAGAGATATATTTGGAGAGATAACTAGAGTGTTTGGGTTGTTTAGGTGACTAAGAGTTGTGCGCAAAGAGAGAGACCAAGAAAGAGAAAGATAGAGATAGAGACAGAGGCAAAGAGATGTGCAAAAAAAAATGGAGAACTAGGATTGGTGTGTGTTTTGTGTAGAAAGAAGGAGAATTGGACAGAGAAGAGGGAGAAGAGATAGAAAGTGTAATGTGATTGTGCATATGCTCTATTGAGAATGTGTGTGCGAGGAAAAAAGAAAGAAAAATAGAAGAGCGAGAAGAGGAAAAAAGAAAGAAAAATAGAAGAGTGAGAACGAGGTGTAAAGATGTTTGGGTGTATAAAATGTTAAAAGGACTTAAATACCCTT
>CAUOFW020003043.1:0-40577 GCA_963454935.2 Ilex paraguariensis | reverse complement strand
TTTCTCCTCATTTTCTCTTTCCTCTCCACTGCCGCCGTAGTTTTACCATTGCCTGTGTATACACAGCTCGTGAAGTGACTTTCAAGAAGGTCATGAGAGTAGTTCCTAAGGTCTGGAAGAGATTAATGGTCACTTTTCTCTGCACTTTCCTAGTCTTCTTCGTCTATAACTTGGTCGCAGCGCTTATCTTCTTCATCTGGGCTCTCACTGATGGGGGCAACACCATTTCTGTGGTTATTTTCTTCATCATTTTGATATGTTACGTGGTTGGATTGGTGTATTTGACCATTCTTTGGCAGTTGGCTAGCGTTGTATCAGTCTTAGAAGACACATATGGATTCAAAGCAATGATCAAGAGCAAGGAACTGATAAAGGGGAAGATGTGGGTCGCAATTGCTTTATTCTTCAAGCTGAATTTCTCTCTCTACGCGATACATTATGTGTTTCAATATTTTGTTGTGAGTGGATGGCCATTGAGGTCGTCTGTGCCAGAATTGGAGTTGGGTTATTGTGTTTCTTGTTGCTTTTGATGTTGATTCCCTTTGGGTTGGTGATTCAGACTATAATCTACTTTGTCTGCAAATCATACCACCAAGAAAGCATCGATAAGTCAGCGCTTTCCGAACATCTTGAGGTCTTTCTGGGAGAGTATGAGCGTCCGAAACCAAAAGATATTCAGCTAAAGGAAAATGAGGTCTGATCAATAATCAGACTTTGACTGGGAATAAGATTTATCACAGTTGTTGTTTGGAATGGAGATTAAACTTTATATGAATCAAATTTATGTTTGACACTACATTCTTAAGATATATTTTGCCCCACACTGGTGTTTATGAAAATCTCAACGTTTGTCTTGTAGGATACAATGATCTTCAAACAATGAAAAATAACACTCCAATTTAATTGTTTAGCGAACCAAAGATTGTGTTTTATACTCTCATAAAATTTCGACTCTTAATCATGAAAATAATGAATGTAATGATTGCCTTAATCGTAATGTTGTAAGTATAAAATGCTAATGAATCTGAGTTATTTATGTATAGAAGGACTATGTCAAATAGCCACCACGCGAACTAATGCAATCCAGAAGACATAATGAAGTCCGAAAGACACCATTCAAGTCTTGCAAATAACGAACAGACAAGAAATTTAAATTCGGACAAGAGGAAAATTTCAAATCCAAACCAATGCAAGTTTTGAATTCCAACAAGCATAAATTAAAAATAGGTTAAGAATTCCAACAAGCATAAATTAAAAACGGGTTAAGAATTTCCGACCCAATTTGGTAGAAAATTTCTTTAAAAAAAAAATAAGGTTGATTCACACTGCAACTGGCCCCAGCCCGACGACACGTGTGTGATTAAACCCAAACTAATAGAACAAACTTGAGATATATATACTCATGTAATATTTCTTGTCTAACCTTGCATCTCACATTGTCCCAACTTCTATTTCTATATTCAAGGGGGCCATTTTAAAATCAATTTTAGCATTAATCTCATACTCAATTGAGAAAGTAAATATACTACGTTATTCTTCTCATAGAATAGAACACGAAACCATGAAAGTTTACTCAAAAAAATGAATAGGTCCTACTTTAATTTTAGTTTAAAATCGATAAAAAAAAGTTAAAATTTTATTATTAAAATCTACTTTAGTCCAACTCTTTCTCCATCCTCAAATTCTTGAAGCCTACACCAAAGAAGATCAATCCAGCAAGTGCATGTGCATGTGCATGGTAAACTAGGTGTAACGACAAATTTCGTGAATGAATTAATATAAAATAATGTCAAATTACAATAGTTAATTTGATTGACTGTAAGTAAAAAAAAATGTAGTGTTGACTCTCTTCGGCATGCTTCTTACGTGCACTATCCTCTGATTCCCGGTGAATTTAATGAAGTTGATAAATTTGGTGAAGATGAGGGTCTGATTAGCGTATTTCTCACTCTTCAATTGGTGGTTTTGATGAAAACGAGAGCTGGATCAATGTATCTCCTACCCTTCAATTTGATGATACTTTAGATGAATCTCCTCACCGTTTTTTGTTTGGAATGACTTGAAGATGATTTGAATTTCTTGAAGAAGGACATTGACGGTGTGTTCTTCTTTTTGGGGATGAACTTGCAATGCTTTAAGGTTTTAGTAAATTTTGAGCAGAGCTTCGCCGATCTTCCTTTCTCCTTGGCTTTTTCTCCTTTTGTTTTCTTTTTCTTTGGCCCTCCCCTAGACCTCTATTTATAGTGTTAGGGGTAGTTATCCATATAAGAGTGATAATTATCCATATAAGAGTCCTTATTACTCTTATATGGGCTTTAAGTAGTGGGCTACCCATAACTTTGTAGGCTTTAATTAATTTATAGAATTTAAAACCAACCCACTTTATCTTTTGAAAGTTTATTTAATTTGGGCCTATCAAATTTAAGTTTATTTTATTTTAACAATCCTGATTAATTGCATTTTGGCTTGTATTATTTAGGCTATGGAGTTTAGGTCCATAGCCTAAATTTCAAAACAGTGGTAATCTTAACTAAAATAATAGTAATTTTAACTAATACAGTGGTAATATTAACAAAAAAGTGATAGTATTATCAAAAACAGTGGTACTCTTAATCAAAACAGTGGTAATATTAACTAAAAAAGTTGTAATATTAACCAAAATAGTGGTAATGTTAACCAAAAAAGTGGTAATGTCAACCAAAATAATTGTAATATTAACCAAAAGAGTAGTACTCTTAACCAAAATAGTGGTAATCTTAACAATAAAAGTGGTAATATTATCCAAAACAGTAGTACTTTTAACCAAAACAGTAGTAATGTTAACTAAAAAAGTGATAATATTAACCAAAACAGTGATAATGTTAACAAAAAAAATGGTACTTTTAACAAAAAAATGGTAATGTTAACCAAAAAAAGTGGTAATATTAACCAAAAAAGTAGTACTCTTAACCAAAAAAGTGGTACCCTTAGCAAAAAAAAGTTGTAATCTTAATCAAAAAAGTTATAATGTTAACCAAAAAGTTGTAATGTTAACAAAAAAAGTGGTAAACTTAAGCAAAACAGTGGTACTCTTAATCAAAATAGTGGTAATGTTAACCAAAAAAGTGATATTCTTAATAAAAAAAATGGTAATATTAACAAAATAAATTGTACTTTTAATCAAAACAGTGGTAATATTATAAAACAAGTGGTACTCTTAACCAAAAAAGTTGTAATCTTAACCAAAAAAGTGGTAATGTTAACAAAAAAAGTGGTAATCTTAACTTAAACAGTGGTAATGTTAAACAAAAAAATGGTACTCTTAACCAAAATAGTAAAAATGTTAACAAAAAGTGGTAATGTTCACCAAAACAGTACTAATATTGACACAAAAAGTGGTACTCCCAACCAAAAAAATTGTAATCTTAACCAAAAAATTGACAATGTTAACCAAAAAAGTGTATTTATATTTTTTTTAAATATAAGTTTACTATAATCTCAACCTTAATTTTAATAAATAATGATGATTTAAAATCTCATGAAGGGTTCATGAGAATAAAAACAATTTTGCAACTTCATCTTCTTCTTTATCTTTCTTCTTCGTCGTGTGAGTTCTTTTTTTTTTTTTTTTTATATGAATTTACTAGAACCTCAATCTTACTTTTAATCAATGATGATGATGATTTTATAATCTCATAGGGATAAAAACAATTCTGCAACTCCATGTTTTGATCTTTCTCCCTTAGTTTTTTTTTTTTTTTTTATGAAAAGACTACTACTCAATCTTTATTTTAATAAATGATGATTATTTATCTTATTTAAACCTAAATAAAAATATAATAAAAAATTTACAATATTTGGGGTTATTGAGTGACATTAAATTTAAGTTAAAAATATTAGGATGTTAGATTAGGTTATCTAAGTTCACCACTATTTTAAGTGATAATAGAAATTAAAATTAGCTTTAAAAAATCATAATTATTTATCATATTTAAACCTGAAATAAAAATATAAGGTAAATTTTACAATATTTAGGGTTATTGAGTGACATTAAATTTATGATTAACTTAAAAATTTTAGAGGTTACGATTAGGTAATTAAGTTCACCAAGGCTAAATTACAACTAAAGTTTAGCACTTTTTTTTTTGCTATTACTAAAATGTTACATAAGTTATATTGCCACAATTTTTTGGGTAAAATTGCCATTTTTTGGGGTTATATTTTGGATTAAGTTAAAATTATTACAACATTTTTTTTTCACGCTAAATAAATTATAACAAAGTTATCATATTTGGTATACCTTTGGTGTTAAATTAATATAGGTAAAACAAATTGGGCTAATATGAAACTAATTACATAATTGAGGGTGTAATATGAAATATATGATGAAAAAATTGAAAAAAATGTGATAATTTAGGGGTAGAAGTGAAATTTATTGGACAAGCTAAAATCTTGATTGCTGATTTGAGCGATCAAGATTAGTCAAGTATCGAAAACTTGATCGCTAGTGAATGCCTGAGCGCTACATAAGCGATCTTAAAAAGTAATTTTAATTATAAAAGTGGTACTCTTAATCAAAAAAATGATAATCTTAACGAAAAGAATGATATTGTTAACCAAAAAAGGATTACTCTTAACCAATGTAATCTTAAGCAAAAAAGTGATAATGTTAACCAAAAAAATTTAATTTATTTTTTAAATATAAACTTATTATGATCTCAACCTTAGTTTTAATAAATGATGATGATTTAAAATCTCTTCATTCATAGGGATAAAAACAATTCTGCAACTTCATCTTCTTCTTTCTCATTCTTCTTTGTCGTCTGAGGTTTTTTTTTTTTTGAATTTACTATAATTTCAATCTTAGTTTTAATAAATGATGAGGATGATTTTATAATCTCATAGGGATAAAACCAATTCTGCAACTCCATGCTTTGATCTTTCTCTTTCTTCTTCCCTGTCTGAATTTTTTTTTAATGAAAAGACTATAACTTAACCTTAGTTTTAATAAATGATGATAATTTTATAATCTCTTGAAGCGTTCATAGGGATAAAAACATTTTTGCAACTCCATCTTCATCTTCGTCTGTGTTTTTTTTTTTTTAATTATTAACGCTCAGTGGATAGCCGGTAAAAATTTAGACTTGATCAACGGTAAAAGTTTTTCGTGAGTTGTGAACCGTTCATTTTATTTTTTCAGTACTATATCAAAAAATGGGTGTAGGTAATGTAGTTGAACCCTGGAAAATGACTTTCTATAGATGGAGACTTGGAAAATGACTTTTTCACTGGCTACTCTCTCAAAAAACTTGGTTTTCGTGTGTAAGAAGCATGGATCCATTCTAAAACCATCCAAACATGCCCGAGGGGTGTTGATTCATGGTTAAATTAAAAACTAAGGGCAATATCATAAATGAATCAAATAAGAGTTAAATATTAAAGTTTTGACGAAGATGTGGTTGAGATGATAATTATGGTTCGATAATTGAAGCATGAGGGGTACTGACTTGTAGTTAAATTAAAAACACTTGCAATATTTGGAAGAAAAAAAATGGATATAAACTGAGTGTAAAGTCCCCGTATATATAGCCAATAAAAGTTACAATAAGAATAAAAAGGGAAAAAGGAAAAACTCTAATAAACTAGGCTGCTATAACTACAACACTCCCCCTCAAGTTAGGGGAAAAAATGTCAACTAAGCCAAGCTTGACAACAAAGTCCCAAAAAATGGATAGAGTGACAGGTTTGGTAAAAACATCTGCAACCTGATCACTGGTCCCCATAAACGATGGAGTGACAATACCACTGGTAACCTTCTCCCGAAAAAAGTGAACATCGATCTCTATATGCTTTGTCCTCTCGTGTAATATAGAGTCAGAAACGAGCTGAATAACAGATCGATTATCACAATATAATGTAGATGAAGAAGTCATTGAAAATCTCAATTCGTCAACAATCGATCGTAGCCAGATAATGTTGCATGTGCCAAGTGCCAGATACTCTATCTCTGCTGACGAGTGAAAGACAACTGACTGCTTCTTGCTCTTCCAAGAGATAAGATGAGTCCCTTGAAAAGTACAGAAGCCTGTAGTAGATCGATCACCATATGCTCCCCCATAATCTGAATCTAAATAACAGGCTAGAAAACTAGTCTGAGATCCTGATGCATAGAACAACCCAAGTCTAGGACAAGACCTGAGGTACTGAAGAATATAATAAACTGTATCAAGATAAGGCTGACATGGTTTGTGCATGAACTGACTAACTCGGTTGACAGCGAATGCAATGTCTGGCCTAATTTTGGCTAAATAGAGACTAACCTCTGATAGATAGTCAGATATCTTAACTCTTCACCTTCTACAGTAAGTTTCAGGTTTGAAATCATGGGTAATGATGTCGGTTTGCACCTCAGCATCCTAGTGTCTGAGAGAAGATCTAGAACATACTTTTTTTGAGAAAAAACAATACCCCTGTTGCTACGGGCAACCTCAATCCCAAGAAAGTATTGCAAAAATTCAAGGTCCTTCACATCGAAGGCCTTCCCAAGGTCTACCTTGACCTGTGCAGTCCCAGAAACATCATCTCTAATAATAATAATATCATCAACATATACCAAAAGGATGGCACATTGTCCAGAAGTATTCTGTCGAATGAAGCAGGTATGATTAGAATGACATCTAGTGAACCCTAAACGTACAATTACACCACTAAAGCGAGAGAACCAGGTTCGTGGTGACTATTTCAATCCATAAAGAGACTTACGCAGTTGACATACCTTTCCAACATACTCCCCCTTACCACGAAAAATCCGGTGGTGCATCCATATAAATAATCTCGTCCAGATCACCGTGAAGAAATGCATTCTTCACATCCAACTGATGAAGTGGCCAAGAGTACTCCGTAACCAGAGAAATAATCAATCGAATAGTAGTCAATTTTTTCACGTGGACAAAGATAGCACCAAAATCACGACCTGGTACCTGAGTGAAGCCCTTCGCCACAAGCCTAGCCCTGTGACGATCAATAGTACCATTTGCAAAAAACTTCAGGGTGTAAATCCAGCGACAACCAACAGGCTTCACCTTTGAAGGTAAAGAGATAAGATCTCACATATCGCTAAAGAGCGTTCATCTCCGTCTACATGACAATAACCCACTAGAACTCCCGTACAGCCTCTGAAATAGAGCGAGGAACTGACGTATCTGATAAAGCCATACTATAAGCTTAAAATGTAGGAGACAGATCATCAAAAGAAACATAAGTAGAGATCGGATATAAAGTTTCAACAGTCCAACCATAATGAATAACTGGACGGCGATCACGCCGTGGATAATGACGCCCTAAATCATCATCCTCTACTGACAATGTCTCATCAGATAAAGTAATTGTCTCATTGTCTATAATCTCATCAGTACTAACAACAGGTGCATCAATATGCTCAACGAACTGAGAAGTATTATCTGCATCGCCTAAGGTAAGGGGACATCAGCAGGGGGATGAGAGCGAGGGCGACGAACATAAACCTGCAAAGGAATAAAGACTAGTGACTCTGTACTGATAGAGATGAATGACTCTAGAGGAGGAGAGACTAATGACTTTATAGTGATGATGACCAATGGTTCTGGTTCTTGTGGTAACGAAAAATCAAAGGGAGTATCATCAACTGGAGGGGCAAACACATGACTGGAAGAAAAATAAGGAATATGCTCAAAGAATGTAACATCTAGACTATGATATATACGTCGCCTGACAGGATCATAACACCGATACCCCTTAAAATGATGACATAAGTCCACAAAGACATAACGAATCGCTTTATCATCAAGCTTATGGCGAGTAGAAAACTGATTCTGAACAAAATATGCACAACCAAAAACACGGGGGAAGACCAGAAAAAATGTCCCATCAAGAAATAAGACCTGTGAGGGAGCCCTATGTTGAAGAATACGACTCGGTGTACGATTACACAAAAAGGTAGAAGTCAAAATAGCAAAATACCAATAAAATTTTGGTACCCCCATTCTTCTAAGCATACAACGTACCATCCCTATCAGACTCCTATTTTTTCTTTCAGCAACTCTATTTTGCTCATGAGTATATGGAAAAGTGAGCTGCTGAAGGATATCCTGAGAAGAAAGGTAAGACACTAAGGCATCAGACATATATTCTTTGACATTATCCGAATGAAGAGCACGAACAATAACATCGAATTGTGTTTTAATCATCTGGAGAAATTGAGTGATGAAAGGGAGTACATTAGACTTCGTATGCAAAAGGTAGACCCAAGTACAATGGGTATGGTCATCTATAAATGTCACATAATATCGAGCATCTAACAGAGCAGTAACAGTAGAGGGTCCCCAAATATCAGAATGTATTAGGTAAAATGGTTTGGGTGACTGGTGCATGCGAGGAATGTAACTGGTTTGAACATGTTTTGATAGAGAACATATAACACAGTCAAGTTTACCACTAATACAAGCTTTGTTCAAAGCAGAAAATAACATACATAAATATTTAAAATTTGTATGCCTAAAATGGTCATGCCACAACTGAATATTTTGTGATGAAAAATCATAACGACAAGTACTAGGTAAAATACTAGCATGCAAGCTAGGAATAGATAAAGACAAAATAGGTGATGGAGGTGGAGGAGGAGAAACTGGTGAAATCAGAGGTGGATCGCCTAGATAATACAATCTATCTCTTTTATGTCCCTTGATAATAATCCTTCTAGTACTCAGGTTCTGCAAATAACACGAATCAGATAAGAACACAACTACACAGTAAAAATCTCTAGCTAACTGATGTATAGATAATACATTGATAGTCAGCTTTAGCGCATGAAACACCGAATGTAATGTAAAGTCATCTGGGAGGTGGACTGTATCCCTACTAACAATAGGGGCATGTGTATCATCTACTAACTGAACTTGAGTATGTAACTGCTCGTCAAAAGAGGTGAAATGATGGGCCTCACCTGTCATATGACCATTCTCACCTGAGTCCAGCATCCAAAGGGGAGACGGACTAACGCAAGTATGAAAGACACGAGGTATACTTGTAGTAGTCGAACCTTGAGAAGTCAGGGCTGATATAAGTATATCCAAGCGAGAAGTGATAACATCCATATCACTCTGCCAAGGAGGAGCAGTAGCAGTAGTAGCAGGAGCAATGATTGTAGGTGGTGGTGTCTCAACAATGACAGCAGTACGACTGTGAGGAAGAGGCTTAAGCTCTGGATGGAGCTTCCAACAAGTAGCCTTGAGATGTCCTAGTTGGCTACAATAATCACACTTATGAGAATCCCCATGTTGGTGGACAGTCAGTGGCTTCTTGAGGTTGCTGTAAAGGATTGATCGGGATAAAAAGGACCATGGGCTATCAGTGTAAAAAAGAGGAGCAGGACCTTGGGGTTGTCGATGTAAAAAAGACTTTGGGGCTGGCGATGTGGCTGGTTTTGGTATGGGCAATTGGTGTAGATGGTTTTGCCGCTGGTTTGGTTGGTGACCTGGGTTGTGATGTTGTCACTGGTTTGGTCGATTTCGCTTGGTAGCTGATGGCACGGTGGTTTCGGTAGTGGCTGGGTTGGTGGGCAGTGGTTGGTTTTGCTTTGGGTTGGTGGTTTTGTCGATGGGTAGTGGCTGGTTTTGCTTGAAGGCAGTTTGCCAGTGAGGCAGACTCGGTGGAGGCTAAGGTTAGGGGTTAAGGTTAGGGAGAAAGTTAAAGATTAGGGTCTGACTCTTATACCAACTTGAAATATTTTGAAGAAAAAAAAGAAATACGAATTGAGTGTAGAGCCCCCGTATATATAGCCAATAAAAGTTACAATAAGGATAAAAAGGAAAAACTCTAATAAACCCTAATAAACTAAACTGCTATAACTCTGACAAAAACTAAGGGCAATATCATAGAAAATAGTACAACCCAAGTACCCAACCTCCTATAATTCTCCTCAGAGCCAAGCCACCCTCACACTTCACCCCCCCTTTTCTTGCCTTTCCATCTCTTTTCCTCCTTTAAAGCAAAAAATCATGGAAAGAGAGAAGAACAAGTGCACGACATGCATTGCACATGAATAATTTAAATAATACTTTTTTTATTGAATTTATAAAAATATAACTTTTATGTGTAATTAAATTATTTGATAAATTTGGTGTCAAAAATTAATCTATATTTTATTTCTTTTTATACCTAATTATTGAAAAAAAATTAAATATAACATATATTTGATCTTAGAATTCAATTTGATAACTATATGTATATAACAATATAATTAGGGGTGTTTATGGGCCAGGCCCACGAAATTTTTTTTGGGTAGGGCCTAAGTAATATAGGTCCAAACTCTTATCCAAGTGAGTTATCGGGCAAGCCGAACCGAACTTTGGGTAGGGATAGGCTATCTGCAACCTAACTCGCGAGCCTATTAAGCGGTCTTGGGTCAGCCTGCTCGCGGGTTTTTTTACACACAGCTTCATTTAAAAATGATGAATATTTTTATAATTTAATATTTTTGTAAATTATATTTTTGAATCAAAAGTAGAGTCAACATGAATAAA
This sequence comes from Ilex paraguariensis, assembly GCA_963454935.2. Lineage (NCBI taxonomy): Eukaryota > Viridiplantae > Streptophyta > Magnoliopsida > Aquifoliales > Aquifoliaceae > Ilex > Ilex paraguariensis. The sequence goes on along the minus strand of CAUOFW020003043.1, from coordinate 30,039 downwards.
AATAAAATAATTAATAATTTTATTTTTGACTATGAGATGAATTACATTCAATAGAATGAATATATTTCAACTAGGACACCTACTCACTTATCTATCATTTGTATTACTTTACTCTTTAAAATTTGTATGCTTAATACATGAAAAATAAAATAATTCATTATTTATAGTATCTACATTTTTGAATTTTCAAATTCCGACATTAAGAGACTTATTTCAAAGTTTCAAATTTAATGATCTAAAAGTATAACTTTTTTTTTAAAAGAAGTGTGGGTGGGTAGGCAGGCTTTTGGGTTGAGTTTTAATTGGTTTTTTTGGGTGGGCTATTGGGCCGGTTAATGGGTTTGGGGCAAACTCAAACCCTCTTTTTAAAGATATTGAGCTTGAGTAGGCTAACTATTGGGCATGAGCGGGCCAACTATTGGGCTTATGAGTTTCGGGCCTATTTTTTGGGTCGGATAACAAGACCCGTGGATAACCTGTCTCGTGAACACCCCTAAATATAATATAGATTCATCTTTATTTCTTCGTATAGATGTAGACATATATGTGAAAATTTTTATATAAGTGTACTATTTATAAAGGGACTCAAAAGAATTTAGAAATCAAATATTCCTTATAAAAAAGTTCAAAAGAATTTAAAAATCATATTATATAAAAAAATATAGATTATATGTGTTATTGAATTAAATAAATAAATTATGTGTGGGAGAATTAATTCTTATTTTAATGTTTAATAAACCTAGTTATTAATCTATGCATGTGTTATAGAGCAATTTGAGTTGTTAGAGACCTAATTATATATATGATAGGAAGAGTTTTGATAGGACATAAAAGTAAAAATGATGACATTATTAAGGATATATATGTAGGATACGATTGACTTAACATTAATAAATAGGAAGGAATTAAGAAATAAATTTTTTTTCACATATGCTGTCATTTATCCTCCACACTTCGATCTATTTCGATCTATTAGTTATATCATTTTAATCCCTAAATTTTTTAATTTGACTCTAAATAATTCAATTAAAAATAAAGGTTTAAAATTCCTAACGAAAGTGGCCACCTGTCCAATTACCAAATACATGTATTCTTACTTCAGTTAGTAATTTAGAATTAACATTTTTACTTGATCATTTGAACTTAAATCGGACATTTTAATTTGTAAAATTTTAAATTTGACTTTAAATGATTTAGTTGAAAACAAAAGTTTAATATCTCCCTTACAAAGTGGTCACATGTCCAATCACCATATATACATATCCATACTTCTTGTAGTAATTTAAAACTATGATTTTTTTTCACTGAATCATTTGTTTTAAATTTTTTAAAATTAAAGTGTCGTGATTAAAAGAAGGAAAACCAAAATGGGAAAAAAATATATTCTAGGAATCATTTGTGCATGTTTTTATAAATTCTTCTGTACTTTCTTGAAGATTCTTACGTTGGTGGGGAACAAAATTTATGGGTTTTTTTTTTGTCAACCTCTGGCTATCCACCTTACATCCTATAAAGATAAATTTTATGGTGTTGAACTCATCAAATCGATACAAATGGAAACTTGGAAAATGACTTTTTGGCTGGCTACTCTCCTATGAAACTTCGCCGTCCTGTGTAAGAACGGATGAGCCGGTCCTTTTCTCCTTGCCGTTGCCGCCCTGTAGGCACTAACTACAGCTATGCTGTCAATCGTCCGATTTTAACCCTGGATCACTATGTTACTAATGTGTATTGCAAATTCAATTTGCTCTTTTCTGGTAAGGTAGTAGTATTTCAATTGAATCCAAACGAAAACCTACAAGTTTAGAAGGACGAACGTCAAAGCTTTAATCACAATATTTCTAATGAAAAGTTTAACCACGAAAGGACCAACATAAACCAACAAACAATCATCGTAATAAATGGAATAAAGTGCTCCATCTTGTGAGCGGACACTCCAAAGCTCTCCATTTTGTTCTCGAATATTACCATGACACCTCAAAAACAACTACAACATGAACATTAGCTTTATTTTTCTCTTATTGATAATTAAAGATTTGAGTTTAATTGTAATGGGTGCGGTTAGTAAATGGGTGAATTCGTTACACCCATCAAATAAATAAGTTGATACAACTTAAACTAAAAAGAACATAAACTTGGCCAAATACAACTTATACATAATACGAATTTGATTATACATTATTATAAATGAATCGAGTCTGAATAAAACATTCAGTTTCGACGAAGATGTGGTTGATATGATAATTATGGTTCGATAATTGAAGCATTAGGGGTATTGACTTGTGGTTAAATTAAAAACTAAGGGCAATATCTTGGAAAACAGTCCAACCCAAGTACCCAACCAACCTCCTATAATTGTCCTTAGAACCAAGCCACCCCCACTCCATCTCCCACCCTTTTCTCACCTCTCCATCTTTTCCTCCTTTGAAGCAAAAAACATGGAAAGAGAGCAAGAAGAACTGCAATCCTTAGGGCTCTTTGGCATCTACAGAGAAGCCTGCATGATCATCTTCAAATGGAGAAGAATCTTCAGCCAAATCACCCTATCTCTGGTTCTCCCTCTCTCCGTCATCTTCCTCGCCCACATCGAATCAAACGTACTTCTCTCAAGAATCTTTAACATGGAATTTGTAATACACAGTACAAGAGCAGACAATCCAATCCACAAGAGATTCTATCATAGAGTCTCATCGGAGTGGGCCTATTTCTGGCTTTTCAAGTTCGTTTACTTCACCTTTCTCCTCATTTTCTCTCTCCTCTCCACTGCCGCCGTAGTTTACACCATTGCCTGTGTATACACAGCTCGTGAAGCGACTTTCAAGAAGGTCATGAGAGTAGTTCCCAAGGTCTGGAAGAGGTTAATGGTCACTTTTCTCTGGACTTTCCTCGTCTTCTTGGTCTATAACTTGGTCGCAGTGCTTATCTTCTTCATCTGGGCTGTCACTGATGGGGACAACACCGTTAGTGTGGTGTTTTTCTTCATCATTTTGATCTGTTACGCAGTTGGATTTGTGTATTTGACCGTTCTTTGGCAGTTGGCTAGCGTTGTATCAGTCTTAGAAGACAAATATGGATTCAAAGCAATGCTCAAGAGCAAGGAACTGATAAAGGGGAAGATGTGGGTCGCAATTGTTTTCTTCTTCAAGCTGAATTTCTCTCTCTACGCGACACAATATGTGTTTCAATATTTTGTTGTGAGTGCATGGCCATTGAGGTTTGAGTACAGAATTGGAGTTGGGTTATTGTGTTTCTTGTTGCTTTTGATGTTGATTCTCTTCGGGTTGGTGATTCAGACTATAATCTACTTCGTCTGCAAATCATACCACCAAGAAAGCATCGATAAGTCAGCGCTTTCCGAACATCTTGAGGTCCTTCTGGGAGAGTATGAGCGTCTGAAACCACAAGATATTCAGCTAAAGGAAAGTGAGGTCTGATCAATAATCAGACTTTTACTGGGAATAAGATCTATCACAGTTGTTGTTCGATCATTATGTGATCAGGGTTCTAATAGATCAATTACTGATGTACTTTTATCATCGTGGGTTCACGATGTACTTTGCGTTGGTGTGAATTTCTATAATATCTCAAATTACTTCTTGAGATTTTAGAATCACTTTCAAATATCTATACTACTCTAAAAATCAGTATAACTGAAAAATATATTTTTTTTATTTTTACCCTTCAACATTATAAATATACCAAACTTATCCTCCAAATTTAATACCATAATAAACCTAAATCACCCCAGCCCAAAAACTTTCATATTCTCAGTCGTTAACCTCTCTCTGTCCTATTTTTCGGTCGTCTCTCTCACTCTCTCTCTCCGCTATTTACCCATAATTCAACGCACTAAATCAATCACACATCTCTCTCTCTCCCAGTCGTTACTCTTTCTCTTCTCTCTTTTCTCTCTGTTATTCACAAATTGGCCGAGAACGCATAGTCATGTGCCCCTTCTCTTCACCTTCTCCTTCTTTGTTTGTCTTTAGAGATTCCAAGACTACGGTTTATATTGATGAGTTTTTCTTGATCCGCATTTTTTGGGGGTATGAATTGCCTTTATTTTTGGATTTGCGCACTTTCTTCCTTTCTTGTGGTTATTGTAAGTTTTTTGTTTACCTTGATTGAATTATGTTCAGATGCTCTCTTATTGAATCCAACTTGAGATCATTTTAAGTTATTGGGTATTCTTGTTTTTTTTTGGTTTTGGGATATTGACTTTTTATTTCAAATGACCTCGATCTTTTATCTGAGGTTTCATATTTTCTGATTGACGGACAATGGTATTTTGTTTTTTCTGTTACAAGCATGGAGAACCATTATGTGACATGCACTAGCAGAGATTGATGTGGGTATAGGGTATAAGGTTTCATTTCGGTGATCATAGATCTTCCGATTACGAGATTTTTGATACAGGTACACGTGTATATATGTGTTCTCTATTTATTCTATCTTTGTATCTGGCTTGCTTTGTATTGTTTTTTCATTATTCCTAAGTTTCATAGATTTATTTGATTGGATTTTATGGGATTTAGTACGAGTTTGGTATCATTCTCTATTTTGGTGTGTGGATTATGTTTGTTGCCACCATCGTGGTGATCCATCACCTCCCTTAATCTTTCAATTCTCTCAAATTCTACCAAAGCGCACACCAATATTTACCTTCCATGGCCCAATAACAGTGGCACACATCAAAGATTCGAGCAACGTTTGCTTCGTCGGGTTCTCAATTAGCGTTCAGCGTCAAGAAGGCAATCACTAAAAATTCAACATGATAATGTTTGGCGTCTTTGTGGGCAATTATTGAAGTAAATTTCTAATTTATTTTGTGAATTGTTAATTTTTAAAGAATTGTTATTTTATCCATGTTAGTTTGTGTTTGGTATGATTTATCCAGGGTTGTGAATTTTGTATAGAGTAGACATGTCTATCAAAATCTTACTTGATGGTGTGACTGAAGAAGAAGTCATACAGTGGTACTCTATCGCCACCCTTCTTTCTGGTTACATCTACGTATGATATATTTGTATTTCTTTACTAATCGCTGCAATTCCTTTTTTTTTCTTTTAGATAAATCTTGACAAATTTACTTATTTGTTTTAGAACTACGGGTTGCTATTGGTTGGGTGTAGATCAAATGAATCACTTTCGTACGTAGCTTTATTACACTTTCATTACTTGAAGATATCTACTTTGAGGATGTTATTTTCCATGATCAAATTTGTTATAAACTGTATATGCATACACATTTGGCGTTGATCAATGATTGAATCAGAAGTCAAAAGGAAGTGCTTTAAACTTTCATGAGTGTTAGTTATCAAAGTGTGACCATTATAGGAACACCAAGAAAAATTTCTGAATAATTACTAAACTAGCTAATAAAATTATAAAATATGATGCTTTGCTCATTAATTGTGAGTCTAGAGTCATAAAGACCAATTGGAACCCAGGACTCCCACCGAAAATCAATGGCTTACTGAAAAATGGGGAACTCTTACGAGGGTTTTTGCATTTCATCTCAAAGTGAACTAAATTAACAGCCTATAAGCAACATGGTGCGAGTTTACTACGTATCCTGCAAAAAAAGCGGAAAACATGAGTTTTCTTCATTTTTCTTCCAATTCAATTAGGGATGTAAGCTGAAAAAAGAAGAAAACCCATTTGTATGGCCTGTACTGAATCCCAAAAAGCACTTGAAATCTTATGAAACCACTCAAACAATTGTAACAAGAGGCATTAGGATAGGGGGTGATAACTTCCCTAGATTTTAGATTTCAGGTTGAACTTCAATGACTAAAGGGGATGTAATCTAATCTGTGGAACTAAAATTGCTGAAGGGTTTCTTGATCCGACCTACACCTTTCACATGGATTTGTTACTAGAACTAAGAATAAACTGGCTATATAAAGAGACCAAATTTGGTTTATTTATCTTTAAGCATAAGCTGCCACTGAAGCAAAAGTGTCATTGTTCTATCTTTTGGTTGAAATTCAGTGCCTAACACCAAGAACAAAACTCAAGTTTGTTGTTTTAACACAAAACTTACATTTTCTTTGATTTTCTACTTTTCTTTGTGGTGATAAAACAGTTAGTATCAAGCTTTCAGGGATGAGAAATGCAAAGACATGAATTCCTAAACAAAAGAGGCCAATGTGGATTACGATGACATCGAAAGCAAATCAGACATGTCTGACAATACATTCACAAAGAGTGTTGGATCTTTGTCAAGTAGCCCTTTTGGCAGTACATCTCAACTAGGAGAACCTTGTAGCAGGGTATTGTCAACTTACTCTTTTTTTCAGAGCTGAGATGGATCTATCCTATGGGAGTTGGGGAAGGGAGGGAAAGGAGTTGGGGATTAGTCCACCCTCCTCAACTTCTTCACATCACTATGTTTGGTACATGGTATTAGGCATTAGGAATAGAATAAGCGCTCCATGGAAATCCTATTCCAATGTTTGGTTTGCAGGATTTAAAATCCATTCCCATTCCAAAGGAATACCTAATACCACAAATTATGGGATTAGGCATTACCAAATCCAACATGGTATTTTTCATGAGATTTTTGGAAGCCGGTACACCTAATTAAACTTATTTGATAAAAAATATATATTAAAAAATATTTTGTGAAAAGGTACACTAGTTAGATACAAAGACATAAATGTCAATTTTAGGGAAAATAGTACATTAAATATCTCCTAGTTTTATGAGAGAACTTTAATATTTAATGCACATTGATTTATGTGTATTTGTTACTATATATATATATATATATATATATATATATATATATATATATATATATATATATATATATATATATATATATATATATATATACGTATTGAAGCCCTTGCTTTGGTGGAACCAAAATGGGATGGGGACTCCTTCACGTGGTCTAACAAAGAGTTCGGCCGAAGAAGAATAGCTCACAAGTTAGACAGGATTCTGGTTAACCATGAGATCATTACTCTCTTCTCCGAACCTAGAGTTATTACTGATACTAATGGACTCTCTGACCATGCCCTAGACATTATTCAATTGAATCACTTAGTACAGAACAACCATAAATCTTAAGGTTTATTAATGCGTAGTCTAATCATCCCGACTTTCTCCGAACTGTGGAGCAAGCGTGGAATATCCAAGTTGAGGGCAACCCCATGTTCCAAGTGGTCCAAAAGCTTAAAGCAGTCAAAGAGGCACTGAAAAGTTAGAATGTTACCACCTTTGGCAAAATAGATGAAAGAATCAAAATCCTTAAATATAAGCTATACAAGATCCAAACCATTCTTGCGAAGGACCAAGGAAATGAGCAAGCAGCGATGGATGAAACTCGAAAACTATATGAACTTAATGCAATACTTGACGCGGAGGAGTCTCTTATGAGACAGAAAGACCGGGTCCTGTGCTTGAAAAATGAAGATAGAAAGACAAGAACTATATGATCAGCCTTACCCGAAAGAAGAGCTCGAAAGACTTTGCGTTCCATTAAAGATGATAACGGCCACATGGAACATGGGGAGACTAGCATCAAGGCTGCTGCAGTTGATCATTTCCTTGGGACAGATCAAATCTTGCAATGTGAACAACCATTTTCAGTTTGAGAGAGTCCTTACTAAGGATCAGTAGCTAGGATTAATTCGACAAGTCACGGGAGATGAAATCGAGAAGATTGTGCTGAGTTTTAACTCGAATAAAGCCCTGGGTCTGGATGGATTCAATGCCCACTTTTTTCAGGTCTGTTGGGGAATCATCAAATATGATGTGTGCAAAGCTGTATCGAACTTCTTTCGAAGTGGAAAGTTGTTAAAACAAGTCAACTCAACTTTTCTTGAGCTGATCCCTAAGGTGGATAACCCGGGGGTCTTTGAGGAGTTCAGACCTATTTCATTGTGCAACGTGCTCGTAAAGAAAATATTGATCATACTTGTATATATATACATAAATACAATATACCTATATATATTTATATTTATACTTGTGTGTGTGTGTGTATATATATATATATATATTTATTTATATTTATATATGTATGTATTTATATACGTATATTATATTTATATACATATATACATATATGTATATACGTGTAAAGTGTAATATTGAAAGTGTAAAGTGTAAAGTATTACCTTATGTCTCACCTTACTTAACGGAAAGTGTAAAATGTTACATGTTAACATTGAAAGTGTAACACTTTCACATTTTCTCGATTAATTAGCATTTTTAGTGTAAGATGAGACGCATATATTCTGTTTGTGTAACACTTTAAGTAATGTCTCTCTTTACCTTGTGTAAATAGGTTGTTACATTGTTATTAATACACTGTTATTATTATTTTTAATATTATTATATAACACTTTACACTTTCAATGTTATACTTTACACGTATATATATATTAACAAATACACATGAATCAAGGTGCATTAAATATTAAAATTCTCCCATAAAACTAGGAGATATTTAATGCACCACTTTCCAAATAACATACACATGGATTAATGGAGGACAAAAATGTCACAAAAAATTAGGCAAAATCAAATTGTGTACTTAGATACAAATAAGTATGAAAATTAAAGATTTAATAATCCTACATTTTTTAGTGTATATTTTTTGTCAAATAAGTTTAATTTGGTATACCCCTTTACAATTTACCCATTTTTTTCATTCCCAATCCGCTCGGTAATGGCCCAACCCATCTGGAAAAAAAAAAACCCGATCGCTCACTGTTTCCTCTCTAGCGTCTCATCTGATCTCCTCTCTCTCGTCTCGTCTGGGCTCCCCTCTCTCTCTCTGACTACAAGTAGAAGGTTCAAGCCCTCCATTTGTAGTTTGCACTTCTCTGGCAATCCGACGAGCGATTGATTGAGAATTCTCAGTTCACATCAAATACCACAAGGTAACTTAAGTTTTTGATTCTGATTCAGTCTCGCCCTTCAATTTCTACATAGTCGTCGCGCCGAGTATTGATTGCTCTATGAAATCTACGCTTTCAAGATTATGCATAGGTATGGTGGTGAGAGACTACAAATCAAACAGTTTTTTTTATGTATTTTGGTTTCAACATTATTTATTTATGCAGATTACCTGTGTGTGATTGTGTTGTTGTAGTGTCCATTCGAGATGAAACTTGAAAGAAAGTTGTAAACCCAGCGAAAGAAAACTTGGAATTACTATAGGTTTATGGCATTTTTACTTGTTTCAGTTCATGTGCTGCCCAGAGCTTTTGTGTGGTCATTGCTGAATCTTGTAGTTTACTTTTTGATTCTTTTGTCCATTTTTCTGTTTGTTTTAATAGTATTTTTTTTATACCTTCATCGCCTTTTGGTTGTAGTAGTGCTTTCTGCTCTCTGTTTCTCCAAATGGGAATAAATTATTGTGAAAGGATGGCTTTATTATAATTTGATTCTACTTGTTGCTATGTTTAGATCTTTCCATTGATAATGACAAAAAATTTCCATCCATGTGGTTTCATTGGTAAACCCGTGGTTATTGGCACTTTAGTTTGATTGTGTATTGACCTTATTTCAATAAGAATAGTCTGGGTAAGAATGAGAGGAAGTGGACTGCTGGGATCAGAACTAGCCTTTGGGTTGTTAGGCAATTGTCAAGTGCAAATCTAATATTGTTTATTATCAGTACATCCAGTAATAATGCTCTTTCTAATATCATTACACGCAAATGTTGGCTTGCCTTTTCCCTGTTGCAACTTTTCAAGAAAAGGGTTAGCATAATAGTTTTTAAGCGACCTGCTGATCAAAGAATTACTAATTTAATTTTTTGCTCAAAGCTTGATACTTGCTGTCTTGGCCTTGTATTCGAATGCATAATACAAACTGATTCACAATATATAATTCATTTTTTATTGCTGTTCTTTAGTTGGGTATATAATTTTCTTTTTTCTTACTTTTCGTTGAGTTTCTCAGATTGCTGAACTAATGAATCAGCTTCAGAACTTGCAACCATTTCTCTTGTTGATATACTCGGATGCTAAAGACATTCTGACTTAAAAAAAATATGTGTGGAACAATTAGTGCTTTGAAAGCAAATTATTCAAACATTGACATCAAATTGAATCTAAATTAGTTTCTAAGCGCCAATAGACCTTTCTGGTCTTGTAGTTCAGAAACATAAATTAATTGTATGAATTGTAGGACAATTGTTCTGCGTAGTTGTGATTCACGCTGCAAGGAAAAAGAGATGGGTCTGCTATGGGCAAGCACTCTTGTAGGAACGAAGCTCTTGTGTACAAAGTACTCGTGAATAATTTTTCATTGTTTGGAAATTTTCATGAATTACTTTGCTTGCAAATTTTGATATCTGCTTAATCTACTCTCTTTGTTGGTTATCTTATCCAACTGTGTTGAATGGGTGGAACCATGGAAGGCACCACCCCCTCCCCCCTCTGTTTGATATTCCTAATTATTTGGGTGCTGATCCAATGTTTGCCACAAAAGTTGCATAGTGAGCTCTGATGGCTGCTGTATAAGTGCCTAAATTTTTTGCATTTTGTTTATGTAGCAATATCAGAATTTTTAATCTGTGCTGACCATTTGCAGGAATCAGCAAGCACTTATGTTTGCTTCACAATTACATCAGGGGTGCCAATAGACCCAATCGAGACGGAGATAGATGCAACAGGTCTCATAGTGGAAAATGATGCACATGATGATCATATTACCACGATTGAAACATCCAACGAGTGATCAACATTTAGATTGAATTTGGCAATAAAATGTTTGATGAGTGGAGAGCAAGTAGACAAAGAGTAATTTTTTGTACCTATATTTGAGAATAGTTTTGTTTCTTGGAATTCTACCTCCAATGCTATTGAGATGAAATAAATGAAATTTAAGAATTTCTGTTTTTATTTAACTTTTTTTTGTTTCCTGTATATTGTTGATTATTTTTTGGACTTACTTTTTATCGATTTATTTTTTGGTTTAACCTACATGTTCGGATGAGATTCTTAGTTGTCTCGATAATTTTCTTTTTGGGTTGACATATATGTTCTATTGAATTCATAAAGAACTATAATTGTTCATTTGAAATAAATGACCAATTTTGAATAGTTTTTTTATTTTGATTTCTTTTTGTGAACTAATTTTTGAAGGAATTTGTGAACTAATTTTTTAAAATTTATAGGGGTTTAATTTTTTTCAATGGATTCTCATTTTTTCTAATTATAAAATATTTTACACAACTTTTAAAGGCAATCGCAATTATAAAAAAAATTGTTATTAATTATTTTTAGTCACTTTGAATATTTTGGTTAAATTTGATTTCATTCCAATGAAAAAATTATTTTATCCAAACATAAAAATGGAATGAACATTCTATTTCAACACTTAATCCTAAACAGTTGTCAAACATTGGAATGGTAATGCGCATTTCATTCCATTCTCAAGTTCATTCCAATTCCAACCTTATTTTATTTTTACTGAAAAGTATTATCACGTACCAAACGCAGCGTCAGACATTGGACAACTTGTGACCAACAAATTTTTGACATTAGGATGTGAACTTCGTATAGTATGGAGAACGAGAGAGCATAATTGTTAAATTAAACTAAAATAAAGGTTCTTCAAAATTCAATTAGGTACGTTAATCATACTAAAAAAAATGCAGGGCATGAGGCTTTTGCTATTATGGGATTTGGGGAGGGTCAAACGTACACGGTATTATCTTTATATGTAGAGAGATTGTTTCCTGACTCAAACCCGTGCCATAACGTTTAAGTCAGAATAGAGCAATCTTTTTATCACACTACAAGACAATGATAAGACATTGAAAAGTTTTAAAAGGGGCGAGCATCAGAGAATTGCTGGAGTAATTAAATTATCTGAGTTCATATATATATATATATATATATATATATATATATATATATATATATATATATATATATATATATATATATATAATATTATGACTTGTTTATTTATTGTCTTAGGAGATCAACTAAATAGGAATTATATTTCTCTATTACTGTGTCCTTGCTATGTTTGTTTTCTGCCTTTTCTTCCAAGGGTTGTATGTTAGTAGACATTTGTGTGTATGCTTCACAGCTATGATGTATGCTTGAATATTTTACTTAACTTTGATGGAGGAATTTTTTCCCTATGGGGGTCTGAAGAGAACACTTGATGATTTTAGGGTTCCAGCAAAATCTGAAGAACTTATACAAGTAGAAGGGGCTTGTTTCAGAACTATCATATTTTGAGGCAGGTAAAGCGGAACTATGTGAAATATGATAGTGAATATAATCAACGAATGGAGAAAGTTGGCCAGAGGCCTCAAGAAGCACTCAATAAAAATGAGATGTCAGTTTCATTTAGGTAATAGAAAAAACCAAAAAAATATGAGTAGGAGCAAATGTTAAAAAGCGACCCATATAGGTATCCTAGGAAGTAGAGAAAAAAGATCATATAGGAAATTGTTAAAATGTTAATACATGTCTGTTTATTGAGTTGCTTGAATGATATTGATACAATGGCAAGTCCATTTGTGAATTTTTCTTTTAAATTAAGTGGAAACATTCCTTAAGTCTTTGTCAATGGTTGATTATGTGGGTAGAAGCCCATACTCTACCCAAGCACATGCATGTTTAATACTTAGTTATTATGTCAATGTTTAAGCAATTCATATGCATAAATTTTGAGTTAGGTAACAAAATCTAATTGTCCACATACTACTCTTATTTAAAATGTTAATACATGTCTGTGTATTGAGTTCCTTGAATAATATTGATACAATGTTGTCCATTTGTGATTTATCAGGGAATGTCAACTTTTATTTCTTAAAAGTAATGGAGGATATAAGTATGACTATGCAACCGCTCGTTGTCTTGTTGAAATTTCCAAGGGACTTCTTGTTACTAGTTTTATAAAATTCTCTGGTTACATGATATAATATAATATTTTGTAGCCAATATTTTTTATTAAAAGTCCATTTTGGTTGTATAATGTTTTATGCAAAAGTAGCAGTTGAAAATTTAAGTCAGTTATCTCTGCGAAAATTTATTGTCAGTTGGAAATTTAAATCACAAATACGTTATATCCATAGTTGTCTTGTATTATACTGTAAATTAATTATATCTCTCTCTTTTAGAGAATCGATTATGTTTCTTATACAAGTGCCTTTTTTTTGTTGTGGCTCACTATTTGTTTTGTAGTCCCACATGCCAAATGCATGTATTTTAGTTGTAATATTTTATTCTTACAACGGTTTACGTTCAACGCACGTGTGCACCAACTAGTAATAAATAAAAATATATAATTCTATTTATGCAATTAAAACCAAAACAGTTACATATCTATATAATAAAACAAGAGTGTGTTTGAATTTTATTCTAGTCATATTTTTCCTCTCAAAACTATCATCAATCACTTACCTCACCCATCATCCATTTTTCAGACTCAAACGTCAAATCATATCACTCATTTCTATTACATATTTATTCATTTATATATTTCTTTCCTAAAAATATCACACCACTTATTTCTATCATATATTTATTAATTTAATATTTAATTAATTTGTAGTTAATATATTTTGAAAAAATTTAATATAGTGGAATCGATTTTTTGAACGCTTGAATTTTATATTTTGTCGTGCATTTTGGCACGGGTTATGATTAATAAAAATATATAATAACATATAAAACTGCAATAAATAAATTAATCAGTTTACAAGTCAAGAACGGAAATTGAACTTTATATGAATCAAATCTAATATTTGACACTATGTCCTTGAGATATATTTCGTCCTCGCATTGGTGTTTATGAAAATCTTAATGTTTGTCTTTCAAAATATAATAATTCAATTGTTCAGCGAACCAAAGATTGAGATTTATACTCTTAGAAAATTCAGAGTCTTAATCACAAAAATAATGAATGTAATGATTGCCTTAATCGTAATGTTGTAAGTACAAAATGCTAATAGATCTGAGTTATTTATAGACATAATAGGACTATGTCAATCACCAACATGTGAACTGATGCAACCCAGAAGACATAATGAATTTCAAAAGTCAAAAATTTCAAATCCGAACCAATGTGAGTTTTGAATTCCAACAGGCATAAATTAAACGGGTTAAGAATTTCAAACGCAATTTGGCAGCCAAAGTTTCTTTAAAAATATAAGGTTGATTAACACCTACAACTGGCCAGCCCGACAACACGTGTGTTATAAAACTCAAACCCATTAGGTCTTCACTGTCCACAAAATTATGGTGCCCCCTTGGGACCCAACTAATAGTGCAAACTTGAGATATATATGCTCATGTAATATTTCTTGTCCAACCTTGCATCTCACATTGTTCCAACCTCTATTTCTACATTCAAGGGAATTATTTTAGAGCTTATTTTCTTATTCACCTCTTATTCAATTTGAGAAAATAAATATATTACGTTATTCTTCTCATGGAATAAAAGAAGAACTCACGAAAGTTTACTCAAAAAAATGAGTAGGTCTTACTTTAATTTAAGTTCAAAATCGATAAAAAAAAATTAGATTTTATTACTTAAAATCTACTTTAGTCCAACACTTTGTTCATCCTCAAATTCTTGATGTCTACAACCAAAGAAGTTCAATAACTAAGAAGATCAACGGAGCAAGTGCCAGTGCATGGTAAATAAGGAAGCACTGATACTTCTCCGAGGGGTGCCATAATAGTGTAGGACACATGTCTGACACGGTTGGACACATGTCTGATATGACCGGACACATGTTAGACACAGTTAAAAAATGTTTTGAATAATAAAATTAGTCGAACACCGCTAGGATACGTCTAAGACACGATAAGGATATGTCTAGGACACGTCCAAGATACAAATGAGAATTTTTTAAAAAAATGCTGTTGATTATTAAAAGATAAGTTATTTCTATTTTTTTAATATAATTTTTGTTATGTAACTTATATATTATAAATATCAATGTATGTAGTTATGTTTGATAAAAATGATGAATATTTATTTTGATCTATTTCAATTTTAATTAAAAAATTAATATTTGTTAGGTCTTATTATTAATATTGGTATAATATATACTTTATTTTCAATATATTATAATTCTATTACTATTTAAAAAATATATAATATTATTTTAATAACCGTACCCATGTCCTATATTTTTTGAAAAACCACTTTTGATAAGCATTTTTAAAAAAGAAATTTTTAGAAAAAAAACAAGAAGGGTAGTCATCAAAAGCATTCGTCGAGATTTGATTTAACTAAAGCTATACAAATAGATCTCCAATTTCTTTCCATTCTCAAGGGGAAGTTACAGAGACAATAAGTAACTAATGACTAGTAGAGTTCAAAAAAATAATATAATTATACACTACATTTTACCTCAACAAGGGCTAACATTTCGGATTTGAGCGAATTTATGCCCAAACCTACGTTGTCCTAATCCTGAAATAAGCAGACAATCGAGGGAGGGACGGGGTAGGATGTCGGTTAAACTAGGCAAAATTGTTTGGGTTTTTTTTCTAGTTTTCTACCCCTGAATGATATTTCGATTTTCAGTTTACACCTTGAAAGATTTTTTTTTCACATTGCACCATAAATGTTATAAATTGGTTTTAATGTGGCTATCGAACTAACATCGGTTTCAAATTTCGTTAAAAAATGATGCACACTCACACTTGTTACTCTTAGACAAAAATATAATATCACTATTCATATCCGTGTATGACATGTGCATTAATTTTTAATGGAATCTAAAACAAATGTTAGTCCACGAGCAACATTGAAATCAATTTATGATATTCACGGTGTAATATGAAAAAAAATAATTTTGAAGTGTAAAATGAAAATCGAGCATCTATCAAAATACAAAATTCGAAAAGCCCAATTTGTTTGTGTTTTTCCATGAGATGGTTGAAATTATCAGTCAAGTTAGCATTAATACAAACAACTGATGTACATGACTTGCCTGCTTGGCAAGTAATAACAGAAGCCCCTTGTACGCCTTGTAATTGTGCCCAGAAAAATGGCAAAAACCCATTAACCAGGATTTTTTTTTTTTTTGGAGGCCGGTCCTTAGGCTCAACAGGATGCCAAAAATAATTTACTCGTCAATTTACTTTTGGATTAGATTCTTGTTAAAAAGTCAAAGCAGTTGACATAACTAACGTTCTTTAAAAATTACAGAAACAACGACAATGTCACCACATAATTAAAATAACTATTCAAAAAAACTTATGTTATCATAACGTACATTTTATTTTTCATAAAATACAGATCGTGAGACAAGTATACTAAAATATAATTAATAAACACAAATCGTCAGACAAGTACACAAAAGCTCCGTTTGGTACAATGAAAAAATGGAAAGATAAAAAGTTGAAAGGATGAAAAGTTTGAGGGATAAATAAAACATCATGTTTAGTAAGAAAGGAAAGTAGGAAGGATAGAAAAGTGGATGGATTAACTTTCCTTCAAACTCACCAAAATCAATCCCTCCAAAATTGGAAGAAAAATGGATAGAAAGTTAATTATTTGTGTTGAGATGTATCTTATTTGTCTATATATCTTATTTATATATTAATTTCATATAAAAATACAATGGTAAAATATGTATATATATTTAAAAAATTGTAAAAATTAATTTTAAAAAAATATAAATTATAAAAAAAAATTAAAAAAAATTAAAATTAAAAAAAATTTTTTTCATCTTAACTAAAGGTGAAAATTTTCAACTCAACACGATGACATGATTCGAATTCGATACGAAAATAAATAAATCAACTCGCAATTCTACACGATACAATTAGTGAAATGAGTTAAGTTATGTTTGACTAATATTCGACACAAATTCGTAATAACTTAACACGAATCTGATATGACATGACTCAACTTTATTGTCATCCCTAATTTTAGTCAACACAAAAAAAAAATAGTTATTTTTATTTTCCATCCATCAAACCAAACACAAAGGAAGAAAAGTATATACTTCCGACTTCCCATCCTTGAAGGATAAAAAATATATTCCTCCTACTTTTTATCCTCCCTACCAAACGGAACATAAAATACTATTAATAAAACAAATTGTCAAACAGTTACACTAAAATACAGTTCAAACAAGTACACAAATCATCATATAGGTACACTAACACCCTTCATAAAAATAGATCGTCAGACAGGTACACAAAAATACAGTTACTAGATAGTTAGACAAGTACATAGGTTCTCAATAATAAATGCAAAAAAAAAAAACACTAACTCTAGAAAACAGAATTAAAAATACAAAAGCAATTATGCATGCAGTCAAAATATATTATCTAGCACAAAAATATATTTGAATCTACTTTAATTTGAGTCGAGAATAAGTTTTGTTTTGATTTGATATAGATTTGAGCCTAAGGTTAAAGAAGTTTTTTATACTATTTTGAGTCAAATTTAAATTTGAGTCTACATTTAAGTCAGGGTTGGGTTGAAGTTGTTTTCATTTGGTAGAATTGTTGGTTGATATGTAAAAGAAGAGAAAGCCCTCAACTTTGGAGGTTTTGAATTTAAAAAAACAAAGGAAAATAGAAGCCTGAAGGGTGGAGCAGGTGATAAAAATAAAAATAAAAATAAAATGGCAAAATAGAATCTAGAGAAAAAAAGAATAGAGAAAGGGATTGGAAAAAAATAAACAAAAAATAAATGATTTTTTTTGGACAATAATAATACGGTGCAAATTCACCCCATTTTTTTGGACAATAATAATACGGTACAAAAAATAAATGATAGATTCTTTCTGATCTTATCATATTTCTAATACAAGGATGTCGACTATGAATGAGAACTAATTTTGTTTAGAAAAGCATTTTTCTGTTTTTATTTTGGATCTAAAAAAAACACTACTTAATTAATTTTCTTTTTTGCTTAATACAAATAAATAAATATAATAATCTACACTACTTCTAAACCGCTAATACAGAAAAAAAAAAAAATTTCTCATAACTACACATATGAAATTGTATAAGGATAGAAATATACATGTACAAACAACAGACTTCTACTACAGTAATAATCTATACTACTTCTAAAAAGCTACTACACAAAAAAATATTTTTTTCCATAACTACCCCTAAGAAATTGTATAAAGACATAAATATACATATACAAACATCAGACTTCTACTGCAGTAATAATTGGTGTGGTATTATATTAAATACCAAATTGAGGTAAATAAATTTAGAGAAAATGGGTATTTGCTTTCCCCAAAAAGGCAACCCAGTCCAAATAAAACTCTTCCGCTCTCTATTTTCTCTCTCTCATCGCCTACGGCCACCATTTTTCCCTATCTTCCCTTTGTCCCTTTTTAGTTCTAACAGCTCCTCTTCTTCCTCTCTCTCTCTCTCTCTCTCTCTCTCCCCCCCCCCCCGGGTCTCTTATCTAGCGCTATAAACCTAAATTATCACCCCCTACTAATTTTCTGTCGTTACAACACTCCTCTCTCTCTCCTTCAGACCTCCCTGTTTTGCAATTCACCATCTGTTGCCCTTACTTCATGTGATTGAACGCATTCTGGGTCTCAAAGTCTGCAGTTGCAATGCCTATATCAACAATCATTTTGAACCTCAACAATTCCATTACTCCCAATTGGAATTTGATTCAATCTAGGAATTTTATTACACGTCACAATCTTCATCTGAAGTAAACAGTCTGTGTCGCTCTACTCCAGAACCAACCGTACGTGTATTTTTTGGTATGCTATTCCACTGATATCTGTCATTCATTTTTTATTTTTATTTTTTAGTTTTAAGCCTTATTGGCTTGTGTACTAACAGTTTTATCACTATATAAATTTTAAGATTTTGTATGTCGATACCATCCAGTGGATGTCATTAGTTACCAATATTGGGATGTGAAGTAAAAACAAAGTAGTAGCATTCTTTTTGAAAAAAAAAAATGAGTATGACTTTTTATACAAGGGGTTCTCTCGTTCTGTACACTCGCACGATTTATGCTATGGTGTCTATGCATGTTAAATGAGTATGACAATTCAATTATTTGTTTTGGTGTCATTTGATATGTTTGTTCACTTAAAATGTAAGGTGTAATATTTTTACTTTTGATTTCTCCTTTTGTCTTCTAAGGATAGGGGTGCAACTTGGGCGACCAATATGAATTCAATCCGAAAAAAATTGTATTTGAGTTAGAATTTTTAATATTTGGGTGGGGCTTAGACAAAAAAACTCTAACCCGAATTAAATTCGATTAAATCTCGAGTTGAGATCTCGAATTATCAGGTTCAACCCGAATACCCGAATATACATAAATATATAAATATTATATATATGTAACTAGACTTAGTATTTATTGTCACTCTTCAGAGTCTAAGTTTTCATTCCTGCATCTCTATCACTCTCAAATCACTCTCTCACTCATCACTCGTTTTTCATTTGGTCTCAGACTCTCGGTCTCCCACTCTCACTCGTCTGAGTCTCGTCTCAGACTCTCACTCGTCACTCCTTTCTCTTTTACTGACTCGAATTAAATAACTCGAGCTCAATTCAATTTTTAACTTGAATTCAGCCTAAATTAAGTAACATGAATTTAACCCGAGCTCATTCGAATTAAACTTGGGAATACTCGGGTTAAGTACCTCGAGTTGAGGTTGGATTAGAGTTAGAGTTAAAGATTATATATTTAGGATTAATCTTGAGTTGACCTCTCAATCCGTCCGAGTTGTACCCTATTTAAGAAACAATGATTTTTTTCCCCTCACAAAATCTCCAAATGCTGACAAATAGCCTTTCAACTCGACCTCAAACTAAGTGAACTTGTTAGCCAGATGAAAGTAGTGAAAAAGACAGATTTGATGATGTGGAGCACTATGGGGTTACTGATAAGCTTATAACAAGAAAACCTTTTCCCGACCCAACTTATGTTGATGTCTAGAGAATGAAATAAGGGAAAGGCACACTGCACATAGCTATTCGAGTTTTTTTAACAATTTTTTAGTGCATCAGCCTATACTATACATTGTTTGATTGAACATGAAAAGGTGCGTAATTTTAGTTGAAGCACCTCAAATCATCCTGCTGCATAATTCTTCCTTTTTTCTATTGTCGCCTACCAAAGGTGCGAGCATGAAAATTCAAATATGTAAAATAAGGATAAGATTATTTGTCACTTACCTCTCCAATACCTTGCTACTAGTGGCGATTCTTGTATTACTAAATACGAGAGTTTATTATAATTGTTTCATATTCAAAGTGACAAAACTATACACAGAACTTTAAGGTCTTGAACCCTAATTTCATATAAATTGTCTTTTGACTATTCAAAGTTTAGTGTAACAGTAGATCATTGAGATAGCCTACACAAACTATTGATCTTTTTGAATTGAATTTGATTCCCTTACATCCTATATTGTATTTTCCTTTGGATTTTCTTGCTCCGCCCCAGCATATAAAACATGCCTCATGAAATTGGAGTTTCATCCATAGTTCGATGAAGTTTTATGTTCATGCAGCCCAAACCGCATGTTTATGAATTAACTTTAGTTGCAGTACAACCACTTGCAATAAAGAATGTGGATTCTCTTATTCCAACACTATTTTTTTGTTCTTAGTTCAGCCTTGTGTTATTTGCCACTCAAAGATATGACCTCACCCCGCAAACATTTTCATGAATAAGAGAATATCTTGTACTAAGGATGAGTTTTGGAGGTTCACACTTTATTATATGATCTTCCTCAATTTCAATATTTTGATATGTGGCAATGTTGTAGTCTTAATAGCTTTAATTTGTCTTTAAGATATTTACATATTAATTGTATTATTCACTATATATCATCTTGTTCTCTATTTTGATATCGTGTTATTTTCCGGTGTTGTTGTGAGTATTGGATTTGGGCTTCGATAAATCAATTTTCAGTCTACTTCGAATAATATATGTCATGCGTGAGACAGTCTTTGGTAAGATACTTTGTGCTCAAGATAGTTTGAAGCCAAAAATTTTAACAATAACTGAGGTATTTTATTTTTAATATTATTATTTTTACATTAATTTGTAGCAATACATAGTGTGTCGATATCTATGATTGCATTGAAAAATACTGAATTTGACCCCAATTGAATGAATTTTCATATAATTTTATTGTCTGTGATGATACTTAAATAATTTTCAAGTATGAGCTCAGTCGTGAAGGTCAAATAAATAGGTAAGATAAAGAGGTTAGGCAAGACACGCAGAGCTCAGAGGACCAGAGCTAGAGCTCCTCCCAGACGAGATAATAACAAAAATAATAGAACAGGTGGATGTTAACAGGAACCCTATGTGCGGCAAAGACTCATATTCAAGACACAAAATCCCCGACCAACTAAGATCTTCTCCAAAAATAAAGAAAAAATTCATGGATGAAAAGTTAGAATCTTGGCAAGATCCCATAGAACAAACAACAGTTCTATAAATACTATATAACTCCTTCGTTGAAGGGGGAGGAAGAAGAAATTGTCTTAAGGACTCAACATTATAAATTTTGCCTCACAACAATAATTTTTTGTGTGCGTTGAGTTGAACACGTCGTATGCCAATATTAAATGACACACATCTCAAAGGCGAGCACTTTCCTCAGAATTCCAGACTCAAGGATCCAGAAGCATATTCTTTTTGTGCTCTGTCTGTTGTATACTGTCATGTAAGCTTCGTCCTTTGATTTGTACATTGTCAATGAATGGGTACAGTTTAACTTTCGAAAAAAATAAAATGGGTAATTCTACAGTGCCGAAATTTTGTTTTTCAGTACTGTATTGAAAATTACTAATTTTTTAAGTGACACCTATTAAATTTGAAGTCATAAAAGGTATATTTGCAGTCACAAATTTTTTTTGTAGCGACAATGTCTCGCCTTAATAAATGTGGTTTCAAAAAATTTTTACAGCAGCAACAGTCTGTTTCAAATAGTATTTACGACAGCAATACCCTACCGTAAATTAGTTATCACAAAAAATTCAATACTTTTATTTTTATCACAACGGCAAAAGTGTTGTCTCAAATACTATATTTGGCTATCGTAAAAAATAAAAAATATATTTATGAGGACAACAATGCCGCCACAAAAAAAAAATTTAATTATTATGGACCGTTGGTAATCAATGTTATATACCATGTGCACATATACACTCTTTTGGGAGGGGGGCGGCTTGAACCCTTGACTTCAAGAAGACAAAATTTTAATAATGTAAGGAGTACCATTTGACCAAAGACTTATTGATATCCGTACAATTACCCAATTTAATATAATAGATAAACACAAAAGTAAATATAATCAAAATTTTCAAAAATATAGCAATATTTTCATATAAAAAAAAAACAATTCCATGAGTTAAACAAAATATAAAATATACACTTTTATAAAACATAATGATCTGTGAGTATAAGAAATTAATACAAAAATTTGAACATCTTTCCCGAACCATCTTATAAATTTGTTGTTATTATACTGAAGTAATATTTATATACATATATACAATAAATAAGTAAAAGAAGTTAGAATATGCATTAACAAAGGGTCACAATATTTCTCTGAACGGTTTGTCCAATTATATAAATTATATATAAACAAGTCATATCGTATACATTTATTCTAATTAGTTTCACAAATGTTTGATTCGTTTATAATCGTGTCGTGTCGGGTCCATTCGTTTACTGAATATGTGGCTTAAAAAAGATTCAAACCCACTAATTTTATGTCGTGTTAACGAGTCGTGTCATATTTTGACACTTTAGTTTTGATATAAAAACTTGACTCTGTAGAGTTTAATTTTTTTTCTTTGAACTAGAAATTGTCTTTTGATAATTTTATAAAA
Organism: Ilex paraguariensis; assembly: GCA_963454935.2. Taxonomy (NCBI): domain Eukaryota; kingdom Viridiplantae; phylum Streptophyta; class Magnoliopsida; order Aquifoliales; family Aquifoliaceae; genus Ilex; species Ilex paraguariensis. The sequence continues at coordinate 7,228 of CAUOFW020003043.1, read as the reverse complement.
TATTACTTGTAACATGAAAAATAGTTGTGGCCAATACAATTTTTTTTTGGAGTTTTTCTTTTTTAAACTATAAACTATTTTTTAATCTAAAATAACAATTTAATATTTTATGAAATATTATATACGACTGGAAAAATAGTTGCCATAAATATAAAAAATTCTTTTGACTTTATAAAATATTATTTGAGGCAGAAAAAACAGTTGTCTCAAATACAAAAAATTCATTTTAATTTATGACACTATTTATGACTGAAAAAATAATTGCCACAAATATTAAAAAAATATTAATACAAACACGCTTTTTTGTGACGGTAAACACAGTCGTTACAAAAAATTGTCTCAAACACGTCTTTTGTGACGGTGAGCACAGCCGTCGTAAAAAATTTGTCACCAAAAGCCCTTATTCTTGTAGTGGTTGATCATGAAATGTTATGATCGATCATGAATATCTTATACTCAGTTGTAATTTCACCTTTAAAGAGTTTAATTTCATTTTTAAAAATTACTAGCAACACACGAAGTGCATTACAAGTGAAAATTTTTGTTGAAGCATTTGATAAAATGCATAAAAAAATCTAATTATGTAGCTACATTAGATATTATCTTATATTTATTATACTTAAATTGTTTATATTCTCTTCATAATTATAAACATCTAATTGACTCATTTTCTGTAATTCTTTCATTCAAGCTCTCAAGTAGTTAGGTTAATAGGTTTTTGTTTTCTCTCTTTTTTTTTTTTTGTCTTTCTTGTTTTTACTTTGTGCATCAGTAATTTTTTGTCATATTATTTTGATTGTGAATGAAGAGATAAGAGAAATATATCATTTTTTGGGCATTAGAGATGATATTGTCAACGTGTATTAATATTAGGTTTTTAAGAAAAAAAATAATGTTTGTATATATCATGTTAAGTATAACACATGACCATTCAAAAGTTTTGCAAAGATAGAGAAATTTACATAATATGTTAGAATGGTAATTTGCATATTGAAACATAAAATGACATGTTAACTTTTATAGTTTTTTATAAAGACAAAAATAGTGAATCAAAATTTTTCATATAAAAATATTTTTATTAGTAGTATAGATAATTTCTATAGTCAATAATAATATTTTAGAATGAATTATGCATTTTTCAGTTATAATTTTTATCTAAAAAATTATAAATTTCAGTCCAGTACTAACTTAAATTAAATTTCGGTACCACAGTCTTCCTCTAATAATTGTAGGTTGACATTTTCTAATAGATCATTTAAAGTTACGCAAAAAACAAGGATAAATTACGTCAAGATTCTCTGAAATTTGTCACTATTATAGATGGACCAACCCTAAAATTTGATATGATGTAACAAATAACCCCCTGGTGTTAAAGTTCGTCCAAAGGACCGTTAAATCTCAATGAGTTCAACCTATTCTTGTAACAAAATTCCTAAATTACCATTGAAATATCCATCATTAAATCACTAAATATCTGCAAAACCCAAAATTTTTTAGTTTGTAGCAAAACCTCCACCACCCTGTGCAGCCACCACACCACCCATTACGCACACGAAACTTCACCCACCACTGCCGTCTTTTACCGACAATCGCCCACAAATAACCATGGGCACAATCTTAGCCGTGGAAGCACCATTTTACGCCCCACCCACTACCACCATCACATGCATGAGAATCTACCACTCACCACTACCAATCTACCTGTGTCGAGGCCAATTCCCTAAGACCATCTCAACCATACCCACTAACCCCTCATCCACATCTCTAATTTCTCTTCATGAGGTTCATCCATAGAAATGCTATTGAAGTTTTCTCTGTTCAGTTGGCTTTGCTGTGATTTTGTCTCTCCATCCAACAATTAACAGAATTGCGGCCCTTGAGTTTGGGGGTTATTGTGAGGTGGAGGTTTGCTGGGGGAGGGTCGTGGTGAAGAACGTAAGAGAGAAAGGGTTTGCAATGGATAGGGACTTATATAAATATTTACACAATGAAAAGGTTTTTGGAAAAGCTCAATTGTTTCCATTACTTTGTGTCATATTTATACAGAGATAAGTTGACTATGATTACAAAGGAAATAATAACAGACATAGAACAGAGTAGTAATTACAAGGAATCAGTGCCTAAACTCAAGGAGGGCTGTACAATATTTTTTATAAACAGAATTAACCAAGTAAAGAGAAATCCCAAATAATCAGCATGTGATTTCTCTAACATGCCCCCGCAAATTGGTGGACCGTTGAGCAACACCAAGTTTGGGACGAAGAAACTCAAGTCGCTGTCGAGAGAGTGGTTTTATTAGAGCATCTGTTAGTTGGTCTTTGGTGGAAACATGGGATATACGTAGTTCGCCATTTGCAACCTTGTCACGAACAAAATGAAAATCTATGGCAATGTGTTTCATTCGAGAGTGAAACACTGGGTTTGCACATAGATAGGTTGCACCAATATTATCGCATTAGATTACTGGAGTTTGAGTAGGAGGAATGTGCAACTCGGAGAGGAGAGAACGAATCCAAGAGAGCTCTGCAGCAGTAGAGGCAACAAACATGTATTCGGCTTCAGTAGAAGATCGAGCAACGGACCGTTGCTTCTTGGAGCTCCAGGAGATGGGATTGCAGCCGAGATAGACAACATAGGCACTAGTAGAGGTGCGGTCTTCTTTGTTTCCGATCCAGTCCGCATCGGAGAAGGCATGAAGATGAAGAGGAGACTTCTTATGGAGATGCAAACCGTAATCAATGATGGATTTCAGGTAGCGAAGAAGCCTCTTTGTAGCTGCCCAATGCGTCTCCGTGGGCTTATGCATGAATTGGGAGAGTCGGTTAACGGCAAAAACAATATCGGGATGGGTGAGGGAGAGATATTGCAAGCTCCCAACAGCTCGGCGGTAGCCAGTAACATCGGAGAGATTGGAACCATCGTGTAGTGAGAGAGAGGTACTAGTAGAGAGTGGAGAGTGAACATCCTTAGCGCCTAACATTCCTGTCCGATCTAAGATATCCCGAATATATTTCTGTTGAGATAAAAATAATCCAGTGAAAGTGGGAATTACCTCAACACCGAGGAACTAATTCAGGGTCCCGAGATTCTTGATTGAAAAATGAGACCCCAATTGACTTACAAAATCAGTGACAGCGATAGTGTTGTTGCCAGTAAGAATCAAGTCATCGACGTACACAAGCAGATAGAGAACAGTTTGTCCATGAGAGTAGGTGAACAAGGAGGCATCGAATTTGGAGTTAACGAAACCAAGGGAGAGCAAGAACCCTTTTAACTCAGTGTACCACGCCCGAGGGGCTTGCTTGAGACCGTAGAGGGCTTTACGAAGTTTGCACACATGAGAAGGATAGGTTTGATCAACAAAGCCAGGGGGTTGGGACATAAATACTTCTTCAGATAAATTACCATGAAGGAATGCATTATTGATGTCCATTTGTCGGAGAAGCCAACCCTTAGAAATGGCAAGGGAGAGAACAATTCTGACTGTAGTCGGTTTGACTACCGGACTGAAGGTGCCGTTGCAGTCGAGACCCGGCCGTTGGTGAAAACCCTTAGCGACAAGTCGGGCTACCGAACCATCAGGGTGGCGTTTTACTCGAAAAATCCATTTGCATCCTACTAGGTTTTGACCATTGGTAGACGGGACAAGCTCCCATGTCCCATTGTGAAGAAGAGCGTCAAATTCCTCTAACATGGCCTGACGCTATTCTGGAATTTTTAAGGCTTGTGATAGAGCAGTGGGTTCGGGTATTTCAGGTGAGGGAAGATGGGAAACCAGAGAGTAATTTCTTGGGTTTAAAAATATTATTTTGAGATCGGGTAGTAACTCGTGGAGGAGGGTCAAGAAGCCTGCCATCATCTTGAGTACTTGCTCCTTCAGACGCGTCAAAGAGATCACGCTCGGGGGCACCTGCTAAGACTGTACCGATGGACATCTTATATGGTTATTTTTTTAATTATTTTTTTTCCTTTTTTCATCTTCTTACCATGGTTATTAAGAACATTTGCAGTGCAACTTCAGAGAACAAAATACCACATTGTGTTTTTTAGGTCAAACAAAGAATTGCCATCAGAGGATCTAGCGTGTTACCTACAAAACAATAATGAACAAATAACATCCATTAGAAAACCTATAGAAGAGGAGTGTGGTTGCTTATAATTAACTAGGCATCAACACACTATCATGCATTTCAGTTTTTTTCTACGCCACAGTTCGAAATATCGGCCCATATTCAATTGACACGTTGAAACACTGCTGTAGTTCCACATTTCGTATAAACCACGAGTCTCATGCGATTCAGCTGAGTCAACTTCAAGTTAGATGCATTTTAGTATTATCAAGTTGATGGCCGATAACGTCCATGTTGTAATTAGTTGCAATACATTGTATGAATTCAGTGTTTTTTTTCCCCAATTTATTTTTTCAGCAGCCAAGGACATGGTTCATTTTTCCTCCCGGCCGACGAACATTTCCATTCAATTGAATAATTGAAGTAAAAGGATTTCTTTTGGATTTTTTGCTTTTTAAAAGTCTTTTTGGGATCTAAAATAGACACTATTTTTATTATATCATTTTTTGCTTAATAAAAACAAATAAATAAAAAAAATACTTTAAAATACGCTATCAAATGGTGCCTTAAGGAGTCAATATTATAAATTAAGTCCCACAATAAGCTAGTAAAGCTCTAGAATGGACTGAATGGGATAGAAGGTTTAATATGACGCAGCTAAATAAGTAAAGAAAAATACCTCTATTTAAGCCTTGCATATTTTTAAAATTAAAAACACCTCTATTTCTTCTGTGCAGAGCATTGGGTGAATAAATCGTCGTATAGTTCGGATTCGGATCCTCTGTTGTTCACAAGGAACAGCAGATTGTGTTGTTCTATTAAAACAGCACCATTTGGTGCCTTTTTTTAAAAACAAAAAAACAAATGGCACCGTTCTAATCAGACCCAAAAATTCAAGCCCCAAAACCATAGACGTTCATTCCCCAAAATCGTCAAAGACCCAAAAATGATGCCAAAGTCGAAGACCCAAAAAATTCTAACACTCCATCGCCTACGTCTTCACCGATGCTGATGCAGATGCCTATTAGCTACTTCACCATCAATTTCAGATCAACAGAGGAAGAAAGAGAAGTGAAGGATGTGGACGAATATGTTTGAAGCTGCTCAAATCTAGAACATTTAGGGCCTGGACAATTCAGGGAAAAAAATTCTTCTCCATGGACGGGTAGAATTTGAGATCTCAGTCAAGCTATCTTTCATTACTCTAAATGATCGAATCGTCAAACTCAGATTGTTTAACAAGCGATGATATTTAGATTTAATTTATAAATGTAAATTAATTATTGTTATTCAATTGATAGTGTATGGTAAATTTGTTGATTATGATGAATTAGATCTTCAAATTAAGTTTAATGGGCCATTTTTCAGATTCTCAATTATGATTATAGCTATGAATTTGTGATTTCAAATTTTCAATTATGGTTATCAATTTATAGTTATCAATATTTTGTTATTGCGGCAATTTTGATTTTTCTTTTTGTGGTGTTTTGATTATTGAGTTTGTGCTACATCAGCATTTGACTTTCGAATGTTGAAAGGTGGTATTGTGATTATTGGGTTTGCAATTGAAAAGTGTTGTTATGATTATTCACTAAACATGGGTTTGTGCTTGATGCGGCATGTTTAGATTTTAAATTTTGTGCTATGCTTATGGTTATGTAATATAGTTTTGCATATGGCTAATGCAAATTAGTTATGCTTGATGAAAGTTACAACATTTCATCTTCGAGTACAGGAGCTCTACTAAAGATAATACATGAAAGCTATGCTACAATTGTGTCAAGAGGGTGGGATGCATATTTTTTGCATGGTCGGATCATCTGCTACAACTGTGCCTGATATTCCAAATGATCTTAATGAAATAAAAAGAGCTTAATAGGTTACAACCGAGTTACGAAGTAATGGATTTTACGGTCGAGTGCAACAGCTTGAGTTGTTACGATTCATATTTATGTTATTTTCTAGCTTTAATTTAGTGAAGTTGTTTGTGGTTGTAATGATAAAATGATGTAATAGTTTATTTTCATTTATGGGAAGGATATTTTCTTAATTATGTAATGGTTTGTTTCATTTAGGTAATGCTACTTATGTGTTGGTGGGATAAATTTGGATTGTTGAATGCTGGTGGTATTGCATTAAAATAAGATGTTTAATCTTTGTGTGCATTGGATAACTTAGCATTATGTTGGATGATGGTGGTGTAACTTAGCATTTATTGGATTGTTAGTGTAAAGGTTGTTGGATGATGGTGGCATTGAAGGGATGATATGTGTCATCTTTGTATGTTGGATGATGGTATTGTAGGCATTTGTTGGATGATGGTGGCATTGCTTGTTGGATGTTTATAGATTTAATATAGTTAAACAATTTAAATTTAACCATCAACATGCATAAACATCAACTCACATTATTTTATCATAATCCAAAAAATATTGAACATTCCACAACTAATATAAATTGTTCAACATCCCAGACTTAAAATAAAGAACATTTTTTTTTTTGGTAAGTAAGATCAATTCCATAAAAAGTTGAAAATGGGTTCATGTACATAGGTGTTTCCAAAGGGATAGTTGATCTTCTAAAACAATCCACCATCCCCATAGCAAGGAAATATTGTAATTTCACATTTCAAAAGGATCAAAAGGAAAGTGTCAAGATCAAGCAAACTGGACTTCAAAACTTGAACAACAATTTGAAGCACTATCCAGCACTGTAGTAGCAAACAATCAACATCATTGCAAAACCATCAGCATCAAATAATAGCAAAAAATAGCACCAACAACTTAGCCACCTGCAACCATGGAGGGCAGCACAAACATAAAGCAATCAGCACCAAAGATCAGCTCCCAAAACAACCAGCAAGCTCAAACCAACAAGCAACAGCCCAGCTCAACACAATAACAACAAACAATAAGCAATCATCCCTCAATCGCAAGATGGCCAGAAAGTCATACAAACAAAGAGGATGATAGATCAACACAACATACTTTTGTCCTCTTGTTCTTCAAACATCCTTGAAAAAATCATAGAAGTCTCGTCATAAAGGAGGATTCTGCACTGAATAAATGCATTTGTGTTGCATCAAATGGCATATCTTACATAAATTAGAATAGATCAATGAGAATATAACATTAAAATCAATGTAATCAATATATGAA
>CAUOFW020003042.1:0-40616 GCA_963454935.2 Ilex paraguariensis | reverse complement strand
TTGTTGAAAGTTGATAACACACTATGGCAAGAGTTGACACCTGATGAACTTTCAGATTGTTGAAAGTTGATAACAATGAAGCATGGCAGGAATCCAACGAATGCGGCTAAATGTGATGTTTGGTTGCAGCATTGAAGTTTCCACTTAAATGTTCCTGTCAGCTCTCTACAAGGACCAAAAGGTAGCCCATGTTGGATGGAATGTCGGGATGATTTTTCTTAATACCAAAACTGTTCATCTAGAATAAAGACTTGCTACTTTCTGAAGCAACAAGAAAGATGGGACCAAGACTTAGATCGAGAAATTATGTGGCATATTATGACAAGCTGAGGAATGTGGAACTTCTAATACATTGTGGCTTAGAAGGGGAGAATCTATTTATCGAAAACGAAGGTAAAGATATTTATCATTCACCGTTTGCTTGTCTCAAGTCATTAGAGAGCCCAGCGTAATAGATACCATCAACCAGAACTGTTTCTATCTTTGGGAGGAGAAAAATATAATGGTGATACCACGTGGTAAGGTAATATGGTATGATTAACTAATAATACTAAAAACAAATAAGCAGATGGACTTTACCAAAATCAATAACTAACTTGTCATATAAGTAAATAACTCTTCATTCTTCTGTCATGCAAGTCTAAGTGGGGTTCATTTTTTTATTTGAGATTTTATTATTAGTTGATGGTATTATGTCATCAATAATGACATAGTATTTCTGTTGTATTCAATATTTACTCTTTTCTTTTGGGAGAGGGAGATCACCAACCATAAACCGTTTCCGTGAGAGAGAGAGAGAGAGCTGTCCTATGTTTTGTATGTCACATCTTAGATTATTTTTGAGAGAGGGAGGATTTAGGCGTCCTATGTTTTTTATGTCACATCTTTGATTACTTTTTAGAGAGAGGGTTCCTTATTGAGATAGAAGATCTACATTCCTAGATGAAGATGAAATTTTATCTTAAGATTTGCTGCTATACGAGTGTTTATAAATGACACACCTACTTTGTTTATAAACCCAACCAACAATAATCCAAGAGAAAATGAGGTGAAACCTTCAATTGTAGGGAAACTGCCTTCACCACTGTAAAGCACGTGCTACCCTATCTCACCAACCTTTTTTTGGAGATATTACCATTCCAAATTTCTTTCGCTTTAAGTGATTTTAATTTAATTCCACTGCTTAGATGTCATTTCAAACATTAATCAATTCTTCCCACCAGTGGATTTATGTCAAATATCTGGTATGCTGCAACAATGTTAATTAGCCGATGCCCATCATATATCTATATAATAAAATAGTTTATAATTCAAATTTAAAAAATAAACAAAATGAATTTTATTATTAGCGATTAAGATCTCTTTAAATTTTACTTTAAAATTAATCTAACGATTAATATTAATTTAATAAGAAAAATAGGCCTTAAGGGTGTGTTTAGAGTGACTTTTTAAAAGTACTTTTAAAAATTATTTTTTATAAATACTTAAAAAAAAAATACTGTTTGAAAATCGCCTCACCACTACCTCTATCTCTACCACTCCCACCCACCAACACACACCACCACCACCTCACTGTCGTCGTTGCCACCACCACGATCGTCATCGTCATCGCCACTGCCACCGCCACCACTTCAACCGTCGCCGCCCGCCACCACCACCACCATTGTCGCCGCCGTCACCACCATCGTCGCCGCTCTCGCCACCACAGTCATTGCCACCCATCACAACTATCATAGTCTCCTACCACCACCAATGCCGCCCACCACCTCTCACCTCCATTACAAACCGATGTTTAAATTCTTTTATCTTTTCTATATGTTTGTAATTTGATTTTAGATATGCATATAAATATATTTATTGTTTACCATTTATTATTACTTTGTGCCTTCAAGCACAGATAATAACTAGTTTCATATAAAAGTTGAAACTTAGGACATATGCAAGATATAAAACTCATTCAAAATAAGTAATACTCAATTTTATCCCGTTTTCAAAAGACTGAATTTCAAATACTGAAATTTGAAATAATGGAAAGAAAACATTTTTAGGACATTGTAAACAAATCATTTGACAAATTTGCATACATCTTTCATATTAGCGGCAAATTTTGTATTGTGTAGTACAAGAATCCAAACCTTATGAAAGTATACAGCTAGAATTGGAATTGGCCTCTAGAATGTATTTTGTTAGTTGAAGTAAAATAATGCAAGCATATATGAAATTATAACTTAGCCATAAAAATAAAATATCGTACTTAATGGAACAGATTCCCTTTTGTAACGGGGTTCGAAAGAGATAGTGATAAACCCCCTTAACTTATTCCGAAGAAGCCGAATGAATGATAACCTCTAAACTGCTCATAAAAGATTATATATTGGAATTGACTCTAAAGAAATTTAAAATCTTCCTCTTTTAACTTCCAGTTACCAGAACAAATAAAACATAATCTCAACGACACAACACACTTACATTTTAAAGTTTTCAGACCCATCACTGTGGTGAGTCTTGACTTCCTTTTTCCTCATTTTATGCAGTTGTAGTGGAAAGCATTGACAAGCCAAGGGGTGAGAGAAAATCAATCTCCCAGGTTTTGTGATTACTTTGAAAGTGGACTAACTATTACTTATCTAACAAACATACCTTAAATCTTGTATTACTTGTAAATTAATTATACAGGAGTGTACTTAAAGTCACATGGCTTCAAATAGTCCAACAATAATGATTTGTTTAATTAAACTCTAGATTGCCCAAAAGGAGTCTAATATTCCTGTTGTCTTTTTCAAGTAAAGCTAATTGATAATTGATTAGGTGAGTCATTTTGATATCTAAACCACCCATGATTAGTTTGTCACTGTCTTGTCTGTCGTCGGTTCACTACGACCCCCCATTACTCTTTAGAAATTCATTTGACATTGAGATAATCACAAAGTCTTCTATCTAAACTATACTAATAAATACATCTTTCTAAATTGACCAACCTTAACTTTGTTTTCAGATACCGTATCACTACAATAACAGAGCTCAAAAGTCTGATTTGTTAGAACCAAACTTGCACAAACACTGAAGCATCCAAGAAAACATATTGTTGTGCATGTTTTTTTTATTTATCATAAGTGATCTTTGGAAACCATCATTCTTTAATAAACCATAATGGCCTACAAAATGCTTTGCAGCAGCTTTTGTTTGTGTTTCAAGCTGCCAATGAATATGTACTTTTACCATGCCTACAGATCCAAAACAAAAGGATGATTTCAATAAAATAATTCAATCAACATGAAAATACATTGCAACAACTCCATGTCCATAATTTAGAGGGGATAATTCACAAGATTAACAGCATCGACACATTTTGACAGAGCTCCAGCAATAATTGTCACGAATTCACGCTCGTGTTCTGAAGGACTTAAAACAACTTCCGAACATGTTCAATTATATGAACAGTACAATTGATTCACTTTGGATTAAGCTCTTGATTAACGATAGTATACAAATATAGTTAATTCTTCAAACGTGAAACAAATAGAGTGGTACAATGGAATTGTGGACACAAAAATGAAATGATTGATTTTATTTTTTTCCATCCATTACTTGAATGAAAATATAGAAAAAAACTGTCTCAGAATCTGAGAAATTTGGAGCTATTCATTTATTTCAGTCCAAGAAAAACAACTGGCCTAAGCTTTGGCTGATTGAAAGACAGACTTGAGCTACCAATATGCCAAACACCAAAAAAATCAATGTCTGCCAATTGGGCAGGCGGGACATACAAAGAGGAGAAGATTGTGGAGGAACAAGAAACGAAAATGCATTGCAAGCAAAGAGGTATATATATCTAGTCTGATAGACAGAGAGAGACCGAATGGGACGGGTATCCTATAGAAAATCTGTTAGATTGTATATATGTACATAGTTTGCAGAAATTATGAGGCGATGCTGTCCTTTTCTATGATATAATCATGTTTCATTGCATAGATACTTTCGTCCACAGTTTCAATTGAAAGTCTCTCCCTTGGAGATTTTGCTTGCTCAAGTCTTTCCTGATCAGGTAATCTCTTTCACTGACAAATGGTAATAGAAGGATTGCTTGGTATATTTCTTTCTGTTCTTCTTTCTTCTACTCCTCTTCCTCATCCTCCTTCCATGAGTAATTTGGAGCATTGTGTCTGTTTGTGTGCGCCTATTTCTGTGTGGAGAGAGAGAGAGAGAGAGAAAACAACTTGACCATATATATATATATATATATATATATATATATCTGAAGTGCAAACAATCAGAGTTTTGTAACTTAGCTTACTGAAATCAGCAAAAAGGCAGGAAAAATAAAATGCTAGAAACAATGGTGTCTGTTTTGCAGATTTCTCTAGTCCATTCCTTTTGTGATTGTTTCTGTTCTATGACAGTTTGTTATCAAATCATTCACTTAACATAAGTTTCTGTTTTTCTTTGATCTGACTTCGAAAAATTAGTCACAAGCAAACGGCCTATCGAAATTGACATATATTTTGAGACATTGATGGAATTGTTTTAAGAAAGTTTCATAGTATTTACTAAGTTGCATTCAGAATTATGTAAAGGTCCCCCCCCCCCAAAAAAAAAAAAAACCACCTTTTTCAACAAGTACCCACTAAAAATTATTCAAAGGGTTTACCCCTATTATATATATATATATATATATATATATATATATAGGTGTTCAAGTTTGTCAACCTTTTTTGGTGAGTCCTATAATCTATAAATCTTTGTCTCAGGCTAGATTCTATCATCTGTCATTCTTCTTAATTCAATCTATGCTGCAAAACAAAGGCAACCATATATTAAATTAATACACAAAGACTTGTCTTTTGCTAAATCATAGGCCTCCCCCCCCCCCAAATTTCCTTGTAGATAATTTAGATCTAATCTTGACTCCCCCCCCCCCCCCCCAAAAAAAAAAAAAATATATAATTTTTTTTTGATATTTCATGCTTTTCTTGTTTGCTGCTTGTTGATATTTTTTGTTTAATCAATACCTTTGATTCGAAGGTAATTTTAGTTACATAATGTTAACTTGACAATAATGAGATTATTAAATTATAAGGGGTAATTTAAGTGATAATAGAGACAAATTGTAAACTCAGATAACCTAAATTTAAATATTGACAATTCCTTAAGGTTATAAAGGGATTAGTTGAGGCGTGCGTAAGTTAGTCTAGAGACACCTAACTATTGAACAAAAAAAAAATAATGAAATTACAATAACCCATGTTTTAGAGAGATTCTTTGTGACATAAAAAAAAAAAAAACTCAAAAAATTAATGTGGGTAAGAATGATTTTTGTTTGTTTTTTTTTTTAACGGCGATCTTTGTTTTGAAAACTTGCCCAACGTTGTTGGTATTGGCATTTGTAACCCTTTATCGTGTTTTTTTTTTTACCCTTTATAATGGGCATAGAAATTCACAGTTTTTTGACGGGTAATAAATGACCCGGACTGTGACCCGAGAAAAGGTACACGTAGGGCCGGGTGAAGTTGGGACACCCCCATCAATCCCTATTAGTTTCACCAAGGACAAAGTCACAGGGCCATATAGTATTAAAAATTTAAAATACAAAACACTGTTATAAAAAAAATTTTAAAAATAAAATATAAACAGAAGACCCTTTTTTTAGTTCAACGATATTTGGACCAATTTATATACATTTTAATTAATTTCTTCCCTAAATTGATTAAAAATAGACTATTCAAATCGAAACAAAAATATTCATGATTAATAAATTGGAATTAAGGTATTTTTTATGTATAAACAAGACCTTCAAATTATAGTATTAAAGAGTAATTAAGCCTTAAGTATTGTGATTTGCTTAGCGTAACGTCTCTCCAACTTCACAAACCCCCAAAACCCACACAAACCCAACCTCCAGGTGGACCAACACTATATGCTATTCATCCCAAATCTCACCCTTCAACAACCCTCTGTCTCTCTCTCTCTCTCTCAGGCCTCTCCATTCTGGCCGGAAAGAAATCATCACTTCTTTGTGATTCTCTGCCTAACTATCATTATCTATACATGTAATTTTTTTATGAAAATGTGGCTTCCTTCAGGAACACCCGTTATGGGTATTTGAGTTATTCTGGAATTTCTTGATCTTTTTGCAGGTTTTGTGCAATGAGAAGCCTAATGGGTTTTCTGGGTAACTCTATTTTGTTGTGATGCACAATGTGAGAGGTGAGTAAGTCTTCAATCTTGCGTGCGTGTGTGTGTGTGTGTGTGTGTGATGATGGTCGCTGCTACAACCACAAACCCAACACAAAATCCACGAAATCCCAAAACCTCCTCGCATGACGAGTCCCAAAACAACCCAAGAAGACCCCCATTGTTACCCTCTGAGAAAGACAACAATGGAATTAACCCCAAAAGACCCAAATCAAGACAAGTCTCTTCAAGATACATGTCCCCTTCGCCTTCTACTTCGAGTTCCTCAGTCTCTTCATCGTCTACCACTTCCAGAAGATTCCCATCTCCTCTAGTTTCAAGAAATTCGACGCCGGCGTCTAATACACCGGCTTTGGGGCCTAAACGGTCTGTATCCGTGGACCGGAGGCGTCCCGTGGCCTCTAGACCACTTACACCAGATCTTCATTCGAAACCCGGTAATGATGGTGAAATGTCAGCTGCTACAAAGCTGCTGGTCACTTCTACTAGGAGTTTGTCGGTTTCGTTTCAAGGAGAGGCGTTTTCTCTTCCAATTAGTAAGACTAAGGCGGCTCCACCTTCACCAAATTTGAGTAGTGTGAGGAAGGGTACGCCAGAGAGGAGTAGGAGGGGTAGTACCCCATTGAGAGGGAAGGTTGAGAAAGAAGGAGATCAGGTGGAGAATTCGAAGCCAACTGATCAGCATCTTTGGCCGGGTAGGACCCGGCAATCTAATCCATTATCTAGAAGTTTAGATTGTTCTGGTCAGAGGAGTAAGCTCATTGGATCTGGGGATGTTGTCCGGGTGTTGCAGCGATCTATGATTGATGAGAGTAGGAGGGTGTCCTTTGATGGTAGATTGAGTCTTGATTTGGGCAATGCTGACTTGTTCAAGGCAATTCAACAAGCCCGGGATGGGAATTCTGTTCTTGAGTCATCAGTGCAGTCTGATGTCACTGCATCAGATACAGAGAGTGTTTCTTCTGGTAGTACTTCGGGAGTGCAAGAAAGTGGTGGAGTTTCTCGTGAGCGAAGTGGGCCTCGTGGAATCATTGTTTCAGCTAGGTTTTGGCAGGAAACAAATAGTCGGTTGAGGAGGTTGCAGGATCCAGGTTCACCGTTATCCACAAGTCCAGGGTCAAAAATAGTGGTTCCTCCAAAGCTAAAAAAGTTCCCAACTGATAGCCTACTAGCATCGCCTCGAACAATGTCATCACCTATTCGGGGAGGTGTTAGGCCTGCATCACCAAGCAAGCTTATGTCATCCTCTCCATCGAGGGGAATGCTTAGTCCATCTCGGGTCAGAACTACAGTTGCTAGCACCATTAGTAGTAACATTAGTGAGACACCTTCAGTTCTTAGTTTTGCTGTGGATGTTCGGAGGGGGAAGGTTGGGGAGAATCGTATTGTTGATGCACATCTGTTGAGGCTTTTGTATAATCGACATTTGCAATGGCGCTTTGTAAATGCTAGGACAGAAGCAACTTTGTTGGTGCAGAAACACAGTGCGGAGGTAAAATATTTGAATTGTTTCCCACTCGGTTTAAGTTTCTCATTCTTGAATTATTCTACGGTCATGTGGATGTGACTTTTGCTTGATTATAGTTAGTAGCATGAGACAAATTTATTGTCGCATTGAAAGTTATGGAAACATAAGAGAAAATTTTAGGAATAGTTAGTTTTGCATTTTCCACGGAACTTGTCATCTCATATTCTTCTACACCCATTAAATTGTCATTTGCCAATGCCCTTTGAGTCTTCTACGGTCAAATGTGAGAGGTAGATATGTCCAGGAAGTTGTTTGGTGTTTTTTTTTTGTGTTTGGGGGGGGGGGGGACTTATGGTAGTTTGGGATATTTAAAACTGACATCATTTGTTTTGGTTTTTTTTGGGGGGTCACCATCCAAGATCCACCAGTCTCTAATATTGATTCTTAAGCACCCCAGACCCTTACAAAAGTGTATTATAAACGGTGAAGATGAGAATACTGCTTTTTGTATAACTACATTGAGACCAAGACGTTCAAGCAAACTAGCATACTTAACATTTTCAATGTGAACAATTAAACTATTCATTTGAAGCCTGTAAAAGGCCCACATACTGCTATGTGGATGAAATGATTACCAGCATTGGTATGATACAACTTCTTGTGGCTTCCCCAACTTCTTTCCCAAATTAGATATGCATAGGCTCTTCTAAGTATAGACTTGTGAATATGTTTGAATTTGCTTAGTTTGACAGGAGCTGTGTCTGGTCAGACTATTTATTCTTAAGCCAAGCCAACCTTGAATCCAGTACTTGGCTGGCTCGGCTAAGCTCTTTCACACCTCATAGTCAAATCCTGAATTTCTTCTGTTACTACTCTGTTGACAAACTTCCTGAACAACATGTTTCCAACTTTGCATATATGTGGCGATACTTGCATATTTGACTAGGTTAGGACATTGTTTTCAACTCTGTAACTTGCTTATACTTCCCAGACAAATTTGGTCATATGGGATAGCTTTCCTCTGTTTATTTTGTCTTTTCAATAGGCTATGGAATATTTTTTTGCATGCCATGTTTATAGTTATTTGTTACCAAACTGGTCAGCATAAAAGTGCTATTTACCTTAGCGATTTATGAGCAATAGTATTGTCTTTTTTTTACCAGAAATATCTGTGGAATGCATGGATAACAATCTCAGATCTACGTGATATGGTCACCAAAAAAAGACACAGGTTACAATTGCTGAGGCAAAAGTTGAAGCTGGCTTCTATACTCAAGAGACAAGTAAGATTTATTCATGACTTCGTCTTATGATAATCATACTAGAATTTAGGGTGCAAAATCTTAGTTTGCCTTGGGATTGTGTCTAATCTCCATGCATGTGCACCGTAAGTTTGAATGTCTATTTATCAATTGTAAAGTCAATTACAATTAGTTAAATTAGTGAATTTGATATAAGGGTTTATGAAGAAGAAGAAGAGTTTAGAGAGTGGAGAGAAAGAATTAAAATAATCTTGTGTGTAGGCTACGTTGACTTACACTCTCTTATATTATGTGAGAATTACAATACTACCCTTCATTACTAAAAATGTAAGAACTCTAACATTCCCTCTTAAGTTGGAGCATACAAATCAAAGATGTCCAACTTGGAATAAAAATTATTAAATTACTAAGGACAGGTCGGGCAAATTGTTTGGTAAGGGTGTCACCCACTTGATCACTAGACTTGATGTATGATGTGATAATCTTTTTACACATCAAGAGATCTCGAATAAAATGACAATCCACTTCGATGTGTTTTGCCCTCTCATGAAATACTGGAGTACTGTCAATGGAAGTAGTTGTTTGGTTGTTACAACGCATCTTCATAGGGTAGGGCACATTGATACTCATATTATGAAAGAGAGAATGAACCACAACATCTCATACGCCATATGGTATTTAGCCTTTGCACTCAACCGAGCAACTATATTCAGTTTCTTGCTATGCAAATTAACAAGAATACCACCAAGAAACATACCGTAACCTAAGTTAGATCGTCTGTCAACACGACTACTTGCCCAATCAACATTAGAGAAGCCAATAACAATTATAGATAATGAAAGACAAAATAATAATTATTTTTCTGGTGCTTCTTTCAGATACCGAAGAATATGACTGACAGTCTCTTAATGAGGCTTACGAGGAGCGTGCATAAATTGACTAACCACACGAATAGTACAAGTAATATTAGGGCTTATAACTATAAGATAAATCAACTTACCTATATCATCAAAAGCTTCACCACTCTTAGCATCTAACTTAGTTGTAGAGTTCGTAGGAGTATTAGTTGGACGTGCGCCAAGATTCTTAGTTTCAAATAATAATCTAGTATATTCTTTCAGTGTTGTGAAAAGCGAGCCTAGGCAAAAAGTGAAGCAAAGTGAGCCTTGGTCGCCTTGAACATCCAAGGCGAAATGAGGTTAAGTAAAGCGAGGAAAAAGCAAACTTAGACGAGAAAAAAAAACGAGCTTAGGCGACGAAGCGAAGTAGCGAGCCAGGCGAGAAAAACGAACACCTAACTGAAGTTTTTTTATTTTCTCCTCCTCCTCCCCTCTCCTCCTCATTCTTTTTTAACATTAACCAAACCCTAACAGAGATGATGTTATATGTGTATATGTATAAAATAAATTGATTGATTTATGTAACAATATCATATGACAATCTGTCTTATTATGATTAGATAATGTTGAATGCTTTGTTTTGATGTGAATGCTCTTATTAATCAATTTACTTGGTTAATCAAATTGAGTAATTAATTTGTTACATGCTCTATTTGATTAATCAATTTGTGAGTACTTTATTTAGTGGTGATATTAATCAATCACGGTGGAAGTTGAACCCACATTTGCTAACTTTACATTTAGATGATGTGATTACGTCAATTGATTATTTTTAGAATACAATAATGTTCAATATTTAATATCTTGTCTATTTAAAATATGTTGATGTTTAGTATTTTGATTGCATTTAAATATTTTATATTTGTAAAGTTAAAACTTGAATATTTGGGAGTAATTAAAATATGAAACTAAAATATTTGCTTTATTTTTATATTGTTCGCTCTGCTTCAATGAAGCGCTCGCTTCGCTTCTCGCCTAGGCCCTCAGGAGACCGGTTTGCTTTGATTCGCTTTACGTCTTAAATAACATTGTATTCTTTTGTTAGCATAAACTAATACCTTCTTTCGATTGAGCAACTTTAATTTCAAGAAAATACCGAAGAATACCTAAATCTTTGATATGAAACTACTTTCTCAGGACCTTAAATTAGGCAATACCATCATAGTCATAATCGCTAATGATGATGTCATCAACATACACAATAAGAATAATAACACTTGTGAAAGAATGACTACAAACCATGATCTGAAGTAGAACACTAAAAACCATGATGTAGTATAACAGTACTAAACTTATCAAAATAAACATGTGGTGATTGTTTCAGGCCATAAAATACTTTCTTCAAACGATACACTAATTGTCCCTTAACAGATACAACATAACTTGGAGGTTGTATCATGTATGCCTCCTATTATAGGTCTCCATGTAAAAATGTATTTTTGATGTTGAGTTGATATAAAGTTCAATCACAAATCACTGCAATAGAAATAAAAATTTTAGTAGAGTTAAGACGGACAGACAATGAGAGAGAAAGCTTCACTATAATGCACACAATATAACCTTTGGTAACCAGATGGGTCTTCATACGCTCAACTGAACTATTTGGATGATACTTCATAGTGTAGACTTAACGACAATTGATAGGTTGTTTATTAGAAGGAAAACTAGTAAGGGGGCTTTCATTTTTTCATCCATAACCAGTTGTCAACAAGGAGATGCCAATGCCTATTTCAAATAACTAGAAATAAATATTGAACATAAATTCGATGTAGAACAACGAAAGGATGGTGAAAATTGATGCAAAGAAATAACATTAGAAATGAGATGCTTTGCACAATTATGAGTACCTTTTCCCAATGCAAAAGACAAATTAGAAGATGATGAACTTGCTGACGACATAGGGTGCCGAACCTTAATAGAATTAAGTGATGGCTGTGGAACTGGAACATATGGAACAACTTATCTTAGAGTGATGATAAATCTGCAAGGGAGGAGTATGACTCGATGAGGAAGAAGATACACAAGCTTGTACAATAATAGGCAACAAGATCTTCACCTAAAGAATAAATCTAGGGAAAGTGTATCGCCGAACACAGAAAAGAAGGAAGGTGACTCAAAAAGTAACATCAACACTGACATAGTACCGACAAGAAAAAGGTCGTAGCAGTGATAATCTTTCTGAGTACGAGAATTTTCCCAAAAGACACTTAACTGACTGAGACAAAAGTTTATCCCAACTGAAACCAAGAAAATAAACAAATACAATATAACCAACAACACGAGTAATGAAATCAAATGATAATGTATCAAGGATAAAACAACAAGGAGATTTGTTGTCCAAAATGATGGAGGACATACGATTAATAAGATAAACTAAAATAAGAACAACATCAGCTTAATATGATTTTGGCACATACATGTTAAACATTAAGGTACGGGCAACATCTAATAAATGGAGGTGACCTCCTCATCTGGACCTGGACATGTTTAAATATTTGAATGAAAGGAGGAGGAAAAGGAATTGTCCTGGGATATCAAGGCCCCTCCCTCTCCCCCACAAAAAAAAAAAAAAACAAAAAAAACCAAACTCTCCTTAATAATGTGAAAGCTTGATTCTTTTGGAGCCAACTTTGGAAATTTC
Source organism: Ilex paraguariensis (assembly GCA_963454935.2). Classification (NCBI taxonomy): domain Eukaryota; kingdom Viridiplantae; phylum Streptophyta; class Magnoliopsida; order Aquifoliales; family Aquifoliaceae; genus Ilex; species Ilex paraguariensis. The sequence continues at coordinate 28,154 of CAUOFW020003042.1, read as the reverse complement.
GTTGGTAATATAGGTAGATGTGTCTTACCAACAAAAGTCCATTTTTTTTTCCCATGCTTGTTGTTAGATGAGTAAGTGAATTGATAAGAGAATAGTTGATTTTCAGTGAGTTAGCAAGTAGTTTGGATTTTGGAACTCCAACTATTTGGAATAACAGACTCATTGTGAGAATATATAGAATCTTGGTTCTATTAGATTGATGCATTCAGGAATCTGATTGGCCGCCTTGGTAAAAGAAGTGTTTGATTTAGCGATTTTCTCAGGTATGAGAGCATCCTTGCTCTCTCTCTCTCTCTCTCTCTCTCTCTCTGGCTAAAGGAGCACGGGCACTTTCAAGAAGCTAATGTGTTTGGACACGTTCCAGACAACCCGGACATTTGTCTGTGTCCATAGTCAAGAAATAAAAGATCTTAATTTCAGAAATGCGTCCACACTCCTTGCACAGTTTGTTCAACTTTTTTTAGGTCGTATCTATGACGTAAAAAAAAACATGTGGGCTGTGGCCGAAACTCCTTGGACATTTGCTAATATATGATTACCAAAATTTCAAAATTTGGCATATAACTATTGTATACCATGATAACAATGTATAATTGTTAATTCTAATCATGTGAAATTTCAGTTAAAATTCACTGAAAACTACAGAAGGCTTTTAAATGTTTGAATGAACAAGAGGCTTAGAAAGGATGTAGATGTATTGTAACGGCGTATTCTTGTTAGGACTTTTCTATGGTCTATAACTTTAAAAACTCATTGTACATTGTCAACTTTCTATGAAATGAAAGTCTTTGTTTCTTATCAACCAAAAAACTCATGTTGGAATGCTTAAACTAAAACATACTTATCATAAAACAATGACTGTTTTTACAATGTGAAAATTACAAATTTAGGTGAACTATGTAATTCAGTATATACACTTGTGTGGGTCGTGTCCTGGCAGTGTTCTTGTCTCTTTTTTGTTTTATTTTTTTTCTGTAAAAGATTTCTCGTATTGACGTGTCTGTGATGTGTCACGTTTGTATACTGTGCCCTTTAAAGTTCATAGCTTACTGGAGGTGACCTCCTCATCTGAACCTGTACATTCTTTTCTTCTGCTACAATTTTGGCTCACGTATGAAACCTCTGCCCTTGCAAAGTTTCCAAACACATATTGGGACTAATTTGCCTTGGGGAAACATGCAAAATATTCAATAAAGTTGCATTATCAAGTTTTTTTGACATTTTTCTATCCGTTTTCGTAATGGGTATTTGACATGATATTTTCTGAGTTAATCTTTTGTTTGGTTTGATTGACAAAGTTCTATATATTTAGTCTTTCTTATAAAGTAGACTTCTAATTTTCAGCAAGTTGTGGTTGGCACTTAACCATGTCTGAAGTCAGTTGTTTCTTGTTTAATCAGGTGAACTGTCTAGAAGATTGGGCTTCCTTGGACAAAGACCATTCTATGTCTTTGCTTGGAGCAATTGAAGCATTGAAGGCTAGCACTCTTCGTCTTCCGGTTGTCGGAGGAGCAATTGTATGTGCCTGGGGTATTTTTTGCATTCTGTTAACTTGCCAGCTCTATCCCAGTGTTCAACACATTACCATCATGAAGCTTGACAAAGTCAACATTGCTCTTAATTTTAACAGGGTGATATTCAAAGCTTGAAGGATGCTGTACGCTCAGCTGTTGATGTGATGCAAGCAATGGCTTCCTCGACATGTTCGACTTTGTCAAAGGTACTCTCATTTCCTAGTTTGAAATTTCATGCTTCTCCTTGAATGCGGTTATTGTTGTCTCAATAATGATGTTTGTCCATGTCATACAACAGCTGTTTTATCTAATTAGCATTATTGTATAGCATAGATTTGAAAAATCAAAATTTTGAGCTATTTATGATTTGGAGACTTCAAAACTTTTTATGTTTTGTGTTATGATTTAGAGACTTAGAGACTCCTTGAATGTGGATGAAGACATGTAAGGAAACAAGTGGAGTTTGTGTGATTCAGATAGCGTTAAAAAAAAAAGGTTCTTTGTTTTGACCGAGCATGTACAACACACAACCATTACATACGGGATTTTGGGTGATTCATTTAGCATTATGAAATCACATAAATTTTACATATTAAGTTTTATTAGTATAATTGAGTTTTTGTTGGCTACGACATGAGGTGATCACAATTCCTAAATTAATATGATTCTCTACAGATAAGTTTTTTATTCAAAAATATAGAATTTGTCGAGATATTAAAAAAACTGTCCACAGTGCAGGATGGAGGCAATGAACATCTTCACAGCACCCAAAACAGAAACAGAAACAAAAACAAAAAAAAAGGAGAAGAAACTACCACATATGAACATCTGCAGCCAAAGAAAAGTAAAGGACTTGCTCCACCTTGAAAGTCCAAAAAGCAAACCTTTAGGCAGGCATGTCACTCCCTTGTTAACACTTACACCTGTGGTAGCTTGGAACATATACAGACCACAATTTTTGCCAACTGATGTGACTAAAATATAAAATTCCTATTTGTGTAACGTCATGAAGCAAGGTTAGAACAGCTCGTTTGGGTTTTGAAACGATGGTGGAATTTGCATTGTGAGGAGGATACCAATAGCCAAGTCTAATGCTTTGTGTTTCTAGTCATGCATTTAGGTATTCTAGGTTACATATGGTATTTGGGGCAATTCATCATAGAACCCGAGGTTGAGAATAAAGTTTGTGAAACAAATGCACTGAGCCCTAGACCACTGTTAAATGGATGTGGACATGCATGTCGGCTGCATGTGTTTATTCAAATATGAGTCATCTAGTTCCTTGATCATCAAAACCCGGGGACGCAATCATATTATCTTGATCCATATTACTAGCATAAAGTGATGTTTCTATTTTGAAATGGTTATTTTTAGCTCTATGTGATCCATGTGATAACGGAACACACTTATAAGGCATCCTTAAACAATTCTGAAGTACCAAGACGAGTGAATAAAGGTGCCCAAGCATAGACATTTAATTCGCAGACTGTTTGGTATCCATTGAAATTTAAGTAGTGAATTAAATCAAACTGTTTGATAAATACACAGAGCTAACATCTGAAAATAAACTATTTTTTTAGTTTTACCCTTTTCATTCTTTATTTTGAAAATATTTATAAAATACACATTTACCTAATAAAAAATCATGATATATCACTATAAGAATTTATAACATAATTTAGTACTATACAAAGAAAGAATTGAATTAGAAAAAATTGAACAATAACACATTCAAAAAACATGCATAAAATATTTGAACAAATCTGATCCACAAAAAAAAAAAAATTAAACAAATAAATTGTTAACCAAACAAATAATATAATAATAACAAATTAAATAACAGAATAATCGAACCAAAATTAAAAAGATTGAACAAATTATAAATAAAATAATAAATATTTTTAGGTGCCCTAATTAATCATTGTGGGTGTATGTGTGTGATTCAGTTTGTGTGTGCAGTATGTGTGATTATTTGTGTGTGTGTGTGTGTGTGTGACTAGTAGAAGAGGATGAAGAAATGATTGTGAAACACTTTAGGGTAAAATTGTTATATTGAAAAAATTATAAAAGATGCTACTCTTGAGTGCTTTTAGCTTTCAGAATTAAATAAGAGATTTCTTGCATAATATTTTAGCTTATTTTTAAGGAGCACTTAACATATTAAGAAATTTTAATTTTAGTTATCAAACCTGCTTAATTAATAAGTGTCGAATACATTCATTTTAAGTACTGAATTTGATTTAACAAACACACCCTGAGATATCTATTTGTTACAGTTCTTAATGTATTGACAGTGGGTTTATAGCTGTGTCCTCCAGTATATTGGACACTTACATATTCTGCCCGTTGCAACTGATTCACATCTGCCACGAGTGCTCTTCACTTGCAGAAGTGTGTTGAGCATAGTCTTGTGTGACATGCACTGTATTGCATTAGAACACATGCAATTGCAAAATGATTGAAAGTGGGGGCATAACGAGCCAATGATATACTTGTTTCTCTATCAGTTGACAATTCAAATCTAAAGGGATGTGCTTCAGAGATTTTGAAGAATGAACAAGATTTTACTGAAGACTTTTTCACTGACATCATCTGATTTTCTAGATAATGTTTTAGTTTGATAAATGTGGACAATACTTACAAATGACTAGTGCGTGACGATATGTTATCATGGATGTAAATTCATCCTTAAAACTGCTATCCGGTAATTTGTCATTATTGCCAGAGATTTCTCATAAATCTTGGGCTGCCAAATTTGAGTTTCTTTTTCAGTTGTCATGCAACATAGATGGAAATTCGTGATCTAATTCTTCTCTGTCTGAGGAAAACAATTATTAATCTGTTATTTTTGCAGTCTTAGCTTTTGCTTCAATAGAAAGGATGGAGAAAACATATTTGAGAAAGATAATTAAACTTTCACCAGAGCCCACATTTTGGCTCATTAGTTAAAGAGAAGTCTGACCCGATTCAGGTTTTTTTTATCCAGGTGGAGGAAGTGAATTCTTTGGTGACCGAACTTGCTAAAGTCACTACAACAGAGCAGACTTTGCTTGAACAATGCAAAGATTTTCTGTCCATGTTAGCAGCCATGCAGGTAAATGCAGCCATCTGTTCTACTCTTCCAAACTTTTTGCCATTGAATTTACTGAAAATAATTTCCTTTTTTATACTATTTAACAGATTAAGAACTGTAGCTTGAGAACACATATATTACAAAATCATCGTGTCAACTGCCTGACAACAAGTGTGTAGAACTGACTTCATTCGACAATCTACTGTGAATGCTAACGTTACACAGATCTTCTCAACCTAACGGAGGTAGCACTGGGGGTTAATAAGAACTGATAAAATGGATGGTTTGGGCTTCTCATTTGGCATGTTGGAAACCATGAGGTCTTCCCTGAAATGTATTTTGTGCATCTTTGTATCCAAAGATCACAAGTGTTGGCCTTTTTCCTCTTCACTGATTGGCTGTATACACTTTTATTTTTTTCCTTTGTTCAAGGAAAAAGAAAACCTGATGTATATATGTAGTTCGAATTACTGGTGTCCAGCAGTTCCCGGAAAAATTCTTTTGTTTCACCATCTGAAGTTGCTGGTATTCTGATTGATTATCGTTGTAATTGATGGCATGCCTAGAGTGACCCAAGAATCTGAATCATGTGTTCTAATTTCGAATGATTAGGTGAAATGGAATTCTCCCGCCCCCACACCTGCCCCCGCCCCCGCCCCCGCCCCCGCGCGCACACACACGTGCGCATAGATCATTGGTGGATTTAGCTTTTGAAGTACTTCTGCATGTTGCATGGCTGAATCCAACCACGGGTGGCAGCATTGGTTCGGTTCGGTTTTCATGTTGTGATAAACCTCGTGTCTTTCTTTGTCAGATGACAAACTAATTCTACTTGCACAAAAGCCCGGACTAGGTTCGGTTTGGGCCAATGTTGTTTCTATGGGTAGGGCTTGGGCCAAATTTTAGCCCATTATCTGAAATGGCCCAAAATATTCTCTAAGAGGTATATCGTTTTCAATTAAATTAAATTTGATAGGTTTAAAAATTAGCCCGACAGGATATCACCATTTTACAGAGATAACAAATGACGTGATGGTAACATTCGCTTACGAAATTAATAAAACTTTGCACTCAGATATTTATTAAATTCCTAGGAGGATTGATTGAGAATAGCTAAAAACTAACAATAACCCGTACCCGAAGACATTTTTTAATACTAAAAATTAAACATTAATCGTGTTATATTTATATTTTAAATAGTAATTTATTTTTTTAGTTATATATAATTTAATGTATAGATTAGTTGGGTGATTTGACATTGGTGAGTGTATTTGTTGAATTGTCTGATATTGAAGGTCGTACAGATAAGATGATTTTTTTAATAAAAAAAAAATTGAGAGCTGAATTTTATATTATTAGATCAAAATAAATAAAAAATAAATTAATTTTAATAATCATTCTTTTTTATAAATTAAAAATTCAATTTTTTTTACTAAAATATTTTGTGGTTTACGCTATTCCAAAATATGAAAGCAATTTGAACAATAAAAGAATAACAGACAACAAACAGGTCACGTTCGACCTTCCGGAACAAGCGGGAAAGGAGGGAACAGCACAGGCCGCCACTAACATGCACTGTTGGTTGAGACCATACGCAGCGTTTCATTTTCGCCTGACAATTTTGTCACGTCCATCTACCACAACACCATCTCGGTATTCTTGCTATTGTGAGCCGCCTTATCGTACAGTGCCCCCCACTGGTCTTAAGAAAGTCAACAATCTCATGCGCCTAGTAACTCGCCCCCTGCTATGTTTGTTTTTGACTAATGGGTGGGTCCCATTCTCATTTTTTTTACCTCCAATTTTTTTATCAGTTAAAATAGAGACACTGGTAAAATTTTTATATTTAATTCTTTTTTTTAAAAGGGTTATAGGTGGTTATTTTAGAAAAAATAAAATATATTACAAATATTTTATAAATATAGAAAATGACATCTGTGTGGTAATAAGGACGAATTCTAAATTCAAACGTCATGAGTAAGGAGCGAGACATGAAAGATTTATCTCTCATAAATACCCTAGTACCGACATAAATGACTTGTCTTTAAACGAATTAAAAAAAGATTAATTGAAGTGTGCATAAGTTGATCGGGTCACTTCTGACCGTTAAATCAAAAAAAATAATAAAAAAAAAGAATAAGAAAAAATTAAAATAAATAAATATAAGTGATTATATTTGTACCGATTATTGTTTAAAACTTAAATACTAACCACCAGAATCCGAACACATATAAAACTTTCCCTTGATAAACAAGGGTGCTACCTGATCAATTCAAACAAGTGGATGGGTTGCAACTTGCAAATGACCAACTTTGTTTCAATATCAAAAGACCCTTTACCTAAGCGAAGGGCATGATGGAAAAGCAGAGAGGGTGAGAGGAGATGAGACGGAGGGAGGAGGTGGTGGAAGATGATGAATAAAAGTGGAGTGGGTCCGACTCTCCACAGCAAATGCATATGCAGCGACACACAGCAGTTGGAGGGCATAAAAAATGGACCCTACCACACCCCCAATTTAAAGAAGAAAATGGACGGACTCAATTGATCATTTGCTACTTTGGGGGATTCAAAGACCATCCAAAAACTATGAGCAATTGATGCTGATGGCTTTGTAATGTGCAATTTGATGAATGGATAACGCAATATGTTGGACCCACCACAGAGTATGTGGTCCCCACCTCCTCTCGATCATTCGCACACAAACAAATTGATAATTTATATTTTATACCCATAAAGTTTATACTTACATTTTTTTGATCCCTTTCCTAGCCAAAATTTATTTTCTTCGTCGAATTGCGTCCTACGTTACCACTTTACCGGTAAAGAAAAAGTTCTTGACTAATTCAGAAAATAAAATATATAAGCTTTTTTCGCTTTTTCGTCAAGCTAGAATTCTAGAGAAATCCCTTTCAATTTCCACTAATTCCCTTCTTATTGCATTATGTCCAAGGTTGACGATAGCAATAGAGCACTGTTTGTGACAACTGTTATTAAGAAAATACCCAAGGATCGAGTGACTGAACTTGATGGTCAAGTTGACCGTTTGGGTGAATAAGTGTAGACTATGATAGACAGGTAAGAGAATTAGAAATTATTAATCACCAACACTCGCTAATGAATACGGTGTCTTCCTAGTAAAGAAGAGCCGTTTTCATTGGCCTCAATGATTCTTGTAGTGATGTCCAAAAGGTGATGGATTGAAAATTTTAATCGACTCTTTTATTTATATCTATTAATTTGTTCCAACATAAAGAAATCACATGACTTGTCCGTAAGAGTACATTTGTCCAGGAAAAATTTCCTATTTTTTTTTTTTGAGTTGGTATCTTCTTTTTTTAAAAATTAGATGAACTAAATTAAGGTTTTGTAGCATATGTTGTTACAAAGGCCTTTCGTCACAATAAATTAATTAATTAGGATGCAATAATTAAATTAAAAATTCAATCAAAACTTCAAGGATTTGATTTTTGCAACAAATAAAAATTTTAAGGACTAAATAAAAATTAAATGCATACGTGAAGGGTAATCCCAAAAAAACAAAAAAAAAACAAATTTCAAGTATAGACCACAACAATAATTGGTAACAAAGTTTTGTTTATTTCAGGAACATCTTGTAAGTGTAGCCACAACATATATATATATATATATATATATATATATATATATATATATATATATATATATATATATATATATAAAATAGCATAGAAAGGGGTGCCATCTTTAAACCTGCCATTTCTCTCACAACAGCATAGAAACTATAAAATTTTAGTGATGAATAATAGCTTACATTTAACGGTAAGTATATGTTGCTAGTTCAAGAACTTAGAGCAAGCATAGACAAATCACGTGATTGTCACGTGACCATTCATATCATGTGTCGTCGTTTGTTCTATTGTTATAAGATCATTCACATCATGTGTCTTCGTTTGTTCTATTGTCATATGACCATTCACATGATGTATCGTCATTTGTCCTAAGATTGATAAGAAAGTGTCATTTTCATTTTTATTATAGGGAGTTTAAATTTGTGCCGATTACACTTTCAAGCTCAGTGATTGACCGACTATTTCCTCAAGTTCAACGGCTGGCCGACTATTCCCTCAAATTCAACGGTCGGCCTCATTTGCTTGAAATAAATGAGAACATGTCCCTAAAAAGTGTGAAAACAATTAAACTTGAGACTTTTAAATTATAAAAAGTTAGCCTAAGCTCAACCATTAAACCATCATAAAAGTTTATAAAATATTTATATAATAAAATAGCTTATAATTTAAATATCAAAAAATAAACAAAATAATTTTTGTTATTCGCGGTTGAAATCGCTTTAAATTTTATTTTAAAATTAATCTAACGATTAATATTAAAACTCTAAATTAAATAGAAAAAAATAAGACTTTAAGGATGTGTTTGAAATAATTTTTTAAAAGTGTTTATAATAATTATTTCTCATAAGTATTTTAAAAAAAAAATATTGTTTTGAACTGTTCCATCACTATTTCTACCATCACCACCACCGCCACCGCCAGAGCCATCGTCACTATCACCCCCACCTCCACCTGCACTGTCGTCACCACCATCGTCGTCGCTATCGCTGTTATCATCACCACCACCATCGTCACCACCCCCCTCCACCATTATCGTCAACACCACCACCACTATCACCATCGCCGTCATCACCACCACCATCACTACTGCCCATTATCTCTCATCTTCACTATAAATCAATGTTTTAAATTCTTTTATTTCTTCTTTATGTTTGTAATTTAATTTTAAATATGAATATAAATATATTTATTATTTATTATTTTTTATTACTATGTGCCTTCGGACTCAGACGATAACTTGTATTTAATATGAAAATTCACCTATAACCTAATAACTGCAATTATGATATCCCAAATTTTGTGTTTATCATTGCTCTAAATTTTGATGGAAGCAACTGGAAAAAGAGCAGGGATACTAGGAGAATTAATCTTTTATTCGAAGTCACCATGACATAGAAAAAGAGGAGACAATAAAAAAGTGAGAAGTGGTTCCACCACCCCGGAAACCACCAAAAACTCGCCGGTTTTCTCACCGGAAAATATCCAAAGTTCAAAAATTCCAAAAGAAAATTGTTAACAGTTTGAACTGTAGTTGATGCTCGTTCAGGTAGCCGGCAAAACTTGTGTCAGCCTCTCTCCCACTCTCTGTCTCTCTTAAAGGAACAGTCTCAGGAGCTTGGTTTCACGTCCTTCCGACGAACTTTGATGATTTGTTGAACCACTCTCCAAAGTCGTCGTTTCAGATTCCTCCGAATTCCTCGAAGGTGTCGCAGGTCTCCGCTTCTCCGTCCGACGTTTCACCCTCCCACCGGAAGTCATTCTCATCGGAAAACCAGAAGTCAGACCAAGATCAAGATCATTAGATTGCAATCTACAATTCAGGTCTTGCGATATGAAATTGTTGACGTCTTTAGCCTCCTCCAACACATCCTCAGAGTTCGGCGTCAAATCCCCAAAGGAAAACTCCGGCAGCGCACGTATCACCCCGCCGCGGAGCACGGTCTCCACCGCCGACTGGCACACATGCCAGTTCCCAGTCCATAGCAGTCCCACCGCTCCGTTCACCGGATTCACCGTCCGTCCACATGCTTCAAACAATAAAGACTGAAACAAAGCTGTACATACACACAAACCCAAGTCTCATCAGAACCAAATCAAACCATAATCAATGAAAACAAACATACCCACAAAACACTCTCTCTCTCAATAGTTTTATGAAACCATAATCAATGAAAACAAATTAACTCACCCAGAACACATTCTCTCTCTCTCTCTCTCACACACACACATATGTATATACCTGGCCTTTGAGACTCGGGGACGGCGGAGAGAAATGACATAAGACCAGCACGGCCAAAGAACTTGGCAACGAAGATGGTGGCGTTGGCTTGGGCTTGAGGGTTATCTACACCTTGAAGACTCTGTCTCAATATGCAATTCTCATTGCAACCTTTTCGAAGAACTCGACACCCATTACAACTCATTTCCGGCACATAAAATTAGTTCAAACTCCGGGAATATTTGACTACAAAAATCAGTGTGAAGTTTCTTGAAACCCAAGAAATAATGAAAAAGGGTTGAACTTGGCTACCAAAATCACTCAGAAATTTCTTAGAACTCAAGAAATAATGAAAGGGGTTGGAGTTCAGGGGAGGTTCTTGAAGGGAGGGGAGAGAGGGAGAGAAATATATATAGAGGCGAGGGGGAGTGAGAATTATTAGTGGGGGTGGTGAAACTAACCATGGTTAGATAAATTAACCATTTTGAAGAGATTTTTGTTTTGTGTGGTCTGTGTTTAGTGGGAGATGGCATTGGAGTTGGAGTCTAGAATTTGTGTGGAGGGGTTGTAATTAACCGTTGTATGTATGTATGTATGTATGTATGTAAGTATGTATGTATGTAGGGTTTGGTTTGGTTTGGGGGTTCCAAAGTGTTTGGCAAGAAGCGGCTCCGTGTCTCCGCGAATAGGCGGCGGTTCCTCCACCGTTGGATTCTTTTTGTTGGGAATGGGAGGTCCTTTTTCATTGCCGCCCATTGTATTGGGACCAGTTTTCTTTTCAAGCGCGTAAATTACACGTTGGGCCACACACACATCCATGGCACTGCGACCATCATACACCTACTTTCGAGGTTGTGTTTAGTTATGGTCAACTGGCTTGCAGGGTCCCGTTTAGATCAATTTTTCTTAATTCTCATGAAGTCTAATTTGATTCACGGAAGCTATCATTGACGACTCTGTAATGCGAGAATTAGACTATGATTCGAGTCGATTTTTTTGGAATACTTATGATTTTTTTGCCAAGTAGATTCTTATGATGGGCTACTTTCGTGAGTTCAAATTGTCATGATCAAATCGGAACAAAGATTCTACTTCGATTACTTCTTCAAACTTTTTTTGTGATTCAAAAAATAAAAATTGTATTTAAATTTAATCTATTTGACAATGTTAGGTTGGTGATTCAAAAAAAAATTAGAAATGGATTGACTATTAAGAAATAAAATTCATATAATAATAAAAATATATTTTCATTACCATGAAATTTCCATTTTGTTAGATTAATCAACAATCTCAAAAGAGAGATGGTAATTATTCATGACCATCCACCACCGTTAGTACACTTAAAACACTGTCGCCATCACATCTACTACCATTACTCGGTTGTCAAGATTAAAATCAGGATCTTGGGCCTGATCTGGGTCCTCAAGTTTGGTCTTTGGACCCTCAAATCGTGATTCGGGTTAGATTAAGAAAAATCAAATAATGAAGTCTGAGAGGATAGAAGAGAAGTGCAATCAATCCCTCCGATATGGTGGTTTTGGGTTGGACCCTCGTTACTGTCCACTAAATTAAACTAATATGCGTGTGAAGCAGTTAATAATATTTTTTAAAATTTTAAAGGATAGTTCAAATGGTAGCAGAGACGAATTGTAAACTCAAACGTCCTGAATTCAAATTTTGACAATTCTTTAGTGTCAGCTCACGAGGGATAAACTATTATAGCGTAAATAATCTGTTTTTAATCAAATTGAAGAGGACTAGTCAAAGTGCATTCAAATTTTTTCAGACACCCCTAACCATTGAATAAAAAAAAAATAGTACTTATCCAAGAATATACATAAATAGTCCAATTCAATCTTGGATAGATATATCCACATATAGAATAAGTCTCTAAAACTAACTCCAACACGCAATTTTAAAGAGTTTTCTTTGCTATCTTTTAGTGTTTGTTGAAGACCTTTTATACATTTGAAAACCTAGTCGAAGAAAACAAATAGGGTTAAAGAAAGTTCAAACAACATCAAGAGCTTTAGATTATTTCTTTATATTGTTCTCAAATGTCCTTTCAAGACCATCTAAAGCTCTTCTTCTTTCATGATTACGTTTAGGTAAGGTTTCTTTCATTTTTGCTCTTATGGGAAACATGAGTCATACTTTCACTTACATCATTAAAAAAAAAAAAAAACTTCCCAAACTGAATTTTTTTAGTTGGTTCATCTATATTGTTTATTGTAAACAAGTTTCCTTCTACTTCATGTCTATAGATAAAGGATAAAGTTATTCAGAAATTTGGAGTTTCAATTTCAACTCCAAAATCTTTGATTTCTGACATTGGTGCATTTGAGTTTGTTAAGCGCTTTTGCGTCAAGGGTGGGTAGACGTGTGGATTTCTTTATCTTCCATATCTGCTCGCTTTGTGCTTGCTTACCATCATCCATATTGTTTTCATCAATTTTAGTAATTAATTCCAAATATAATGATAAGTAACTATTAACTAAAATAATGAAAAAAAATGATAAACACCATAAAATAAGACAACTATGAACATGACACATTGTTTTTTTTTTGGTTCATAAGTGGAGGTAGGATACAACTCCGTTCACTCCTATGTTCCTAGCTCCAATTTGACTTTAGTTGCGAACTCATAACTACTAGTTCTCTTAAGACATAAACTTATTCATAATAATGTCAGCGCATCGGGATTGTGGTTTATAATTGATTCAGAATAGGCCCTCCATCCACCTATTATTTAACTACCATTTGCTTAGCTAAACAATAGCAACTGCATTGTCTTACTTGGTTAGAAGTACAAGAAGGTGCGCAGCTTGTTAGGAATTACTGTAATGGGGCATAATAATAATTCCGAAACATTTGCAATTTAAGTTTTAAAGGTGAATAATTTTATAATCGAACAATTATCGATCATATAAATATACAAGACTCTATTTATTACGGCATTTGGAAGAAGTGTTCGGAAGTCTCACCCCCAACCCACGACATATTTGGGTGAATGAACGCTCATCAAGGGAAATTAAATATGCTGCCATCCTCATGCATGACATGATTGGAACATAAAGAAGTGTCGATGACATCCATTTATGTCATGCATGGTGAGCATTTATTTAAAAACAGAAGCAAGAGGAGGATGGATAATACAAACGGGTTATACATGCTATAAACCACTATTACACACTACTTTAACATAGTACGAACTTGATTAACACACAATTATCTATGGTATATAGATTGAGTTAATTTTGACATGATACAGTTTACACACATGGCCATCCCTAACTGTCATACCTACATGTGGTATAAACGTGTGAAAAAACGCGTTATCCCCAAGGATTAGAACAAGGTTTAAGATGAGGATGAATAAGATTCATTGAAGTTATAGTCTTGACTGTGCAAGTCTATGTTAATTAATCCCATTCATGACGTCTTTGTCTGATATGTACCACGAAACATACATCCAACATAGTAAAGTCGAGTGTTAATTCCAATACTTAAACAACGTTTGTGGAAAAATGGGTTCCCAGTTCGTGGAGTTTTGGGTTTATTTAACAGAAAACTGTTGGCTGCTTCTTCCATATAAAACACGGTTCAACTATAATACTAAAAAATTATTTTTCGAAATCATACGTTTGTCATTTTTGAATAAAAATGTGACACAATTTAAAGTTACATTGTTTTATATCACAACCAGTTGTTACAAATGAATCGAAGTATCAAATAAGATCTAGAGCTGAAAATTCTTTTCAGTATAGCACTGAAATTTTTTTAAGATACTGTAGGAGATATATTCGCGCGTTCGGAATGTCCTCCCCCTATCGAAGGATTTTGACTGACCTGGCGTAAGCCTACGCTTTGTGCCAGTAGCCTTTATCTCTCGGTCTCCGCAGGCACGCTTGTCCCACATCGACGGAGAGTCATCTCCCCCCCTCGCATATAAGTCTTGGCATTATATGGAGGTGGTACCCACTAACCACTTGATCAAGCGTGTCCACGGAGACCGAGAGGTAAAGGCTACTGACACAAAACGTACGCTTATACTAGGGAAGCTAAAATCTTTCGGTGGGGGGAGGACATTCTGAACGCGCGAATAAATTTCCTACAAAAAGGTGCATTTTTGTAGGGGATTTATCCGCGCGTTTGGGATGGATCAAGTGCTAGTGGGTATCACCTCCATATAGTGTCAAGGCTTATAAGCGAGGGGGGGAAACGAATCTCCGTGAATGTGGGACAAGCGTGCTTGCGAATACCGAGAGATAAAAGCTACTGGCACGGATAAATTTCTTACAAAAAGGCGCCTATTTGTAGGGAATTTATCCACGCGTTCGGGATGGATCAAAGTGCTAGTGGGTACCATCTCCATATAGTGTCAAGGCTTATAAGTGAGGGAGGGAGACGACTCTCCGTTGATGTGGGACAAGCGTGCCCGCGGATACCGAGAGATAAAGGTTACTGACACAAAGCGTAGGCTTACGCCAAATCAGCCAAAATTCTTCGATGGGAGGAGAACATTCTAAACGAGCGGATAAATCCCCTAAATGTCATACACTAACCCTTTAAATAATAGTATACAAATTGTTAGAAATATATGGAGTGGGCCACTGAGTAAGCTTTTTTTTCTTTTTTTTGGCTGGTTGACCGCTGAGTAAGTTGAGCTGGTGTTGCACAATCCTAAGCTGGATATGGAGGAGGACATGTTGGCTCTATGCTTCACTACATGACAAAGTTTGAAGAGTGTCCTTCGATGGAATATAGAGGCAACTTATATTTTGCATTTACTAGAGAGCCACTTGGACTATTTCAAAGATATACAAGTGTCTCTTGGGTTGTGATCGGTTCTTCTATAATATTTTACGAATAATGTTATTTAAACATAAAAATTTAACCTAATTTACTGAATAATGATGTGATTTTATAAAAATCATTTGATCAACATCAAATTTCAATGTTTAATTGGTCCTACAGTCAATCTAAATGTCACAATGAATTAGGTCAACAAATTATATTAGTAAATTAGATCCAATAACTTTGCTCATATTTTATTATCGAGTCTTGTACACTATCATTTGAGATTGTAAAATAGTCAGATAAAGATAGATGACTCACTAAGAATAAAAACGAAGAACAAAAGTGTTGGGGAGATCTGAATTTGTGTGAGAGATGTGAGATGAGATAATTATAGAGAATTATGGGTAGTTAAAGAGTGTTTCTAGGTATTTTACATGCTTGTGGACACCAACCTTTATACTCTCCCTTTATAATAAGCTAGATTTTTAGACGAATCTAGGTTCGTTTGGAGCAATGTTCTTTGAGAACACTTTGAACCAACTATAACACAACATGACATAAATAATATAAAAAACTCGACATGAACTAATAATTCTTAACTCAACATATAAACATAATACAAAATCAACTGAAAGTACGAGAGATTTGTTTAGTTTAACAGATTTTAGGTCATAATAAAGTTCACCTAGTAATCTAATTAATAAACAAATTATGTATAATTTGGACCAAATTTAATACAGAATCTATCCGACACAAACACTCGATACGACACAACTCATTCCAAACCCTTGATGAAATAATAGCGCATGGGATGTCCGCCCTCTTTGAGAAAGAACAATTTGTTGACTTGTTGAAAAGCATTGTAACCTCCGATTTGCTAATTGATGAAATTTTTACATTAACTTATTGCCGCATCGCAGTTATGGGGCCTAAAGGGATCATAACCTCTTCCAATAATCAATTACTCTATCTACAAATTTAACCTTAATGCTGAAGATTACTTTTTAAAATTATGGCAAATTGTACTTTGTATTTTAAAAGATTTTAAAATTTTTATTTTATATCTTTAAAGATTAAATTTTTCATATTACACCCTCAATGTATTAAAAGTGTTGTAATGTGATTTTTTTATTAACTTTTCGTTAATTTTTTTGTCAGTGTCAATAGGTTGGTTTTTGATAGAAAAAAAATAATGAAAATTAACAGAAAGACTATATTACAACACTTTTGATACATTAAAGGTATAATGTAAAAATTTTAATCTTTGAGAGTATAAAATAAAAAATTTTAAATTTTTCAAGGGTGTAAAGTGCCAAAAAAACCCTTTAATTTAATATTACAAGGTCATTGGATATGCGGTGACTTGGTGACAAAAACACATAATAACAAGAGTGACGACCATTTTTAAGTTTTTTTTGTTCTTCTGTTGATTAGATTTTCTAGTTGGTTTGTCTTGAAGAACAC
Source organism: Ilex paraguariensis (assembly GCA_963454935.2). Classification (NCBI taxonomy): domain Eukaryota; kingdom Viridiplantae; phylum Streptophyta; class Magnoliopsida; order Aquifoliales; family Aquifoliaceae; genus Ilex; species Ilex paraguariensis. The sequence goes on along the minus strand of CAUOFW020003042.1, from coordinate 11,477 downwards.
TGAGATTTAACTTATTGTGAATGTATTATTATTTATTATATTATAGAAAAATATAAGATATAATAAATAAGAAAATCGATTGCAATGTATTTCTCTTAAAGATTTGCCTACAGATACACTCCCAAAAGACATAATACCCTTTTGTTATTTGCTTATATCGACAAATCATTGTTGATTAGCATTAGGGAACCGTTGATAATAGACGTTGGTTGACGTGGCTTGAATCACTTCTTTGTCTAGTAGATTTTTGACGAGTCCTATCTTACTTTCTTATTCTAATGAGCAAAATTTTGACATCAATAGTTTTAAAGTCCTTGTGTATGCGGAGAGCTGGTGACAGAAGTATCTAACAAGCTTGAGATCAATTCTAAGCTTTGTCAAATTCAAACTTGTACCAAACTAGTGTTTTCATAACTAGGTTATGTTATTGATGGTGCTCGAGAGACAGGAATATGAGAGAGAGAGAGAGAGAGAGAGAGAGAGATTTAAGGTAGTGATGGTGGAAATGTGAATGCTACTTGGGTGTGTTGTGCGAGCTAAACAAATTGACAATAGAAATTGGATAACTCGAGAAATATATTGTAGTTCATCAACTGAAAATTTTGGTTAATCTACTCTAAAGGAGTCTCTTGTTCTGGGGGTTTCTATTACCTTTTGGGGGCAGAAGGCGGTTACAATTTCATCTGCTTTTTTTAAGCTAGGTTTTTCTTTTATATTTCCTCGGTAGAGTGGCCCTCAAGTCATTATGAATAGTCTCTCAATCTATTAGAATATTAGAGGGAATATTAGATTGTTAGAGGACTACTTTCTAGCACTAGTAATCTCTCAAGCATTAAGTGACATAGCACTAGTAATTTTATTCTTAAATAAGATCTAGAGATGGGCATAACTCTTTGTCTCTCTTCCTCTCATGGCCAATGTCATTTCAATTTGTGACTTGTGTCTAGACTGAGGTGACTTATCTTTTTCTGCTGTCAAGTGAAGTCATCTTTTAAGACGACTTTATTCTTGGATTATCAGTTATAAAAGAGGAAATCATTGTAGCACTCTATAGCAGTGTTACGGAACCCAAGACCAAAGTGTTCCTATAGTCGATACCCTTTTGAGTTGTGCAGTTGTTTTCAAATGGGATGGTCTTGGTAGTCTGTTTGGATTCATTTGAAGGTAAGTTGGTGGTTAGAAACGTTTGGTGCTGCACTGTGGCCTACTCAGAGGGTTTTAAGTTGGTTTGGTTCGAGATTTCCTACAAACTGCCTTTAGTATCACACAAATCGGACAAAAATTCACTCTATAAAGTTAAAAAATCTTGAGCTCGAGATACCCTTCAGCTAGGGATCTTACAACCCATATTCAGAAATGGCCTTCATATCTAGCTGGTGTTGGTTAAAAGGGAATGTATACACAGTTCACTTTATTAAGAATAATGCTACAATGACCAAATTTAGAGTGCAAATAATATGACAGTTGATTAACTTTTATTGGTATCCAAATAACATGACACCAATCAAAAAAATCAAAAAAACCTAGCATTACTGCTTTATTAATCTTCGAAAACACTACTTCTTTCCGGGAGGGAACAATTCTTTCATTGCACAGCTTTGGAAGACAAGGATGATGCCAATCCCCCCAACCCAGACTCCGCAATAATGAGTTTATTATCTCGTACATTAGGTACACCCTTCTTCGTCACTCACCAAAATCAATTAGCTGTATTTGACGTAGCTATTCAGTTAGAAGGATAGCTATCTGGGAAAAAAAGGTCAACACTTTGCACAAGAAACTAAATTTTCCTGCAAAACAAGAAATAATTCCAAACTCCTTTCTCCAAACTGTAAGCTTCATTTGCTCGAAGGAAAGATAACCACTAGCTTTTACCATGCTAATGTCATTCATTAAAAGTGAAAAAAAAAACCCAAAAACAAAAACCAAATACCATAAATTCCTTTCCCTACGAAACTGAATGCCTCCCTTTTCTGGAAGGAGTGGATTTAGCTGCTGCTTCTGGATTAGCAGAACCAAGGCTCTCCGATGAATCCGAACCACTATTCTCAATCAGGGCCCTTTTGTTTGACAACAATTTTGAAAAGATTTTCTTTGACATAAGCAACCCTTTCATTTTACCTATTGCAGTGTTGTCAGCATTACTTTTACCACCACTTCTCTCACTCCCTCCTCCATGGCCTAACCTTAAGGCTGCTAACTCACCCCTCAACGCCCTAAGCTCTTCTGCTGTTGCCACAGCATCCCACTCTTCTTCGGTGTTGGTTGTTGCCGATCGTGAGCTCCCATGGGAGCCACTATTAAGATCTTTAATGGCTTTGGGAAGGTCAGGAGTGCTGCTGCCAGATGATGCAGCAGCCCTTACTTGCTCGAAAAAGAGCACCTGCACAACAACTCTCAAGGGGAGTCTCTCATTTTGTACAGCATGCATGCATGCATCAACAGATAACTTCTTGCAGTCCATCAGCCTGCATATCCTCTTCCTCTCACTCTTGCTAATCCCGGGGTGTTCCTGCAGCACAAAGGAAAAAATTGATCAAGAGATGATGTATTAGCAACAATTGCTCAATCATATAAAATTACAGTAACTACAAAACTATCCAGATACCAGTCATTGAATGCAAGTGTAGTAGAAGTTGAAAAATGGTGGGTTACAATTTGTTTCTTGAAGATTTGTTATTCATTCAAAGCTTAATTCACCGCAACTTATGTGAATAACTGCTTCGATAAACAGCAGAGTTCTCATTAAAACAAGTTTCTAGTGCAAAATGCAAATTACAAAACAACATTCCCTCATGCTATATTCTTATATTTTATCATGAAATTATGCAAGCATATACCCCATCAAAACTCCAAATATGAGTGTGCTTATATACAAAGAAAAAAGTGAACTTTGAAGAACTCTTACCTTAAGATACATGTCAATGGCCCGATAAAGTCCATCGTGAGCAGGCCGCGCAAAACCAGACACCATCTCTGCGACATCAGCAAAAGTTGCCAAAGGTAGATTAGGATCTTTTGCAATTTCAGTGAGGTACCCATCAACGAGCTTTGCCACCATCAACTTGGATGCTTCTGATAAAATCCCTGGCCTTCTTATCTCCTGAATCTCACGGCTCTCCTCTAATTCACCTTCGGCATTTTTATCCTGTATCAAAAACACCTCCAGTATTTTCTGGACTATATTAACATCATACACGGTTGTTTCCCCATCCTTTACTTGTATCAAAAAATCATTAACAGAAGCCTCCTCCAATTGCTGCCCTATTTTTTTCACTAGTTCTCCCTTAACCATTTCTCCTGAATCCATGGAAACGGCTGCTTTTAACAACTTGAGCATGAAACCACAAGAGACGCTGCCTTTCTCAGAAGGCAACAGCCACACGATCGTATCCACTATCGAACGAGTCTTCAGGACATCGCCACACTGAATAATACCCTTACTAAATCCTGGCAATCTTCTCAGGGCATAAGCTTTCAAAGCTTTTCCAATCACTTCACTAGAAATTATCCCTTTGTCCTTTATCATTACAATTAACCGTTTGTATAAATCTACTTCAAGCTCACACAAGTCCTCAACCCACCAATCCTTGGGCACCACCCGGCTTTTGATGCTATTCCAGTTAGAATCATTCCCATTTTCCTCTGGTAGCATTTTTTGGCTGTAGGTATAGGACCAGTCCACCTTGGAAACATCAACAGAAGCTCTGGAAGTAATAGAATCAATGCAGTGGCTGACCAACTTCAATTCCTCAGATAAAGGTAATAGTAACTTCGTAGTCTGAAGAACTATGATAGAATCCTTCCAGCTTCGGAAAATACTGAAGTTGAGAAAAACATCCACCTTGTAGATGAGGTTCCCTTTTTCAAGTGTCTCATTCATTCCTAGGTATTCTGCCGCACAACGTGCTGCAATAACGTTGTAAGCATTTAAGGTGACTGTAATGCCATAACAGAACTTGGCACATATTTCGAAGGCAGCAGGACCACCTGGAATGTCATGAATGTGGACTTCGTCTTCATTTCCTTCATTTGTGGTGGCAACCAACTTTTGCAAACGGGCACTCTTGGACAAAAGTGGAAACTGCATAACCAGTTTTATCAGTCCATCAGAATTACACAATGGCTATGCAAAGCCAGGGACAAATTACAATAAATCAGCAACAGATATGAGGCACTCAGCAATTAACTTAAGTTATTTTCTTGTTCGATAACTATTTACTTTAAAACAGAATTTCATCAATGACTTCAGCAAAATGACAAATGGTTTCCAAGACAACAGTACAATATCATACCTTCCTCGGGCATGATTCTACCTTTGACTCATAAGCACTTCAATGGCTTACATATGATCCAGGATGAGCTGCCTATCTCAGATGCTGTCACCTTACATTTTAAGTGACCAGTAGTTTGTGACTCACAAAAACATATCAAGTTCTTAAAAAAGTCTTTGGTCCAATGGTACTCCTTGTCTTGTAAAAACTTTGCTTTCTTGAGACCAAGGGTTCAAGTCCCCCCTCCCCCTCCCCCTCCCCAAAAAAAAAAATTCTAAAAAAATGGTTACAAAATCAATGTGGTTTGAATAAGCTGAAGCAACGAGTCTAAGCACATCAAGAGATGAAACAAAGCAAGGTACAGGTATAAATGGGTCTGAAAATATGAATTCCAAAATAACACTAGATAGCCACAAGCATCAGGAGGCCAGACATGGCAAAATATTGCTGAAATAATTATTCTAATTACAATGAAAAACACAAGCACACGGTACAAGATCATCATACCTTGTGCAAATAAAACCTCACATCCCCAACTTTAACCACAATGTCGGTTGCCAACTCAGTAGTCACGTACCTGCACATGTAAATTTTCTCTGGTAATATACTATTGGTGGAAATTCAAAGATTATATACATTGAACAATTACAACTGTAAAATACTACATCCTAATCCTTGACAGCCCAGATAGGTAGTTTATTGTCTCAGTTATTTGAGGGAATTTTTTTTTGGTGGATGTTCTTAAAATGCATAACTACTTAAGCTGGTTAAGAGGAGAAAAAGATTAGTGCAATTTCAGTATTCCATATAATGAAGAAGTGAAATAATGGCATCAATGTACTTTACCTTGCACTGCAATACCATTCCGAATCTTTAAATAAAAAGAGCGATTCACGGGAAACTTAAAAACTTTTCCTTTTGTCAATTTCAAGGGCAGGATTTATGAGTAATCTTACTTGCTCATTTAGACATAATCCTTAGAAGTCTAGTGTAGCTATTAATACAAAGAAGTTCGGCTATTGACATACTTAGTCAGCACCACAGTTTAGCATTATTAGTTACCATTAGGTTGTATCTACGGAAAAAAAACCAGCCCTGCAATCTGAAATATTAGCAATTCTCAAGATAATCTCATTATAAGGTAACTAGACATAGTTGTTACACCATCTTGTATGTAATCTTTATTTTTAAGATCACATGTTGGACCCCAGATCCCTCCCTTCAAACACCAAATAATTCTTTGGTACATCCAACATAAAAGATCGTAGACACTATTATCTACATTTACACAAATTCCCTCTTTGAATGAGCAAAACCAATTTATGGAAAGAAATTATCACCCCAAACAAACAAGATTGAGAATTATTGCAGAGCAAATGTTGTACATCTTGTTTGCATACTAAGCCAAATCATACCCTCCCATTAACAAACAATTCTTACAACAGTTAAAGTTCAAGTTAGCAAGCATGACAACAAAAGATGGTATCCAAGGACAAGCCTATTTGTGCAATTAACAGAAAAGGATGGACTCATAACGATGGGACCAACATGAGACAATCTGACCATGCCTTCGTTACAAAGGTATTTCCAAAGAAAATTTCAAAAACACTGATGAGTAATCTGAGTATTCCAACAGTTAAAGTTCATGTTAGCAGGCATGACAACAAAAGATTGTATCCAAGGACAGCCTATTTGTGCAATTAACAGAAAGGAAGGACTCATAACGATGGGACCAACATGAGACAATCTGACCATGCCTTCGCCACAAAGGTATTTCCAAAGAAAATTTCAAAAACACTGATGAGTAATCTGAGCATTCCATAAACCAATAGGCCAACAGTTTCACTCTACCCTCACAAAAACTTAAAAAACCTAAGTATTTCAATCCAAACCCGGCAGATTTCTAATGGCCCCACTCATGCTAAAAGAGGAAAAACTGACAACATCACCTGAAGTATCAAACAGAGAAAATGACAAATTATATCTTGGGCAAGAACATGGACTCGGTTGAACAAACTATGAAGAACCAACCAGGCTACCAAGCCAGCATTCATTTTACTTGAAAGTGTAAAATTTCCTTTTCAGGAAACAAGATGTGCTTAGCAGTACCAGTGGTAACCCAACAAGAACTAACTTAGTTAGTTTGTTACATAATGTTGACATTGTTGCTGCGCATTCTTAAAGGACAGAAAATTTTTTGGTGCCCCAAACAAGCTATACAAAGTTAGAACCCAAATGGCATGCTGGTACAAAGCAGGATTATGCTGATTAAAGTGGAAACATCAATTGCAATAATGCCCAAATTGATCTTATCAGAAGGTTACTAACTAATTTGATTCTAAGAAAGATCTTACCTGACATTATTCCCATCAGTCTGAAACGAATCAGGCTTCGATCCAAGTTTCATGAACTTCATCCTGGCAACTGGACGATCTACTTCTCCTTTGATACCCAAAACTAAACTTTCCCACCACTCAAATCACTTCAAAGTTAACCCCAAAGCACTCGCTATGTTACATCCCCAATAATCAAACATAACCCCCCCTTCGAGGAATAGAGTCCAGAAATGGAAAAAAAACCAACCCAGGGGTGGGGACCAAATTTCTGATTATAACCAACTTTCAGGACTTCAAGGAAAGGAAATGGGATCTCAAAGAGGGGAATGATACATGCTTCGTATGACCGAATCTTGACAGCAACCAAGGCAGGACCAATTAGTGTGTATGTGAGAGAGAGAGAGATGGGGTTTTACATTTTTTAGAGAAGGTTCAGTTGAATGGGAAGAGAGCTAGAGAAAAGGTTGTTTCCTTGGTCGACGGCAAAGCCCATGTAGTCCGGGCTCACTCAGTCAGCTGAGGAGACATATCCTACAGATTCTCAACACTAAAATATTGTCAAAACCAAAGACACGCACAAGCCCCTCTCTCTCTCTCCCCCCTATATATTTAAGGCTAAAAGGTTCATACCACCAGAAACCCTGGTGCTCTTTACAGTTTCAAGTTCCCAAAAAAATTATATATATTAGATATAAATCTGGCTGTTTATATTTTCATCTCACAGCTGAAGTTTGAGCAACCTGCAAAGGGAAAAAAGCATCTCGGTATCAGTTGTAGAAGCCACCAAAACGGTAGACAACAAGCATCTCTCTTTATAGTTTTTGCAAGGTAAAGGAATAACTGACGGCATCAAAATATATATATATATATATATATATATATATATATATATATATATTAATGCAACAATCCAGTATCGCCAACCAACAAAATCTGAAGAACCCAAGAGACTCATCTCATGAATATCAAAAATCTAATTAAAAATGAACTCGTGATCATCATATGATGTAAATCAAAGGAAAATTCTTGAAACCCACATGAAATAATCAGAATATGCTCAAAATCAACTTGTAATCACTAGACAATGCCCAAAATCCACTCTCCACGTAATCCCCAACAAAACCCAAGATTTATCAGTTACATGAACTAATTTAGAAACACAAGAAACCCAACTCAAATAGTAAAATCAACAAAAGTTCATATGGAGAGAGAGAAAATACCCAAAATGTTATGTAGAACTCATTTAACACCTCTTCAAAGATACACTATGACCTTGTGCATGAGTTAGTCTATAGCTAGAACCAAACCATTATGTCAGAATCCAAGAAGGCAAGGCACTACCAAGACATACCCATCAGAGAACGAGTTGTTTCTAGTAATTTTCTTAGCTAAAAAAATGACACAAAACACAACAAAAACCAGTGACACAAACAAGCCAACTTTTGCTGCTAGTGCTTACCAGTTCTGTTAGAATCGGCACTACCCACTCTTTCTGAAGAGAATTTTCCCCTTTTCTTTTTCTCAACAAGGACAAAAGGAAAAGTTAAAACCCACTGCAAAAATTCGTTCTTTAAATGGTTTCTTTTTACTCTTTTCCTTCTTTCCTTCTGTTTTCTCTCTGATTTTCCTGGGAAAGTGAAAATTCTTGTTTGGTTGAGCACTTCAGATTGAAGCCGGAGTCATTAAGATTTGGTTTGGACAGCCATTTTTGCCACGTCTTGCACGCCAGACTGATGATATTGCAGCTTTCTTGCTCCTTCTTTAATCTTGGTCCTTTGTGAAATGACACCTGACTTTGTGTCTTAATTAACCTATGACCTCTCTGCACCATAATTATAACTTGTCTATCACTTCAATCAGTCAAAGGATGGTAATTTTAGGTGCTTATTAGATCAATCCCTTCCTTATTTGAAGTTGGAATCAATTTGACTTGTCATTTGTAATTTTTTTGTATTCGAAAACTTATTAGGTGGATCAAAGTTCAATATGTATCAAGGGTATGCCATATTTTCTTGCTCAATCCTTGTCAAATTTCATAATCTTTTTGTTTCTTTATAAGTTTTTAATTTTATATTTCTGCTCATTTTTAATATGTAAAAAAATAACGATTAGAAATGAAGATAACATTTATACTCAACCTATTTTCCTATATGTACCTCAATCTCAATAAATTAATATATATTATTTTGGTTTTATTGACGTAATAAAGAGGTGACAACTATTTGTTTAATTTAAATTGAAATCTCTCTTCCATCGATTTATATAAAAAAGTATAATTGGGCAAGGCTTTGTTTTTTTTGCAAGTTTTAATTAAGTACATGTGCTCATAGTAAAGCATTATGAAATTTAAAAGATATCTCTATATGACTTGGTAGATTGTATGAAATTCAAACTCTGACAAAAAACTATAAAATTCTAGTTTCATTATAGTGACATGGAAATGATCAAAGTTCAACCCAGCTTGACTTGTTGATGGCTTTGTGCCTTAGGTTCCCCATTACAATGCCTTTCTCCACCCAAAATCAGGAAAAGCACAAGCATACCTAAATTCTGTCATATTCCCCTCTGAACACATTTCTATGATAGTGCTAGATTTCTTTACATTTGGAATTATAAGTCTCACCACATTTCCGGGCTTCCATTCTCTCTTTAGTCTTTTCCTTGCACAGAGAGAGAGAGAGTTGGGTAGATTTTGAACTTGTTGAGACTAGTACATGATGACTTTTATTGAAATGAAAAAGTATTTGTCTTACAAATTTTAGTTATCGGGTTATAAGAAAATTTAACAAACAAGACACCAAGCCACCAACACAATTGAATTATGAGTATACATAAAATGATAGGATCGGAATAAAACAGACACCAATTGTTTTTATAATCCTAATCTAAAGCCACCAACACAGGGTGCTGACTGTGCCACAATAAATATTTTTACTTAAAAGATTGACTCCTTAAGTAACACTTTGATTCCTTTGTCTCAAGTTGGTAGAAACATTAAAAATTAGTATGTGTGTTTGTGTTTTTTTTGTATTATGATCATGGATATTTTCACTAGTTAATCTCGTCCTCAATTTGGTCGAAAAACTATGAAATTCATATGAATAATTCCTTATTTGGTTTTAAGTTTTGAATTTAAAATGACCAGTCTATTTTCGCCTCTATTTGGATTAAAAAAATTAGGTTGTGAGATAGTCAATTGTACGGTGGGGGTTGTTCCACGTTAGATAGTCAACGGCTTATCGTCATCCAGTCATGTTCAAGTGGGTCATTTAGGCATAGTTTGAAAAAAAAAAAATTTAGAATCTTCAAAGGAACATAACTAACACTTGCAAAACACATTGCTAGTTGTGGAAAACGGGTCCCATATGTTTAGCTTTGACCCACCACATGTGTTTGGAACTTTCATACTCCATCTACATTTATTTAAATGTGCCTATTATATAGGAGAAACTTTCGATATTAAAGAATAAAATATATAATTTATGATTTGAAGTTTTGAACAAGTTAAAGCTACAAGTTAATGGGTCCAATTTGTTAACATCATAACTTCTTAGTTTTTTTCGTTCATAATCAAGGGTGTTCGGGTCTACTTATGCACACCTCGATTATTCTCTTTTTGTTCCGATCAAAAATAGTTCATCCACGTCGAGATTAAGATATTCAATTACTTATATCACTTTATAAGAAATTTATGTGAATTTCTATATCGATAATGCTTTTGTATCATGTATGGGATCCCTTATATTCCATTACTTCAATTACTTATATCACTTATATGAAATTTATGTGAATTTCAATATCGTTAATACTTTTGAATCATATTTGTCGATTCTTAATTTGGTTCGATTCATCCTTTTTAAATTTTCAGGCAAATACAAAAAATGTAAAAGCCCCAACCCACATGTATGGGATCCTTTGGTTCAAAACACACACACACACATATATATATATAGAGAGAGAGAGAGGGAGTTCACATTAAGAACTCACTTGTGTCACTCAATGGACTAACACAAAGAAAGCACATGGGCACCAAAGCCCTATTGTGGTAGGTTAGATTTCTTTAAGTGTGATTAATTTATTAATTATGCTTGTTAGGCAAAGAACAAAAACCTAATCATATCCATGATTGGTCTCATGTGTTGCCACGTCACTAGGGTTCTACATCACGTGTATCCATGATCGTATCCTCAATCCTAGATATAAGTAGGACCAACGATGATTAAATTAATTTTCATGCTTTTAAGTAAAGTGATTTTCTTTTATTGATTAAAAGTGTTGTTTATCTTAAATAGTACAATTGATGTAGGATCTTACTAATGACATTTTATTTTAGGATAAAGTTTTTGAAAAAATTTTACGTGTTTTAATTTAAAGATAACATGATTAACAAATTAATCGGGTTACTATCAAAATGTTTTTCTATATCATTTAAACATAGAGGTCTTCCCTCCATTTTTTTAATTTTTTTTTTCTTTTTCTAAGATTTTAATTTCCCTCTATTTTATTATCAAAATGTTTTTCTTTAACATTCAAACAAGATTTTCTCTAATCAAAATCTTTAAGAATCATACATTTTAAAATATTATATATCTAAATTTATTTCATGTTTATAATAATGATTACCAGCACATGACGAAATTATAAGATTTTGGGACTTTTTTAAATTATTTATTTTATAAAAGAGTAAATCTAACACAACCTCGCATGACATGACAAAATTAATTAATGAATTGAGTATAAATAAAAAAAATATATAACACGAACTCAATATTATAATATTCGTTATATATAAATTAATAATAAATTAAATACGAATAAAATAATTTTTTAACATGAATTTAATAATACTCCAGACAAATCCGCCTAA